>OY744517.1:68999493-69204493 GCA_963556195.1 Sepiola atlantica
TTAGGGGGCTGGAGAGATTTAGGGGTCGGGGAAAATTTAAGGGGTCAGGACGAACTTTTTAGGGGTCAGGCCAAATTTTTTTGTTTTTTTTTTGTTTTGAAGTCAAAATATATCTCATGGTTGGGGGAGAGTGAAAAATTAGGGGTCTGGATAGATTTAGGGGTCGGGGACAATTTTAAGGGTCAGGACGAACTTTTTAGGGGTCAGGCCAAATTTTTTTTTTTTTTTTTTTTTTTTTGTGTTTTGAAGTCAAAATATTTCTCAGGGTTGGGGGAGAGTGAAAAATTAGGGGGCTGGAGAGATTTAGGGGTCGGGGAAAATTTGAGGGGTCAGGACGAACTTTTTAGGGGTCAGGCCAAATTTTTTTGTTTTTTTTTGTTTTGAAGTCAAAATATATCTCATTGTTGGGGGAGAGTGAACAATTAGGGGGCTGGAGAGATTTAGGGGTCGGGGAAAATTTTAGGGGTCAGGCGGAACTTTTTAGGGGTCAGGCCAAATTTTTTTGTTTTTTTTGGTTTTGAACTCAAAATATTTCTCAGGGTTGGGGGAGAGTGAAAAATTAGGGGGCTGGAGAGATTTAGGGGTCGGGGAAAATTTTAGGGGGTAGGCGGAACTTTTTAGGGGTCAGGCCAAATCTTTTTCTTTTTTTTTTGGTTTTGAACTGAAAATATTTCTCAGGGTTGGGGGAGAGTGAACAGTTAGGGGGCTGGAGAGATTGAGGGGTCGGGGAAAATTTTAGGGGTCAAGACGAACTTTTTAGGGGTCAGGCAAAATTTTTTTGTTTTTTTTTGTTTTGAAGTCAAAATATATCTCATGGTTGGGGGAGAGTGAACAATTAGGGGGCTGGAGAGATTTAGGGGTCGGGGAAAATTTTAGGGGTCAGGATGAACTTTTAAGGGGTCAGGCCAAATTTTTTTGTTTTTTTTGTTTTGAAGTCAAAATATTTCTCATGGTTGGGGGAGAGTGAAAAATTAGGGGGCTAGAGAGATTTAGGGGTCGGGGAAAATTTTAGGGGTCAGGCGGAACTCTTTAGGGGTCAGGCCAAATTTTTTTCTTTTTTTTGGTTTTGTAACTCGAAATATTTCTCAGGGTTGGGGGAGAGTGAACAAATAGGGGGCTGGAAGGATTTAGGGGTCGGGGACAATTTTAAGGGTCAGGACGAACTTTTTAGGGGTCAGGCCAAATTTTTGTTTTTTTGTTGTTTTTTTTGGTTTTGAAGTCAAAATATTTCTCAGGGTTGGGGGAGAGTGAAAAATTAGGGGGCTGGAGAGATTTAGGGGTCGGGGAAAATTTTAGGGGTCAGGCGGAACTTTTTAGGGGTCAGGCCAAATTTTTTTTTTTTTTTTTTGTTTTGAAGTCAAAATATTTCTCATGGTTGGGGGAGAGTGAAAAATTAGGGGGCTAGAGATATTTAGGGGTCGGGGAAAATTTTAGGGGTCAGGACGAACTTTTAAGGGGTCAGGCCAAATTTTTTTGTTTTTTTTTTGTTTTGAAGTCAAAATATATCTCATGGTTGGGGGAGAGTGAACAATTAGGGGGCTGGAGAGATTTAGGGGTCGGGGAAAATTTTAGGGGTCAGGATGAACTTTTAAGGGGTCAGGCCAATTTTTTTTGTTTTTTTTGTTTTGAAGTCAAAATATTTCTCATGGTTGGGGGAGAGTGAAAAATTAGGGGGCTAGAGAGATTTAGGGGTCGGGGAAAATTTTAGGGGTCAGGCGGAACTCTTTAGGGGTCAGGCCAATTTTTTTTCTTTTTTTTGGTTTTGTAACTCGAAATATTTCTCAGGGTTGGGGGAGAGTGAACAATTAGGGGGCTGGAAGGATTTAGGGGTCGGGGACAATTTTAAGGGTCAGGACGACCTTTTTAGGGGTCAGGCCAAATTTTTTTGTTTTTTTTTTGTTTTGAAGTCAAAATATTTCTCATGGTTGGGGGAGAGTGAAAAATTAGGGGGCTAGAGATATTTAGGGGTCGGGGAAAATTTTAGGGGTCAGGACGAACTTTTAAGGGGTCAGGCCAAATTTTTTTGTTTTTTTTTTGTTTTGAAGTCAAAATATATCTCATGGTTGGGGGAGAGTGAAAAATTAGGGGTCTGGATAGATTTAGGGGTCGGGGACAATTTTAAGGGTCAGGACGAACTTTTTAGGGGTCAGGCCAAATTTTTTTTTTTTTTTTTGTTTTTTTTGGTTTTGAAGTCAAAATATTTCTCAGGGTTGGGGGAGAGTGAAAAATTAGGGGGCTGGAGAGATTTAGGGGTCGGGGAAAATTTTAGGGGTCAGGCGGAACTTTTAAGGGGTCAGGCCAAATTTTTTTGTTTTTTTTGTTTTGAAGTCAAAATATTTCTCATGGTTGGGGGAGAGTGAAAAATTAGGGGGCTAGAGAGATTCAGGGGTCGGGGAAAATTTTAGGGGTCAGGCGGAACTTTTTAGGGGTCAGGCCAAATTTTTTTGTTTTTTTTGGTTTTGAACTCAAAATATTTCTCAGGGTTGGGGGAGAGTGAACAATTAGGGGGCTGGAGAGATTGAGGGGTCGGGGAAAATTTTAGGGGTCAGGACGAACTTTTTAGGGGTCAGGCCAAATTTTTTTCTTTTTTTTGGTTTTGAACTGAAAATATTTCTCAGGGTTGGGGGAGAGTGAACAATTAGGGGGCTGGAGAGATTTAGGGGTCGGGGAAAATTTTAGGGGTCAGGACGAACTTTTAAGGGGTCAGGCCAAATTTTTTTGTTTTTTTTGTTTTGAAGTCAAAATATTTCTCATGGTTGGGGGAGAGTGAAAAATTAGGGGGCTAGAGAGATTTAGGGGTCGGGGAAAATTTTAGGGGTCAGGCGGAACTTTTTAGGGGTCAGGCCAAATTTTTTTCTTTTTTTTGGTTTTGTAACTCGAAATATTTCTCAGGGTTGGGGGAGAGTGAACAATTAGGGGGCTGGAGAAATTATGGGGTCGGGGAAAATTTTAGGGGTGGGGCGGAACTTTTTAGGGGTCAGGCCAAATTTTTTTGTTTTTTTTTGTTTTGAAGTCAAAATATTTCTCATGGTTGGGGGAGAGTGAAAAATTAGGGGCTGGAGAGATTTAGGGGACGGGGAAAATTTTAGGGGTCAGGCCAAATTTTTTAGGGGTCTGCCCAAATTTAGGGGCGGCGATATGTACGTATTTAGCTTCCACACCGGGGCGGCGATAGGTACTTATTTAGCATTCAGCGGTGGTGATAGGAACTTATATAGCATGTGCAGATGGGCGGTAATAAGTACGTATATAGTATGCACACCGGGGCAGTGATAGGTATGTATTTAGCATGCGCACTGAGGCAGCGATCGGTTCATATATAGCACGCGCACCTGGGCGGCGATAGGTACGTATATAGCACGCGCACAGGGGCGGCGAAAGGTACATATTTAAAATTCACACCGGGCGGCGAAAGGTACATATTTAAAATTCACACCGGGGCGGCGATAGGTACGTATTTAGCATTCACACCGGGGCGGTGATAGGTATGTATATAGCATCTACACCGGGGCAGCGATAGGTATGTATTTAGCATTCGCACTGGGGTGGCGATATGTACGTATTTAGCTTCCGCACCGGGGCGGCAATAGGTACGTATTTAGAATTCACACCGGGGCGGCAATAGGTACGTATTTAGAATTCACACCGGGGCGGCGATAGGTATGTATTTAGCATTCGCAGTGGGGCGGCGATATGTACGTATTTAGCTTCCACACCAGGGCGGCGATAGGTACGTATTCAGAATTCAGGGGTGGCGATAGCTACGTATATAGCATGTACACATGGGCAGCAATAAGTACGTACATAGCATGCGCTCTGCGGCGGCGATCAGTACATATATTGCACGCGCACCGGGTTGGCGAAAGGTATGTATTTCGCATTCGCACTGTAGTGGTGATAGGTACGTATTTAGCATTCGCACTGGGGCGGCTATAGGTACGTATTTAGCATTCGCACCAGGGCGGCTATAGGTACGTATTTAGCATTCGCACTGGGCCGGCGATAGTTACGTATTTAGCATTCACACCAAAGCGGCAATATGTACATATTAATTATTCGCACTAGGGCAGCGATAGGTACTTATGTAGCATGCACACCCGGGCGCAATTGGTATGTCTTTAGTATTCGCACTAGGGCAGCGATAGGTACTTATGTAGCATGCACACCGGGGCGCAATAGGTATGTATTTAGCATTCACACCGGGGCAACGATATGTACTTTTTAGCATTCGCAACGGGGCGGCGATAGGTACTTAAATAGTATCTGCACCGGGGCGGCGATAGGTACGTATATAGTATGTGCACTGGGGCGGCGATAGGTACGTATATAGTATGCGCACCGGGGTGATGATAGATACGTATATAGTATGAACACCGGGGTGCAGATAAGTACCTATATAGAAGGCGCAGATAGAGGTGTTACTTTTTATAGAAATATGTCATACTATTACCCTGGGCAATAGGAGAAATGGTGGGGAAGAAACAGCTTTTGCAAAAGGCAAAATTAGAAAGTAGCGGCGAAATGGGGCGACCAGGAAAGAGAAAGGTAGCAGATAAAGAGACGGCTATAGAGAGAGGGGGCGAACATAGAAGTTTGAATATAAAGATGTTACACACACGATCTTTCTTCAAATATATGTTTTTATGACCCCGAGCAACGCCGGGTAGCCCCGCTAGTCTCCTCTATAAAGGCCAGTTGTCTGTATGTCTGTCTGTTTGTCTGTATGTCCAGCTTCTCCTCAAAAACTACGCGGCGACATGTCAAAAAGTTGATATCTTCAGCACCGTACAACACCTGGGATCATAATATCTCAAAATTACAACAAAAAAACATGTTGCTGGGGGTCAACGGGGCCAGTCTCCGGCAGCGGGTCTGGTTTTTTCAAACTTTTCTAATGTTATTCAGTAGTAATTTGGAAATCAGCCAATGTAATTATGTAATAATAATTTTGTTTTCACCCAACTTATTCTTGTGCACGTGACGTCACAGTAATAGGTATATGACGTCATCGTTATAGGTTTTGAATTTTTTTTTCTCTTCAAAACTTATTTTACTTCAACATATTTTTATACATAACATATAAAAGTGTATTCTTATGTAAAATTCACAGAGTAAGATGATGAGAGTATTCCTGAATCTATAAACCCACCTCTTAGGGGTCCATGGGGCATATTTTATCGGGGGGGGGGGCTTTTCAGTTATTTTTCATTATATTTTATAGTGATGAAACAAGAAAAAAAGAGGAATTTGACAAGTACACGTTTACAGTGACCCGTTGAGTCATAACTACTATATATGTATAAAAAAATAAAAAAAGAATTTAACCAGTACATGTTACCAGTGACCCGTTGGGTCATAACCACTCTATATATGTATAAAAACTTTTGATACATGCGTTTATAGTGACGCGAGTGTTGTTTAATCAATAACGGCACTTTTTTTAACATGAGTTCATAGTGAAGCAAGGGTTGCTTAATATTAACCACATTTTTTCTGTTGACATGATAACATCCTCCTAGGTATTACCTCATCCTTTTTGAGAGGTGTGAAGTTAGTGTAGTATCAGTAAAATTAAAGTAATAAATAATTATGCTCCCCCACTGTTTTCACTAATATTTGTATACACCCACATTGTTTTCACTAATATTTCTATACATATTGTATACATATCGAAAACTTGGGGTGGGTGTGGGGGGTGTCGGCATTCGCCGGTGTGAGCGCCTCAGGAGAAATTTGGGGAAGAGAGGGGGGTATCGGCATTCGGCGGTGGGGCGCCTCAGGCCAAATCTGGGGAGGGTGAGTGTCGGCATTCGGCGGTGGGGCGCCTCAGGCCAAATTTGGAGATAAGGGATTGTCGGCATAATGCAAAGTCACGATTTTAGCAGGAAATGACGTCAGAGGAAATCCCTAACGGCACTTTTTTGAACATGAGTTTATAGTGAAACACGGGTTGCCTTATCCCAACGAAACATAAGTTTTTATTGAAGCAAATGTTGCTTAATCACTAACGACATTTTTTGGAACATGAGTCCATAGTGAAGCAAGTGTTGCTAATTCCTAACGGCACTTTTTTGAACATGAATCCACAGTGAAGCCAGGGTTGCTTAATCAATAACGGCACTTTTTTGAACACGAGTTTGTAGTGAAGCCAGGGTTGCTTAATCCTAACTGCATTTCTTCTGTTGACATGATACCATCCTCCCAGGTATAACCTCCTTCTTTTTGAGAGGTGTGAAGTTAGTGTAGTATCAGTAAAATTAAAGTAATAAATAATTATGCTCCACCATTGTTTTCACTAATATTTGTATGCATATTAAATAACGTCTCAATAAGTACAGTAAGAAGAAAAATAATTATGCTCCACCACTGTTTTCACTAATATTTGTATACATATTAAATAACGTCTCAATAAGTAAAGTAAGAAGAGAAATAATTATGCTCCACCATTGTTTTCACTAATATTTGTATACATATGATATAACGTCTAAATAAGTAAAGTAACAAGAAAAATAATTATGCTCCACAACTGTTTTCACTAAAATGTGTATACATATTAAATAACGTCTCAATATGTAAAGTAAGAAGAAATATAATTATGCTCCGCCATTGTTTTCACTAATATTTGAATACATGTTAAATAACGTCTCAATAAGTAAAGTAAAAAGAGAAATAATTATGCTCCGCCATTGTTTTCACTAATATTTGTATACATGTTAAATAACATTTTTTTGTTTTGAACTCAAAATATTTCTTAGGGTTGGGGGAGAGTTCAAAATTAGAGGGGCTGGAGAGATTGAGGGCTCGGGGAAAATTTTAGGGGTCAGGCCGAACTTTTTAGGGGTCAGGCCAAATTTTTTTGTTTTTTTTTTGTTTTGAAGTCAAAACATTTCTCAGGGTTGGGGAGAATGAAAAAATAAGGGGCTAGAGATATTGAAGGGTCGGGGAAAATTTTAGGGGTCAGGACGAACTTTTTAGGGGTCAGGCCAAATTTTTTTGTTATTTTTGTTTTGAACTCAAAATATTTCTCAGGGTTGGGGTTGAGTGAAAAATTAGGGGGCTGGAGAGATTGAGGGGTCGGGGAAAATTTTAGGGGTCAGGCAGAACTTTTTAGGGGTCAGGCCAAATTTTTTTGTTTTTTTTTGTTTTGAAGTCAAAATATATCTCATGGTTTGGGGAGAGTGAAAAATTAGAGGGCTGGAGAGATTTAGGGGTCGGGGAAAATTTTAGGGGTCAGGACGAACTTTTTAGGGGTCAGGCCAAATTTTTTTGTTTTTTTTTTGTTTTGAAGTCAAAATATATCTCATGGTTGGGGGAGAGTGAAAAATTAGGGGGCTGGAGAGATTTAGGGGTCGGGGAAAATTTTAGGGGTCAGGACGAACTTTTTAGGGGTCAGGCCAAATTTTTTTGTTTTTTTTGTTTTGAAGTCAAAATATATCTCATGGTTGGAGGAGAGTGAAAAATTAGTGGGCTGGAGAGATTTAGGGGTCGGGGAAAATTTTAGGGGTCAGGACGAACTTTTTAGGGGTCAGGCCAAATTTTCTTGTTTTTTTTTGTTTTGAAGTCAAAATATTTCTCATGGTTGGGGGAGAGTGAAAAATTAGGGGGCTAGAGAGATTTAGGGGTCGGGGAAAATTTTAGGGGTCAGGACGAACTTTTTAGGGGTCAGGCCAAATTTTTTTTTTTTTTTTTTTTTTTTTTGTTTTGAAGTCAAAATATTTCTCAGGGTTGGGGGAGAGTGAAAAATTAGGGGGCTGGAGAGATTTAGGGGTCGGGGAAAATTTTAGGGGTCAGGACGAACTTTTTAGGGGTCAGGCCAAATTTTTTTGTTTTTTTTTGTTTTGAAGTCAAAATATTTCTCATAGTTGGAGGAGAGTGAAAAATTAGGGGGCTAGATAGATTTAGGGGTCGGGGAAAATTTTAGGGGTCAGGACGAACTTTTTAGGGGTCAGGCCAAATTTTTTTTTTTTTTTTTTTTTTTTTGTTTTGAAGTCAAAATATTTCTCAGGGTTGGGGGAGAGTGGAAAATTAGGGGGCTGGAGAGATTTAGGGGTCGGGGAAAATTTTTGGGGTCAGGACGAACTTTATAGGGGTCAAGCCAAATTTTTTTGTTTTTTTTTTGTTTTGAAGTAAAATTATTTCTCATGGTTGGAGGAGAGTGAAAAATTAGGGGGCTGGAGAGATTTAGGGGTCGGAGAAAACTTTAGGGGTCAGGACGAACTTTTTAGGGGTCAGGCCAAATTTTTTTGTTTTTTTTTGTTTTGAAGTCTAAATATTTCTCATGGTTGGGGGAGAGTGAAAAATTAGGGGGCTGGAGATATTTAGGGGTCGGGGAAAATTTTAGGGGTCAAGACGAACTTTTTAGGGGTCAGGCCAAATTTTTTTGTTTTTTTTTGTTTTGAAGTCAAAATATTTCTCAGGGTTGGGGGAGAGTGAAAAATTAGTGGGCTGGAGAGATTTAGGGGTCGGGGAAAATTTTAGGGGTCAGGAAGAACTTTTTAGGGGTCAGGCCAAATTTTTTTGTTTTTTGTTTGTTTTGAAGTCAAAATATATCTCATGGTTGGGGGAGAGTGAAAAATTAGGGGGCTGGAGAGATTTAGGGGTCGGGGAAAATTTTAGGGGTCAGGACGAACTTTTTAGGGGTCAGGCCAAATTTTTTTGTTTTTTTTTTGTTTTAAAGTCAAAATATTTCTCATGGTTGGAGGAGAGTGAAAAATTAGGGGGCTGGAGAGATTTAGGGGTCGGGGAAAATTTTAGGGGTCAGGACGAACTTTTTAGGGGTCAGGCCAAATTTTTTTGTTTTTTTTTGTTTTGAAGTCAAAATATTTCTCATGGTTGGAGGAGAGTGAAAAATTAGGGGGCTGGAGAGATTTAGGGGTCGGGGAAAATTTTTGGGGTCAGGACGAACTTTATAGGGGTCAAGCCAAATTTTTTTGTTTTTTTTTGTTTTGAAGTAAAATTATTTCTCATGGTTGCGGGAGAGTGAAAAATTAGGGGGCTGGAGAGATTTAGGGGTCGGAGAACACTTTAGGGGTCAGGACGAACTTTTAAGGGGTCAGGCCAAATTTTTTTGTTTTTTTTTGTTTTGAAGTCTAAATATTTCTCATGGTTGGGGGAGAGTGAAAAATTAGGGGGCCTAAAAGATTTAGGGGTCGGGGAAAATTTTAGGGGTCAGGACGAACTTTTTAGGGGTTAGGCCAAATTTTTTTGTTTTTTTTTGTTTTGAAGTCAAAATATATCTCATGGTTGGGGGAGAGTGAAAAATTAGGGGGCTGGAGAGATTTAGGGGTCGGGGAAAATTTTAAGGGTCAGGACGAACTTTTTAGGGGTCAGGCCAAATTTTTTTCTTTTTTTTGTTTTGAAGTCAAAATATCTCTCATGGTTGGGGGAGAGTGAAAAATTAGGGGGCTAGAGAGATTTAGGGGTCGGGGAAAATTTTAGGGGTCAGGACGAACTTTTTAAGGGTCAGGCCAAATTTTTTTGTTTTTTTTTGTTTTGAAGTCAAAATATTTCTCAGGGTTTGGGGAGAGTGAAAAATTAGGGGGCTGGAGAGATTTAGGGGTCGGGGAAAATTTTAGGGGTCAGGACGCACTTTTTAGGGGTCAGGCCAAATTTTTTTGTTTTTTTTGTTTTGAAGTCAAAATATATCTCATGGTTGGGGGAGAGAGAAAAATTAGGGGGCTGGAGAGATTTAGGGGTCGGGGAAAATTTTAGGGGTCAGGACGAACTTTTTAGGGGTCAGGCCAAATTTTTTTGTTTTTTTTTGTTTTTTTTTGTTTTTAAATCAAAATATTTCTCAGGGTTGGGGGAGAGTGAAAAATTAGGGGGCTGGAGAGATTTAGGGGTCGGGGAAAATTTTAGGGGTCAGGACGAACTTTTTAGGGGTCCGGCCAAATTTTTTTGTTTTTTTTGTTTTGAAGTCAAAATATTTCTCAGGGTTGGGGGAGAGTGAAAAATTATGGGGCTGGAGAGATTTAGGGGTCGGGGAAAATTTTAGGGGTCAGGACGAACTTTTTAGGAGTCCGGCCAAATTTTTTAGTTTTTTTTTGTTTTGAAGTCAAAATATTTCTCAGGGTTGGGGGAGAGTGAAAAATTACGGGGCTGGAGAGATTTAGGGGTCGGGGAAAATTTTAGGGGTCAGGACGAACTTTTTAGGGGTCAGGCCAAATTTTTTTGTTTTTTTTTGTTTTGAAGTCAAAATATTTGTCAGGGTTGGAGGAGAGTGAAAAATTAGGGGGCTGGAGAGATTTAGGGGTCGGGGAAAATTTTAGGGGTCAGGACGAACTTTTAAGGGGTCAGGCCAAATTTTTTTGTTTTTTTTTGTTTTGAAGTCAAAATATTTCTCATGGTTGGAGGAGAGTGAAAAATTAGGGGGCTAGAGAGATTTAGGGGTCGGGGAAAATTTTAGGGGTCAGGACGAACTTTTTAGGGGTCAGGCCAAATTTTTTTTTTTTTTTTTTTTTTTTGTTTTGAAGTCAAAATATTTCTCAGAGTTGGGGGAGAGTGAAAAATTAGGGGGCTGGAGAGATTTAGGGGTCGGGGAAAATTTTAGGGGTCAGGACGAACTTTTTAGGGGTCAGTCCAAATTTTTTTGTTTTTTTTTGTTTTTTTTTGTTTTGAAGTCAAAATTTTTCTCAGGGTTGGGGGAGAGTGAAAAATTAGGGGGCTAGAGAGATTTAGGGGTCGGGGAAAATTTTAGGGGTCAGGACGAACTTTTTAGGGGTCAGGCCACATTTTTTTGTTTTTTTTTGTTTTGAAGTCAAATTATTTCTCATGGTTGGAGGAGAGTGAAAAATTAGGGGGCTGGAGAGATTTAGGGGTCGGGGAAAATTTTAGGGGTCAGGCCGAACTTTTTAGGGTCTGCACAAATTTAGGGGCGGCGATATGTACGTATTTAGCTTCCACACCGGGGCGGCGATAGGTACTTATTTAGCATTCAGCGGTGGTGATAGGTACTTATATAGCATGTGCACATGGGCGGTAATAAGTACGTATATAGTATGCACACCGGGGCAGTGATAGGTATGTATTTAGCATGCGCACTGAGGCAACGATCGGTTCATATGTAGCACGCGCACCAGGGCGGCGATAGGTACGTATATAGCACGCGCACAGGGGCGGCGAAAGGTACATATTTAAAATTCACACTGGGCGGCGAAAGGTACATATTTAAAATTCACACCGGGGCGGCGATAGGTACGTTTTTAGCATTCACGCCGGGGCGGCGATAGGTATGTATTTAGCATTCACACTGGGGCAGCGATAGGTATGTATTTAGCATTTGCACCGGGGAAGCGATATGTACGTATTTAGCTTCCGCACCGGGGCGGCGATAGGTACGTATTTAGAATTCACACCGGGGCGGCAATAGGTACGTATTTAGAATTCACACCGGGGCGGCAATAGGTACGTATTTAGAATTCACACCGGGGCGGCGATAGGTATGTATTTAGCATTCGCACCGGGGCGGCGATATGTACGTATTTAGCTTCCACACCAGGGAGGCGATAGTTACGTATTCAGAATTCAGGGGTGGCGATAGCTACGTATATAGCATGTACACATGGGCAGCAATAAGTACGTACATAGCATACGCTCTGCGGCGGCGATCAGTACATATATTACACGCGCACCGGGGCGGCGAAAGGTATGTATTTCGCATTCGCACCGTAGTGGTGATAGGTACGTATTTAGCATTCGCACTGGGGCGGCTATAGGTACGTATTTAGCATTTGCACCAGGGCGGCTATAGGTACGTATTTAGCATTCGCACTGGGCCGGCGATAGGTACGTATTTAGCATTCAAACCAAAGCGGCAATATGTACATATTAATTATTCGCACTAGGGCAGCGATAGGTACTTATGTAGCATGCACACCGGGGCGTAATTGGTATGTCTTTAGTATTCGCACTAGGGCAGCGATAGGTACTTATGTAGCATGCACACCGGGGCGCAATAGGTATGTATTTAGCATTCACACCGGGGCAACGATAGGTACTATTTAGCATTCGCAACGGGGCGGCGATAGGTACTTAAATAGTATCTGCACCGGGGCGGCGATAGGTACGTATATAGTATGTGCACTGGGGCGGCGATAGGTACGTATATAGTATGCGCACCGGGGTGATGATAGATACGTATATAGTATGAACACCGGGGTGGAGATAAGTACCTATATAGAAGGCGCAGATAGAGGTGTTACTTTTTATAGAAATATGTCATACTATTACCCTGGGCAATAGGAGAAATGGTGGGGAAGAAACAGCTTTTGCAAAAGGCAAAATTAGAAAGTAGCGGCGAAATGGGGCGACCAGGAAAGAGAAAGGTAGCAGATAAAGAGACGGCTATAGAGAGAGGGGGCGGACATAGAAGTTTGAATATAAAGATGTTACACACACGATCTTTCTTCAAATATATGTTTTTATGACCCCGAGCAACGCCGGGTAGCCCCGCTAGTCTCCTATATAAAGGCCAGTTGTCTGTATGTCTGTCTGTTTGTTTGTCTGTTTGTCTGTTTGTCTGTTTGTATGTCCAGATACTCCTCCGAGAGTACCCAACAAACAGTCACACGGTTGACATCATCATGACCGGCCAGCCCCGGGACGTGTAATATCTCAGAACCGGAAATAGAAATTGACTCTTTGGGGGTCGACTGAGCACTTTTCTCCAATGGGGGTGTGCTTTTTTCTTCGATTTTCAACGTTGTTTAGTACTAATTTGAGAAAAAAACAATGACATCCTGTAGAATTTGAGAAATAATGCACCGTCACGCTTTTAACAGGAAATGACGTCAGAGGAAATCTCTAACAGCACTTTTTTGAACATGCGTTTATAGTGACGCAAGTGTTGTTTAATCAATAACGGCACTTTTTTTTAACATGAGTTTATAGTGAAGCAAGGGTTGCTTAATCCTAACCGCATTTTTTCTGTTCACATGATAACATCCTCTTAGGTATTACTTCCTCCTTTTTGAGAGGTGTGAAGTTTGTAGTATCAGTAAAATTAAAGTAATAAATAATTATGCTCCCCCACTGTTTTCACTAATATTTGTATACATATTAAATAACGTCTCAATAAGTAAAGTAAGAAGAGAAATAATTATGCTCCACCACTATTTTCACTAATATTTGTATACATATTAAATAACGTCTCAACAAGTAAAGTGAGAAGAAAAATAATTATGCTCCACCATTGTTTTCACTAATATTTGTATACATGTTAAATAACGTGTCAATAAGTAAAGTTAGAAGAGAAATAATTATGCTCCGCCATTGTTTTCACTAATATTTGTATACATATTAAAGAACGTTTCAATAAGTAAAGTAAGAAGAGAAATAATTATGCTCCGCCATTGTTTTCACTAATATTTGTATACATGTTAAATAACGTGTCAATAAGTAAAGTAACAAGAGAAATAATTATGCTCCGCCATTGTTTTCACTAATATTTGTATACATGTTAAATAACGTGTCAATAAGTAAAGTAAGAAGAGAAATAATTATGCTCCGCCATTGTTTTGACTAATATTTGTATACATGTTAAATAACGTCTCAATAAGTAAAGTAAGAAGAGAAATAATTATGCTTCGCCATTGTTTTCACTAATATTTGTATACATGTTAAATAACGTGTCAATAAGTAAAGTAAGAAGAGAAATAATTATGCTCCGCCATTGTTTTCACTAATATTTGTATACATGTTAAATAACGTGTCAATAAGTAAAGTAAGAAGAGAAATAATTATGCTCCGCCATTGTTTTCACTAATATTTGTATACATGTTAAATAACATGTCAATAAGTAAAGTAAGAAGAGAAATAATTATGCTCCGCCATTGTTTTCACTAATATTTGTATACATATTAAAAAACGTCTCAATAAGTAAAGTAAGAAGAGAAATAATTATGCTTCGCCATTGTTTTCACTAATATTTGTATACATGTTAAATAACGTGTCAATAAGTAAAGTAAGAAGAGAAATAATTATGCTCCGCCATTGTCTTCACTAATATTTGTATACATGTTAAATAACGTGTCAATAAGTAAAGTAAGAAGAGAAATAATTATGCTCCGCCATTGTTTTCACTAATATTTGTATACATGTTAAATAACGTGTCAATAAGTAAAGTAAGAGGAGAAATAATTATGCTCCGCCATTGTTTTCACTAATATTTGTATACATGTTAAATAACGTGTCAATAAGTAAAGTAACAAGAGTAATAATTATGCTCCGCCATTGTTTTCACTAATATTTGTATACATGTTAAATAACGTGTCAATAAGTAAAGTAAGAAGAGAAATAATTATGCTCCGCCATTGTTTTCACTAATATTTGTATACATGTTAAATAACGTGTCAATAAGTAAAGTAAGAAGAGAAATAATTATGCTCCGCCATTGTTTTCACTAATATTTGTATACATATTAAAAAACGTCTCAATAAGTAAAGTAAGAAGAGAAATAATTATGCTTCGCCATTGTTTTCACTAATATTTGTATACATGTTAAATAACGTGTCAATAAGTAAAGTAAGAAGAGAAATAATTATACTCCGCCATTCTTTTCACTAATATTTGTATACATGTTAAATAACGTGTCAATAAGTAAAGTAAGAAGAGAAATAATTATGCTCCGCCATTGTTTTCAATAATATTTGTATACATGTTAAATAACGTGTCAATAAGTAAAGTAAGAAGAGAAATAATTATGCTCCGCCATTGTTTTCACTAATATTTGTATACATGTTATATAACGTGTCAATAAGTAAAGTAACAAGAGAAATAATTATGCTCCGCCATTGTTTTCACTAATATTTGTATACATATTAAAAAACGTCTCAATAAGTAAAGTAAGAAGATAAATAATTATGCTCCGCCATTGTTTTCACTAATATTTGTATACATCTTAAATAACGTGTCAATAAATAAAGTAAGAAGAGAAATAATTATGGTCCGCCATTGTTTTCACTAATATTTGTATACATGTTAAATAACGTGTCAATAAGTAAAGTAAGAAGAGAAATAATTATGCTCCGCCATTGTTTTCACTAATATTTGTATACATGTTAAATAACGTGTCAATAAGTAAAGTAAGAAGAGAAATAATTATGCTCCGCCATTGTTTTCACTAATATTTGTATACATGTTAAATAACGTGTCAATAAGTAAAGTAAGAGGAGAAATAATTATGCTCCGCCATTGTTTTCACTAATATTTGTATACATGTTAAATAACGTGTCAATAAGTAAAGTAACAAGAGAAATAATTATACTCCGCCATTGTTTTCACTAATATTTGTATACATGTTAAATAACGTGTCAATAAGTAAAGTAAGAAGAGAAATAATTATGCTCCGCCATTGTTTTCACTAATATTTGTATACATGTTAAATAACGTGTCAATAAGTAAAGTAAGAAGAGAAATAATTATGCTCCGCCATTGTTTTCACTAATATTTGTATACATATTAAAAAACGTCTCAATAAGTAAAGTAAGAAGAGAAATAATAATGCTTCGCCATTGTTTTCACTAATATTTGTATACATGTTAAATAACGTGTCAATAAGTAAAGTAAGAAGAGAAATAATTATGCTCCGCCATTGTTTTCACTAATATTTGTATACATGTTAAATAACGTGTCAATAAGTAAAGTAAGAAGAGAAATAATTATGCTCCGCCATTGTTTTCACTAATATTTGTATACATGTTATATAACGTGTCAATAAGTAAAGTAACAAGAGAAAAATAATTATGCTCCACCACTGTTTTCACTAATATTTGTATACATATTAAATAACGTCTCAATAAGTAAAGTGAGAAGAAAAATAATTATGCTTCGCCGTTTTTTCACTAATATTCGTATACATATTAAAAAACATCTCAACAAATAAAGTACGAAGAGAAATAATTATGCTCCGCCATTGTTTTCACTAATATTTGTATACATCTTAAATCACGTGTCAATAAGTAAAGTAAGAGGAGAAATAATTATGCTCCGCCATTCTTTTCACTAATATTTGTATACATGTAACATAACGTGTCAATAAGTAAAGTAAGAAGAGAAATAATTATGCTCCGCCATTGTTTTCACTAATATTTGTATACATGTTAAATAACGTGTCAATAAGTAAAGTAAGAAGAGAAATAATTATGCTCCGCCATTGTTTTCACTAATATTTGTATACATGTTAAATAACGTGTCAATAAGTAAAGTAAGAAGAGAAATAATTATGCTCCGCCATTGTTTTCACTAATATTTGTATACATGTTATATAACGTGTCAATAAGTAAAGTAACAAGAGAAATAATTATGCTCCGCCATTGTTTTCACTAATATTTGTATACATGTTAAATAACGTGTCAATAAGTAAAGTAAGAAGAGAAATAATTATGCTCCGCCATTGTTTTCACTAATATTTGTATACATGTTAAATAACGTGTCAATAAGTAAAGTAAGAAGAGAAATAATTATGCTCCGCCATTGTTTTCACTAATATTTGTATACATGTTAAATAACGTGTCAATAAGTAAAGTAAGAAGAGAAATAATTACGCTCCGCCATTGTTTTCACTAATATTTGTATACATATTAAAGAACGTTTCAATAAGTAAAGTAAGAAGAGAAATAATTATGCTCCGCCATTGTTTTCACTAATATTTGTATACATATTAAAAAACGTGTCAATAAGTAAAGTAAGAAGAGAAATAATTATGCTCCGCCATTGTTTTCACTAATATTTGTATACATCTTAAATAACGTGTCAATAAGTAAAGTAAGAAGAGAAATAATTATGCTCCGCCATTGTTTTCACTAATATTTGTATACATGTTAAATAACGTCTCAATAAGTAAAGACAGAAGAGAAATAATTATGCACCGCCATTGTTTTCACTAATATTTGTATACATGTTAAATAACGTGTCAATAAGTAAAGTAACAAGAGAAATAATTATGCTCCGCCATTGTTTTCACCAATATAAGTATACATGTTAAATAACGTGTCAATAAGTAAAGTAAGAAGAGAAATAATTATGCTCCGCCATTTTTTTAACTAATATTTGTATACATGTTAAATAACATGTCAATAAGTAAAGTAAGAAGAGAAATAATTATGCTCCGCCATTGTTTTCACTAATATTTGTATACATGTTAAATAACGTGTCAATAAGTAAAGTAAGAAGAGAAATAATTATGCTCCGCCATTGTTTTCACTAATATTTGTATACATTTTAAAGAACGTTTCAATAAGTAAAGTAAGAAGAGAAATAATTATGCCGCGCCATTGTTTTCACTAATATTTGTATACATGTTAAATAACGTGTCAATAAGTAAAGTAAGAAGAGAAATAATTATGCTCCGCCATTGTTTTCACTAATATTTGTATACATATTAAAAAACGTCTCAATAAGTAAAGTAAGAAAAGAAATAATTATGCTTCGCCATTGTTTTCACTAATATTTGTATACATGTTAAATAACGTGTCAATAAGTAAAGTAAGAAGAGAAATAATTATGCACCGCCATTCTTTTCACTAATATTTGTATACATGTTAAATAACGTGTCAATAAGTAAAGTAAGAAGAGAAATAATTATGCTCCGCCATTGTTTTCACTAATATTTGTATACATGTTAAATAACGTGTCAATAAGTAAAGTAAGAAGAGAAATAATTATGCTCCGCCATTGTTTTCACTAATATTTGTATACATATTAAAATACGTTCCAATAAGTAAAGTAAGAAGAAAAATAATTATGCTCCGCCATTGTTTTCACTAATATTTGTATACATATTAAAAAACGTCTCAATAAGTAAAGTAAGAAGAGAAATAATTATGCTCGGCCATTGTTTTCACTAATATTTGTATACATCTTAAATAACGTGTCAATAAATAAAGTAAGAAGAGAAATAATTATGCTCCGCCATTGTTTTCACTAATATTTGTATACATATTCAAAAACGTCTCAATAAGTAAAGTAAGAAGAGAAATAATTATGCTCCGCCAATGTTTTTCACTAATATTTGTATACATGTTAAATAACGTGTCAATAAGTAAAGTAAGAGGAGAAATAATTATGCTCCGCCATTGTTTTCACTAATATTTGTATACATGTTAAATAACGTGTCAATAAGTAAAGTAAGAAGAGAAATAATTATGCTCCGCCATTGTTTTCACTAATATTTGTATACATGTTAAATAACGTGTCAATAAGTAAAGTAAGAAGAGAAATAATTATGCTCCGCCATTGTTTTCTACTAATATTTGTATACATATTAAAAAACGTCTCAATAAGTAAAGTAAAAGAGAAATAATTATGCTTCGCCATTGTTTTCACTAATATTTGTATACATGTTAAATAACGTGTCAATAAGTAAAGTAAGAAGAGAAATAATAATGCTCCGCCATTGTTTTCACTAATATTTGTATACATGTTAAATAACGTGTCAATAAGTAAAGTAAGAAGAGAAATAATTATGCTCCGCCATTGTTTTCACTAATATTTGTATACATGTTAAATAACATGTCAATAAGTAAAGTAAGAAGAGAAATAATTATGCTCCGCCATTGTTTTCACTAATATTTGTATACATATTAAAAAACGTCTCAATAAGTAAAGTAAGAAGAGAAATAATTATGCTTCGCCATTGTTTTCACTAATATTTGTATACATGTTAAATAACGTGTCAATAAGTAAAGTAAGAAGAGAAATAATTATGCTCCGCCATTGTCTTCACTAATATTTGTATACATGTTAAATAACGTGTCAATAAGTAAAGTAAGAAGAGAAATAATTATGCTCCGCCATTGTTTTCACTAATATTTGTATACATGTTAAATAACGTGTCAATAAGTAAAGTAAGAGGAGAAATAATTATGCTCCGCCATTGTTTTCACTAATATTTGTATACATGTTAAATAACGTGTCAATAAGTAAAGTAACAAGAGTAATAATTATGCTCCGCCATTGTTTTCACTAATATTTGTATACATGTTAAATAACGTGTCAATAAGTAAAGTAAGAAGAGAAATAATTATGCTCCGCCATTGTTTTCACTAATATTTGTATACATGTTAAATAACGTGTCAATAAGTAAAGTAAGAAGAGAAATAATTATGCTCCGCCATTGTTTTCACTAATATTTGTATACATATTAAAAAACGTCTCAATAAGTAAAGTAAGAAGAGAAATAATTATGCTTCGCCATTGTTTTCACTAATATTTGTATACATGTTAAATAACGTGTCAATAAGTAAAGTAAGAAGAGAAATAATTATACTCCGCCATTCTTTTCACTAATATTTGTATACATGTTAAATAACGTGTCAATAAGTAAAGTAAGAAGAGAAATAATTATGCTCCGCCATTGTTTTCAATAATATTTGTATACATGTTAAATAACGTGTCAATAAGTAAAGTAAGAAGAGAAATAATTATGCTCCGCCATTGTTTTCACTAATATTTGTATACATGTTATATAACGTGTCAATAAGTAAAGTAACAAGAGAAATAATTATGCTCCGCCATTGTTTTCACTAATATTTGTATACATATTAAAAAACGTCTCAATAAGTAAAGTAAGAAGATAAATAATTATGCTCCGCCATTGTTTTCACTAATATTTGTATACATCTTAAATAACGTGTCAATAAATAAAGTAAGAAGAGAAATAATTATGGTCCGCCATTGTTTTCACTAATATTTGTATACATGTTAAATAACGTGTCAATAAGTAAAGTAAGAAGAGAAATAATTATGCTCCGCCATTGTTTTCACTAATATTTGTATACATGTTAAATAACGTGTCAATAAGTAAAGTAAGAAGAGAAATAATTATGCTCCGCCATTGTTTTCACTAATATTTGTATACATGTTAAATAACGTGTCAATAAGTAAAGTAAGAGGAGAAATAATTATGCTCCGCCATTGTTTTCACTAATATTTGTATACATGTTAAATAACGTGTCAATAAGTAAAGTAACAAGAGAAATAATTATACTCCGCCATTGTTTTCACTAATATTTGTATACATGTTAAATAACGTGTCAATAAGTAAAGTAAGAAGAGAAATAATTATGCTCCGCCATTGTTTTCACTAATATTTGTATACATGTTAAATAACGTGTCAATAAGTAAAGTAAGAAGAGAAATAATTATGCTCCGCCATTGTTTTCACTAATATTTGTATACATATTAAAAAACGTCTCAATAAGTAAAGTAAGAAGAGAAATAATAATGCTTCGCCATTGTTTTCACTAATATTTGTATACATGTTAAATAACGTGTCAATAAGTAAAGTAAGAAGAGAAATAATTATGCTCCGCCATTGTTTTCACTAATATTTGTATACATGTTATATAACGTGTCAATAAGTAAAGTAACAAGAGAAATAATTATGCTCCGCCATTGTTTTCACTAATATTTGTATACATATTAAAAAACGTCTCAATAAGTAAAGTAAGAAGATAAATAATTATGCTCCGCCATTGTTTTCACTAATATTTGTATACATCTTAAATAACGTGTCAATAAATAAAGTAAGAAGAGAAATAATTATGGTCCGCCATTGTTTTCACTAATATTTGTATACATGTTAAATAACGTGTCAATAAGTAAAGTAAGAAGAGAAATAATTATGCTCCGCCATTGTTTTCACTAATATTTGTATACATGTTAAATAACGTGTCAATAAGTAAAGTAAGAAGAGAAATAATTATGCTCCGCCATTGTTTTCACTAATATTTGTATACATGTTAAATAACGTGTCAATAAGTAAAGTAAGAGGAGAAATAATTATGCTCCGCCATTGTTTTCACTAATATTTGTATACATGTTAAATAACGTGTCAATAAGTAAAGTAACAAGAGAAATAATTATACTCCGCCATTGTTTTCACTAATATTTGTATACATGTTAAATAACGTGTCAATAAGTAAAGTAAGAAGAGAAATAATTATGCTCCGCCATTGTTTTCACTAATATTTGTATACATGTTAAATAACGTGTCAATAAGTAAAGTAAGAAGAGAAATAATTATGCTCCGCCATTGTTTTCACTAATATTTGTATACATATTAAAAAACGTCTCAATAAGTAAAGTAAGAAGAGAAATAATAATGCTTCGCCATTGTTTTCACTAATATTTGTATACATGTTAAATAACGTGTCAATAAGTAAAGTAAGAAGAGAAATAATTATGCTCCGCCATTGTTTTCACTAATATTTGTATACATGTTAAATAACGTGTCAATAAGTAAAGTAAGAAGAGAAATAATTATGCTCCGCCATTGTTTTCACTAATATTTGTATACATGTTATATAACGTGTCAATAAGTAAAGTAACAAGAGAAAAATAATTATGCTCCACCACTGTTTTCACTAATATTTGTATACATATTAAATAACGTCTCAATAAGTAAAGTGAGAAGAAAAATAATTATGCTTCGCCGTTTTTTCACTAATATTCGTATACATATTAAAAAACATCTCAACAAATAAAGTACGAAGAGAAATAATTATGCTCCGCCATTGTTTTCACTAATATTTGTATACATCTTAAATCACGTGTCAATAAGTAAAGTAAGAGGAGAAATAATTATGCTCCGCCATTCTTTTCACTAATATTTGTATACATGTAACATAACGTGTCAATAAGTAAAGTAAGAAGAGAAATAATTATGCTCCGCCATTGTTTTCACTAATATTTGTATACATGTTAAATAACGTGTCAATAAGTAAAGTAAGAAGAGAAATAATTATGCTCCGCCATTGTTTTCACTAATATTTGTATACATGTTAAATAACGTGTCAATAAGTAAAGTAAGAAGAGAAATAATTATGCTCCGCCATTGTTTTCACTAATATTTGTATACATGTTATATAACGTGTCAATAAGTAAAGTAACAAGAGAAATAATTATGCTCCGCCATTGTTTTCACTAATATTTGTATACATGTTAAATAACGTGTCAATAAGTAAAGTAAGAAGAGAAATAATTATGCTCCGCCATTGTTTTCACTAATATTTGTATACATGTTAAATAACGTGTCAATAAGTAAAGTAAGAAGAGAAATAATTATGCTCCGCCATTGTTTTCACTAATATTTGTATACATGTTAAATAACGTGTCAATAAGTAAAGTAAGAAGAGAAATAATTACGCTCCGCCATTGTTTTCACTAATATTTGTATACATATTAAAGAACGTTTCAATAAGTAAAGTAAGAAGAGAAATAATTATGCTCCGCCATTGTTTTCACTAATATTTGTATACATATTAAAAAACGTGTCAATAAGTAAAGTAAGAAGAGAAATAATTATGCTCCGCCATTGTTTTCACTAATATTTGTATACATCTTAAATAACGTGTCAATAAGTAAAGTAAGAAGAGAAATAATTATGCTCCGCCATTGTTTTCACTAATATTTGTATACATGTTAAATAACGTCTCAATAAGTAAAGACAGAAGAGAAATAATTATGCACCGCCATTGTTTTCACTAATATTTGTATACATGTTAAATAACGTGTCAATAAGTAAAGTAACAAGAGAAATAATTATGCTCCGCCATTGTTTTCACCAATATAAGTATACATGTTAAATAACGTGTCAATAAGTAAAGTAAGAAGAGAAATAATTATGCTCCGCCATTTTTTTAACTAATATTTGTATACATGTTAAATAACATGTCAATAAGTAAAGTAAGAAGAGAAATAATTATGCTCCGCCATTGTTTTCACTAATATTTGTATACATGTTAAATAACGTGTCAATAAGTAAAGTAAGAAGAGAAATAATTATGCTCCGCCATTGTTTTCACTAATATTTGTATACATTTTAAAGAACGTTTCAATAAGTAAAGTAAGAAGAGAAATAATTATGCCGCGCCATTGTTTTCACTAATATTTGTATACATGTTAAATAACGTGTCAATAAGTAAAGTAAGAAGAGAAATAATTATGCTCCGCCATTGTTTTCACTAATATTTGTATACATATTAAAAAACGTCTCAATAAGTAAAGTAAGAAAAGAAATAATTATGCTTCGCCATTGTTTTCACTAATATTTGTATACATGTTAAATAACGTGTCAATAAGTAAAGTAAGAAGAGAAATAATTATGCACCGCCATTCTTTTCACTAATATTTGTATACATGTTAAATAACGTGTCAATAAGTAAAGTAAGAAGAGAAATAATTATGCTCCGCCATTGTTTTCACTAATATTTGTATACATGTTAAATAACGTGTCAATAAGTAAAGTAAGAAGAGAAATAATTATGCTCCGCCATTGTTTTCACTAATATTTGTATACATATTAAAATACGTTCCAATAAGTAAAGTAAGAAGAAAAATAATTATGCTCCGCCATTGTTTTCACTAATATTTGTATACATATTAAAAAACGTCTCAATAAGTAAAGTAAGAAGAGAAATAATTATGCTCGGCCATTGTTTTCACTAATATTTGTATACATCTTAAATAACGTGTCAATAAATAAAGTAAGAAGAGAAATAATTATGCTCCGCCATTGTTTTCACTAATATTTGTATACATGTTAAATAACGTGTCAATAAGTAAAGTAAGAAGAGAAATAATTACGCTCCGCCATTGTTTTCACTAATATTTGTATACATATTAAAGAACGTTTCAATAAGTAAAGTAAGAAGAGAAATAATTATGCTCCGCCATTGTTTTCACTAATATTTGTATACATATTAAAAAACGTGTCAATAAGTAAAGTAAGAAGAGAAATAATTATGCTCCGCCATTGTTTTCACTAATATTTGTATACATCTTAAATAACGTGTCAATAAGTAAAGTAAGAAGAGAAATAATTATGCTCCGCCATTGTTTTCACTAATATTTGTATACATGTTAAATAACGTCTCAATAAGTAAAGACAGAAGAGAAATAATTATGCACCGCCATTGTTTTCACTAATATTTGTATACATGTTAAATAACGTGTCAATAAGTAAAGTAAGAAGAGAAATAATTATGCTCCGCCATTGTTTTCACCAATATAAGTATACATGTTAAATAACGTGTCAATAAGTAAAGTAAGAAGAGAAATAATTATGCTCCGCCATTTTTTTAACTAATATTTGTATACATGTTAAATAACATGTCAATAAGTAAAGTAAGAAGAGAAATAATTATGCTCCGCCATTGTTTTCACTAATATTTGTATACATGTTAAATAACGTGTCAATAAGTAAAGTAAGAAGAGAAATAATTATGCTCCGCCATTGTTTTCACTAATATTTGTATACATTTTAAAGAACGTTTCAATAAGTAAAGTAAGAAGAGAAATAATTATGCCGCGCCATTGTTTTCACTAATATTTGTATACATGTTAAATAACGTGTCAATAAGTAAAGTAAGAAGAGAAATAATTATGCTCCGCCATTGTTTTCACTAATATTTGTATACATATTAAAAAACGTCTCAATAAGTAAAGTAAGAAAAGAAATAATTATGCTTCGCCATTGTTTTCACTAATATTTGTATACATGTTAAATAACGTGTCAATAAGTAAAGTAAGAAGAGAAATAATTATGCACCGCCATTCTTTTCACTAATATTTGTATACATGTTAAATAACGTGTCAATAAGTAAAGTAAGAAGAGAAATAATTATGCTCCGCCATTGTTTTCACTAATATTTGTATACATGTTAAATAACGTGTCAATAAGTAAAGTAAGAAGAGAAATAATTATGCTCCGCCATTGTTTTCACTAATATTTGTATACATATTAAAATACGTTCCAATAAGTAAAGTAAGAAGAAAAATAATTATGCTCCGCCATTGTTTTCACTAATATTTGTATACATATTAAAAAACGTCTCAATAAGTAAAGTAAGAAGAGAAATAATTATGCTCGGCCATTGTTTTCACTAATATTTGTATACATCTTAAATAACGTGTCAATAAATAAAGTAAGAAGAGAAATAATTATGCTCCGCCATTGTTTTCACTAATATTTGTATACATATTCAAAAACGTCTCAATAAGTAAAGTAAGAAGAGAAATAATTATGCTCCGCCAATGTTTTTCACTAATATTTGTATACATGTTAAATAACGTGTCAATAAGTAAAGTAAGAGGAGAAATAATTATGCTCCGCCATTGTTTTCACTAATATTTGTATACATGTTAAATAACGTGTCAATAAGTAAAGTAAGAAGAGAAATAATTATGCTCCGCCATTGTTTTCACTAATATTTGTATACATGTTAAATAACGTGTCAATAAGTAAAGTAAGAAGAGAAATAATTATGCTCCGCCATTGTTTTCTACTAATATTTGTATACATATTAAAAAACGTCTCAATAAGTAAAGTAAAAGAGAAATAATTATGCTTCGCCATTGTTTTCACTAATATTTGTATACATGTTAAATAACGTGTCAATAAGTAAAGTAAGAAGAGAAATAATAATGCTCCGCCATTGTTTTCACTAATATTTGTATACATGTTAAATAACGTGTCAATAAGTAAAGTAAGAAGAGAAATAATTATGCTCCGCCATTGTTTTCACTAATATTTGTATACATGTTAAATAACGTGTCAATAAGTAAAGTAAGAGGAGAAATAATTATGCTCCGCTATTGTTTTCACTAATATTTGTATACATGTTAAATAACGTGTCAATAAGTAAAGTAACAAGAGAAATAATTACGCTCCGCCATTGTTTTCACTAATATTTGTATACATGTTAAATAACGTGTCAATAAGTAAAGTAAGAAGAGAAATAATTATGCTCCGCCATTGTTTTCACTAATATTTGTATACATGTTAAATAACGTGTCAATAAGTAAAGTAACAAGAGAAATAATTATGCTCCGCCATTGTTTTCACTAATATGTGTATACATATTAAAGAACGTGTCAATAAGTAAAGTAAGAAGAAAAATAATTATGCTCCACCACTGTTTTCACTAATATTTGTATACATATTAAATAACGTCTCAATAAGTAAAGTGAGAAGAAAAATAATTATGCTTCGCCGTTTTTTCACTAATATTCGTATACATATTAAAAAACATCTCAATAAATAAAGTAAGAAGTGAAATAATTATGCTCCGCCATTGTTTTCACTAATATTTGTATACATCTTAAATCACGTGTCAATAAGTAAAGTAAGAGGAGAAATAATTATGCTCCGCCATTGTTTTCACTAATATTTGTATACATGTAAAATAACGTGTCAATAAGTAAAGTAACAAGAGAAATAATTATGCTCCGCCATTGTTTTCACTAATATTTGTATACATGTTAAATAACGTGTCAATAAGTAAAGTAAGAAGAGAAATAATTATGCTCCGCCATTGTTTTCACTAATATTTGTATACATGTTAAATAACGTGTCAATAAGTAAAGTAAGAAGAGAAATAATTATGCTCCGCCATTGTTTTCACTAATATTTGTATACATGTTATATAACGTGTCAATAAGTAAAGTAACAAGAGAAATAATTATGCTCCGCCATTGTTTTCACTAATATTTGTATACATGTTAAATAACGTGTCAATAAGTAAAGTAAGAAGAGAAATAATTATGCTCCGCCATTGTTTTCACTAATATTTGTATACATGTTAAATAACGTGTCAATAAGTAAAGTAAGAAGAGAAATAATTATGCTCCGCCATTGTTTTCACTAATATTTGTATACATGTTAAATAACGTGTCAATAAGTAAAGTAAGAAGATAAATAATTATGCTCCGCCATTGTTTTCACTAATATTTGTATACATATTAAAGAACGTTTCAATAAGTAAAGTAAGAAGAGAAATAATTATGCTCCGCCATTGTTTTCACTAATATTTGTATACATATTAAAAAACGTCTCAATAAGTAAAGTAAGAAGAGAAATAATTATGCTCCGCCATTATTTTCACTAATATTTGTATACATCTTAAATAACGTGTCAATAAGTAAAGTAAGAAGAGAAATAATTATGCTCCGCCATTGTTTTCACTAATATTTGTATACATGTTAAATAACGTCTCAATAAGTAAAGACAGAAGAGAAATAATTATGCACCGCCATTGTTTTCACTAATATTTGTATACATGTTTAATAACGTGTCAATAAGTAAAGTAACAAGAGAAATAATTATGCTCCGCCATTGTTTTCACCAATATAAGTATACATGTTAAATAACGTGTCAATAAGTAAAGTAACAAGAGAAATAATTATGCTCCGCCATTGTTTTCACTAATATTTGTATACATGTTAAATAACGTGTCAATAAGTAAAGTAAGAAGAGAAATAATTATGCTCCGCCATTGTTTTCACTAATATTTGTATACATTTTAAAGAACGTTTCAATAAGTAAAGTAAGAAGAGAAATAATTATGCTCCGCCATTGTTTTCACTAATATTTGTATACATGTTAAATAACGTGTCAATAAGTAAAGTAAGAAGAGAAATAATTATGCTCCGCCATTGTTTTCACTAATATTTGTATACATATTAAAAAACGTCTCAATAAGTAAAGTAAGAAGAGAAATAATAATGCTTCGCCATTGTTTTCACTAATATTTGTATACATGTTAAATAACGTGTCAATAAGTAAAGTAAGAAGAGAAATAATTATGCTCCGCCATTGTTTTCACTAATATTTGTATACATGTTAAATAACGTGTCAATAAGTAAAGTAAGAAGAGAAATAATTATGCTCCGCCATTGTTTTCACTAATATTTGTATACATGTTAAATAACGTGTCAATAAGTAAAGTAACAAGAGAAATAATTATGCTCCGCCATTGTTTTCACTAATATTTGTATACATATTAAAAAACATCTCAATAAATAAAGTAAGAAGAGAAATAATTATGCTCCACCACTGTTTTCCCTAATATTTGTATACATATTAAATAACGTCTCAATAAGTAAAGTGAGAAGAAAAATAATTATGCTTCGCCGTTTTTTCACTAATATTCGTATACATATTAAAAAACATCTCAATAAATAAAGTAAGAAGAGAAATAATTATGCTCCGCCATTGTTTTCACTAATATTTGTATACATCTTAAATCACGTGTCAATAAGTAAAGTAAGAGGAGAAATAATTATGCTCCGCCATTGTTTTCACTAATATTTGTATACATGTTAAATAACGTCTCAATAAGTAAAGTAACAAGAGAAATAATTATGCTCCGCCATTGTTTTCACTAATATTTGTATACATGTTAAATAACGTGTCAATAAGTAAAGTAAGAAGAGAAATAATTATGCTCCGCCATTGTTTTCACTAATATTTGTATACATGTTAAATAACGTGTCAATAAGTAAAGTAAGAAGAGAAATAATTATGCTCCGCCATTGTTTTCACTAATATTTGTATACATGTTATATAACGTGTCAATAAGTAAAGTAACAAGAGAAATAATTATGCTCCGCCATTGTTTTCACTAATATTTGTATACATGTTAAATAACGTGTCAATAAGTAAAGTAAGAAGAGAAATAATTATGCTCGGCCATTGTTTTCACTAATATTTGTATACATGTTAAATAACGTGTCAATAAGTAAAGTAAGAAGAGAAATAATTATGCTCCGCCATTATTTTCACTAATATTTGTATACATGTTAAATAACGTGTCAATAAGTAAAGTAAGAAGAGAAATAATTATGCTCCGCCATTGTTTTCACTAATATTTGTATACATATTAAAGAACGTTTCAATAAGTAAAGTAACAAGAGAAATAATTATGCTCCACCATTGTTTTCACTAATATTTGTATACATATTAAAAAACGTCTCAATAAGTAAAGTAAGAAGAGAAATAATTATGCTCCGCCATTGTTTTCACTAATATTTGTATACATGTTAAATAACGTGTCAATAAGTAAAGTAACAAGAGAAATAATTATGCTCCGCCATTGTTTTCACTAATATTTGTATACATGTTAAATAACGTCTCAATAAGTAAAGACAGAAGAGAAATAATTATGCACCGCCATTGTTTTCACTAATATTTGTATACATGTTAAATAACGTGTCAATAAGTAAAGTAACAAGAGAAATAATTATGCTCCGCCATTGTTTTCACCAATATAAGTATACATGTTAAATAACGTGTCAATAAGTAAAGTAACAAGAGAAATAATTATGCTCCGCCATTGTTTTCACTAATATTTGTATACATGTTAAATAACGTGTCAATAAGTAAAGTAAGAAGAGAAATAATTATGCTCCGCCATTGTTTTCACTAATATTTGTATACATTTTAAAGAACGTTTCAATAAGTAAAGTAAGAAGAGAAATAATTATGCTCCGCCATTGTTTTCACTAATATTTGTATACATGTTAAATAACATTTTTTTGTTTTGAACTCAATATATTTCTCACGGTTGAGGAAGAGTGAAAAACAAGTTGGAAAGAGGGGCTGGAGTGATTGAGGTGTCGGGGAAAATTTTAGGGGTCAGGACGAACTTTTTAGGGGTCAAGGCCACATTTTTTTCTTTTTTTTGTTTTGAACTCAAAATATTTCTCAGGGTTGGGGTAAGGTGAAAAATTAGTTGGGATAGGGGGCTGGAGAGATTTAGGGGTCGCGGAAAATTTTAGGGGTCAGGCCGAACTTTTTAGGGGTCAGGCCAAATTTTTTTTTTTTTTTTTGTTTGAAGTCAAAATATTTCTCATGGTTGGGGTAGAGAGAAAAATTAGGGTCGGGAGAGATTGAGGGGTCAGTGAAAATTTTAGGGGTCAGGACGAACTTTTTAGGGGTCAGGCCAAATTTTTTTGTTTTTTTTTGTTTTGAAGTAACAATATTTCTCAGGGTTGGGGGAGAGTTAAAAATTAGGAGGCTGGAGAGATTGAGGGGTCGGGGAAAATTTTAGGGGTCAGGCCGAACTTTCTAGGGGTCTGGGCAAATTTTTTATTTTTTTGAAGTCAAAATATTTCTCAGGGTTGGGGGAGCATGAAAAATTATGGGACTACAGAGATTGAGGGGTCGGGGAAAACTTTAGGTCTCAATCCGAGCTTTTTAGGGGTCAGGCCAAATTTTTTTGTTTTTTTTTGTTTTAAAGTCAAAATATTTCTCAGGGTGGGGGGAGAGTGAAAAAATAGGGTGCTGGAGAGATTGAGGGGTCGGGGAAAATTTTAGGGGTCACGCCGAACTTTTTAGGGGTCAGGCCAAATTTTTTTTTTTTATGAAATCAAAATATTTCTCAGGCTTGGGGGAGAGTGAAAAATTAAGGTGCTGGAGAGATTGAGGGGTCGGGGAAAATTTTAGGGGTCAGGCCGAACTTTTTAGGGGTCAGGCCAATTTTTTTTTTTTTTTTTTTTTGAACTCAAAATATTTCTCAGGGTTGGGGTAGAGTGAAAAATGAGGGGGCTGGAGAGATTTAGGGGTCGGGGAAAATTTTAGGGGTCAGGCCGAACTTTTTACGGGTCAGGCCAAATTTTTTTGTTTTTTTTTTGTTTTGAACTCAAAATATTTCTCATGGTTGGAGTTAAGTGAAAAATTAGGGGGCTGGAGAGATTGAGGGGTCGGGGAAAATTTTAGGGGTCAGGCCGAACTTTTTAGGGGTCAGACCAAATTGTTTTTTTTTTTTTGTTTTGAACTCAAAATATTTCTCAGGGTTGGGGGAGAGTGAAAATTAGGGGGCTTGATGAGAATGAGGAGTCGAGAAAATTTTAGAGGTCAGGCCGAATTTTTTAGGGGTCAGGCCAAATTTTTTTTTTTTTTTTTTTTTTGAACTCAAAATATTTCTCATGGTTGGGGTTGAGTGAAAAATTAGGGGGCTGGAGAGATTGAGGGGTCGGGGAAAATTTATGGGGTCAGGCCGAACTTTTTAGGGGTCAGGCAACATTTTTTTTTTTTTTTTTTGAACTCAAAATATTTCTCAGGGTTGGTGGAGAGTGAAAAACAAGTTAGGATGTGGGGTGCTGGAGAGATTGAGGGGTCCGGGAAAATTTTAGGGGTCAGGCCGAACTTTTTAGGGGTCAGGTTAGTTTTATTTTTTTTGTTGTTTTGAACTCAAAATATTTCTCATGGTTGGGGGAGAGTAAAAAAAAATTGGAGGGTGCGGCTTGAGATATTAGGGGTCGAGGAAATTGTAGGGGTCGGGCGAAAGTTTTTAGTTTTTTCAACTTAAAATATTTCGTAGGAAAATATATAGTATGCACACCAGGGCGGCGATAGATACGAATATAGTATGCGCACCGGGGGGGGCGATAGGTATATACATAGTATGTGCACCAGGGTGGCAATAGGTACGTGTATAGTAGTGCATAGAGGTGGCGATAGGTACTATATAGCATGTGCACAGGGATGGCAGTGAGTATCTATATAGAATGCGCACCAGGGCGGTTATAGGTATATATTTAGCATGCGCTCCGGGGAGTTTATCAGTACGTATATAGCACGCACACCAGGGCGACGATAGGTACGTATTTAGCACGCGCACCGGAACGACAATAGGAACATATTTAGCATTCGCATCAGGCTGGCGATAGTGACGTATTTAGCATTTGCACCGGGGCGGCGATAGGTACGTATGTAGCATTCGCAACGGGCCGGCGATAGGTACGTATGCAGCATTCGCACTGGGGCGGCGATAGGTACGTATGTAGCATGTGCACTGGGGAAGCGATAGGTACTTATTTAGTATGCATACCGGGGCGGCAATAGGTACTTATATAGTATCTGCCTGGGGCGGCAATTGGTACAAATATTGTATGTGCACCGGGGTGGCGATAGATATGTATATAGTATGAACACCGGGGCGGAGATAAGTACCTATATAGAAGGCGCAGATAGATGTGGTACTTTTTATAGAAATATGTCATACTATTTCTCTGCGCAACGTAGGAGAAATGGTGAGGAAGAATCAGCTTTCGCAAAAGGCAAAATTAGAAAGTAGCGGTGAAATGGGGCGACCAGGGAAGAGAAAGGTAGAAAGATGAAGAGACGGCTACAGAGGAGGAGGAGAAATAGAAGTTTGAATATAAAAATGTTACACACGCGATGTTTCTTCAATTATGTCTTTATGACCCCGAGCAACGCCGGGTAGCCCCGCTAGTAAGTAAATAAAGGGCATATGTAAATAATGCACATAAGTAAATAATGCACATAAGTAAATAAAGGACATAAGTAAATAAAGGACATAAGTAAATAAAAGACATACGTAAATAAAGGGCATACGAAAATAAAGGGTATGAGAAAATAAATAAAGGACATGAGAAAATAAAGGACATAAGTAAATAAAGGGCATAAGTAAATAAAGGACATGAGAAAATAATGCACATAAGAGAATAAATGACACAAGTAAATAAAGGACATACGTACATGAAAGACATGAGAAAATAAAGGACATAAGTAAATAAAGAACATAAGTAAATAATGGACAGAAGTAAATAAAGGACATACGTAAAGAAAATACATGAGAAAATAAAGGACGTACGTAAATAAAGGGCATAAGTAAATAATGCGCATAAGTAAATAATGCACATACGTAAATAATGGACATAAGTAAATAATGGACATAAGTAAATAAGGAGATAAGTAAATAAAGAGTACGATAAATCTATCTTTATTCATCTATCCATACACAACTAAAACTAAGACTTTGTCAATCGTATCCTGTTGTCGCTGTGCTCACTGGATGCCGTCATCAAAAAGATGATGTCAGAAGATGCCACAATTTTTTTTTTAATGCAGATGAGAATAACTAGGCACAATAGCTAACGTCACAAAATACACCATATACGATGTAGAGGAAATATATATTTGTCTAGATGACCCGTGGCTCGGAGGATCTAATAGACGAAATCCTATATCCCTGGACGTTGAGTATGCTACTAAAACTCTGTGAATCTTGTTATCTTTAAGTATGTCCCCGTACTCTCTGGGTTACATCAGTGGATGTCGCCATCGTTCTGTTATATCATGCATTAACATAGAGATTAAGATAAGCGTGCACAGTGGCTGATGACGTCATCCATCAGACCAGAAGGAAAGGCAGAAGAGATTGTATATGATGTTTTATCTAGACCCATGGAGGTTATACTACTACTACTACTACTACTACTGCTACTACTGCTACTACTACCAATATGTGCATCTTATCTCGTTATTTTGCTTGCTTACTTGATCCTAATTACCGCCTCTGTTTGCATGTGACACAAAGTTCGTTTAAAAGGGGGCAAGCTAGCTGGATGAGACAAAAGTAAACATTGCTTTAGTCGAAAAACACTATTTTTCTTTTAATATTTCTCTATAGACAAATACAAAAAATCGCACAAGACAAAAAGACGTGATGGGAAAAGTCTGGCCATTTCTTGTCTTAATTTACTTGGTTGTCTCACCCCTGAAAGTAAAAAAGTTAGACATTTGATCCATCGTCTTTCTTTCACAATACGTCCAGGTCTGCACCCTGTGGTTGTTACACCTTGCTCTATTAAGGAAGGGATGAAATCCTCTGGCTTTTTTTGTAGCCGATGAACGTTGTCACACACTTCTCAGTTGTGTTTCCAATTTTGGGAGGTTAGGCTATCCCCCTTCTTTCGAAAGGAATAGAATATTATGCGATGCGTGGTTGTCTCTATTTACCAAGCCTATCAAGAGATCCATATGCGACACAATGTCATGCCTCAATGAAGGGCAGGCCATGATCACTACATAGAGGACCAATTCCGGTCTAGAACAACGCCAACACGGTACAAAGAATCAAATATACTTGAACAGTGATGTGTTAAAAAAGGAAAGCTGTGGACGTGTATGTTTGTTTGGAAACAGAAACCTCCCGCCTTATGTGCAACCTTTTCTTGTCGTGATGGAGGCAATTACTACATGGTAGTGTCAAAGTTATGCTGTATGGAACTGCTGTTCATGGCAGGGTAAGTCATGTCGGTCAGGTATGGCTACATGTGGTATAAGAGATGTAAACGAGTCAATAGGCCTCTAGTGAATATCCAAGAAATAAGTATCAGGCTCTGTCGTCTACTGCAAGCAAGGACGTGTCAGGCGCGGAACAAGAAACCACTGGAGTGGGGATATAAATGTTTACTTCTGCCCATGTGCAACTGCCATTCATTCGTATGTTAAGGGCAAAAGGTTACTTAAAACTGTGAAACAAAAGTAATATACTTTTAAACCGCGGAACTTGTGTTGCTCTCGGGGACGGGAATGAACTTGCAATATTGCTCATCTAACGAATGACTTAGGTCAGCGAGGAAGACTTCATACGGCCCAAACAATCTTGAGGTTTTAGCTTCGTGGTCTCTGTGCAGAAGTGCAACAAACTCATCACCTATAAGACAGCAGTAGCAGCCGTAGCTGCTGGCTGTGGTGACGTTTTAACGAATGTAAAAGTTAAAAAAAATCGTAGTTACTTAATAATATATATGGTAAATACTGACACAACGAGTCACTGGTAATCTAGTATATAACTCTAAAGTAACACCCACAAAATACTAATACATAAGAAAAACATAGCTGTTAGTGAAAATATAAAATGAAGAGAAAAAGAGTGTGAAGATAAGAAGGAAACGAGAATAAGAAGAAAGAAAGATGAAAGTCTGAAAACGAAAAAGAAAAAAAGAAATAAGTAGAGAATAACTGAAAGACATCAAGACAAATCAGCTTCATCTGGAAAGAAATGAGTAGAAAAGAAGGAAAATCAGATAAAAGGCTACCATAATAAAAAAGTCTATAAATAACGATGAATAATGGGAAAAAATCAAAACGTACGACGAAATAGAAGGACATTAAATAAAATAGAACACATAGGAACGCGATAAAATATGGAGATATTTTTTTATTTAGAATCAATACAAAAGATACCCAACATGAAATATTTGATATAATTATAGCATAACGTATATATATATATATATATATATATATATATATATATATATATATATATATATATATATATATGTGTGTGTGTGTGTGTGTCTGTGTATGAGAGATAACATAAAAATTATTGAAAGCGAAAGTATTTTGAAAAGTTTGACAATTTCTCTTGCAGAAGCGATCGAAAAAATGGTCAGCATCGGATCAGACATTGGAATGAGAAGTCTTTTCGAAGATTCCCATTGGCAGATTTGTGAAATATGACAAGACATATGCCAACATATAATGTTTGAGACTATTTTTTATTGTTACAAACATATACTTTCCTTTCTTTTTTTCTCACTGCTTTTGCTTCAGTGTTCAATCGTTTTTTTTCTGTTCTCGTTTCTTTCCCGTCCCCGTTATTCTTTTTACCTTTTTCTTTTTGTCCTTCCTTTACGATGTATTTCTTACTTTTTGTCTGGCCTTGTAGCCGAAGAAGGTTTGCAGTGCCCAGAGTTACCTCCCCCTCCTTGGAACTCATGAAGTCAGAGATACGGTTGTGTGTTCTTAGTTACTGACCGTTTCCGTTTGCTGGCAGAGAAGTGAAGAGAAATAGAAAGACAACAATGATGTAAACACATGTGTGGGCTAACCGAAAACATTAATTGCGCACTCCACAATTAATTCATCTTCATCAACTATTGTAAATGACGTCAATAAATGTGCTAAGTTTATACTTCGTCCACGTATCTTTTGAAGCAGTAATTATTTTAACACGTATATTTATTTTGCTTTGTTTTCTGTACTAATGAGTCAACACTCCTTTCTTCTGCTCACTATCTTTTTTTTCTTTTTTATATGCGACAAAAAGTAATCTCAAATAAAAGATGGGAGTAAAGGATCCATATTAATTTCAGCACTATGGTGGTTCTGTATATTTAAAATGTTTAAATATATAGAAGCATCATAGTGCTGAAATTAATATGGATCCTTTATTCCCATCTTTTATTTGAGATTACCTTTTTTTTCTTCATATATACAATTGTTTCAAACAATATTACATGCAACGTTTCTTTTCTTTTTTCCTTTCTTCTATGCTTTACTCATTTCTTTCTTTCTTTCTCCTTTTATTTTATTTCCATATTCCTTCTCTTTTATCTTTTGCATTTATCCCGCTGAAGTCGAGTACGTACTGAATTTTTCCATTCAAATTTGTTGAATCTTGACAATTATACTCTTTTCCTTTTTTTTATTTTCACGTACTTTTTGAACTCTTCTTTCTTCAAGTATTTATTATTTATTTTCTTTTTGTCTATTATTATCTTGTTCTTTTTCTCTTTCTTTTTTTGTTTACCCTAACCCTAACCTTTACCATAACCCTCTGATTTTGCTCTACCTTTTGCCTTTTTTAAAAAGAATTTTCGCCACTTTCTTCAAACTTTGTATTTTCTTTGCTAGTTACTCCTTTTCGCTTTGCACGCTTTTATTTCTTCTTTTATTAATTACTGTTACTAACTTCGTTGGTTTTATTTCTACATTTTTCAAATTCTTTTCTACTTTCATTCTTTTACTTTTCTTTTCCTTTCTGTTTGCGTAATAACACCCAACACTCTTTTCCTTCTCTAGCTATCGTTTCCTTCTTGTTTATATGTTATTACCCCTTTACCCCCTTTCTAATTTGTCCTTACTTTCTCTTTTAACTTTCCTCTCTTTTTTCTTTCCTTTTATATACAACTTACATTTTTGTTTTTGTTTTTTTTTCTTTTTCTCTAAGCTTTTTTCCTTTCTTTTTCTTTTTTTTTCTTTATTTGCATATTCTTTCTCTATTCTCTTTTTTACGTTTATCCCACTTAAGTCAAGTACGCACTGGATTTTTTTCCATCTAAAGTTGTTTGAACTCAACAATTGTATTCTGACCAATGAGTCGCACCAACTGTCTCCAGAATCTCTTGGTTGTTTATTATTATTATTTTTTGAAATATTATTTGGGGGCTGTTAAATTGGCCCTTTCTTTATTTCTTATAGTATTTCTTCTGTAATTCTTGCTTTGGATCATTTGTATTTGTGAGTCAATAGGTTTATTCCCCCGGTATATTGTTTAACCTTCTCTTGTCTTTTAATAAAAGAACATTTCATTGGGCATGCCAATTCTATTTGATTAATCATATGACACTTAAGCTGGGCGGAATACATGAGGACAGCCTTTCTCTCTCTCCTTCTCTATTTAAAAAAAATAGTTTCCAATCCGATAATATGTATTTTCAGACCCAGACGTTAAAATGAGTTGATGTTAATTTCATCTGAAGACACACTTCGTTTGCAAGATATTTCTTTTATTATAATTTCAATACATATAACATTTATCTTTGTCACGTCTGCATTTCACAATGTGTTTTTTCAGCATTAATTCACACCGTTCTGCAAACAGGAAGTAGCAAGCCCACTTCATTCTGCAGACCAACAAGCAATTCATTCTAGTTTGCAAACTAGTTACTTCACATTTTTATTTTTGAAAAAGCAGCTGATTTAACTTAACTATGCGTACCGTTTTCTATTGTCAATTTTGTGCAAGAAGTTAAGCAAAAAACACACACAACTCTTATAAACATAAACACAACATACGTATGAAAAGAAAAGTGTATGACCGGTTCTAGACGATATTTATATTATTTTCAACATCTACACATGGCATGATATCATAATGTAATATTCTATGCACATCACACACATCTACATTCTTATATATTACAAAGATATTTTTATACAACTTATATTGATCTGATTGTATATAAATACACACAAGCGAGCACATATATACATAAGATACACACACACACATATATGTATATATATATATATGTATATATACATTTAAGTGTGTTTGTGTATGAGTGTGTGCTTATGTGTATATCCTCTTTCTGCATATATGTACATATAATAATTGTGACGACAAAGGGAATATCGAGAAAAACGTATACATATAATCGTACATAAATTATTTAAAATAGGCTCAGGAAAACAAGAAGAAGAAGAAAAAGAAGAAATAGAGCAAGGAGTAGAATAAGATCTGATAACAATAGGAAGAACACGAAGGCGCAGACGACTTCTACAAGGATGAATTATGGAAACGCTAGGCAAACATATAATGGAAGGAAGAGAAAATAGTTATAACTGAAATAATATCTAAGCATCTAAAGTGCTAAAGAGATAAAGATATTGTATTATGAGCGAAAAAATGAGAACAGTGGCGAAATATGATTATATAACATTGGAAGCGATAGAAAAATAGATATCGTGGTAGGAGAATAATAATAAGGATAATAATAATAACAACAACAATAATAATAATAATAATAATAATAATAATAATAATAATAATAATAATAATAATAATAAGATGAAGCAGAAAGAGAATATGAAGGATAAAATTGATTATAATAATAATAATAAGTTGGGCAACTATATAGGTAAATATTGCCAGAGTGCTGAGAGAAATATATAACATAAAAAAAAGGATTACTGTAATACAAGTAATTGTAGGAGCACTTGGAGCAGCCCTAAAACTCTGGAAAAAGAACAAAGAGAAATTGAAACCAAAGTAAAGATTTATACCATACGTGGCAATGATAAAATCAGTTCAAATATGAAGGAAGATACTTGAATGCGTAAACCAATATAAATAACAAACACACGCTGACAGGTACGTTGAAATAGAAATGGAACACATATATTACAAGAATAGTACAAGAATCCAAGGGAACTGAAACTCTAATAAACCTCATATTCTGACATCACTCTCACAAACACACATGCACACAGATACCTTATTTCTTTCGGGCCCCGTTCTTTGTTCATTTTCCGTTTACGTTTGTATAAAACTGGATTTCATTCTTTTTAAGGCCCTAGTTTGTTTGGACTGTTCACATATATATCTACATCTTATTATTCTTCACCCCGTTACTAGTTTTAGATCTTCATGTGTCTTGTTTCATGGTTCGTCTTTTTTGTTAGCGATACTCCTCCTCTTCCATCGTTTTCTTATTCCTTTGGCCTCATTCAGAGCTTAAGCTTCGTTTTTTAGTTGGTTGATTTAATTTTCAACGTTTGTGTCTCATTCACGTCTTGCCGATTTATTATTTTAGTTTCTTTGTTTAGTCCTGTAATTTCTTATTTATACCTGCATACATTTTGTTATTTAAGACCGTCATATTTTATGTTGAGATGTGTGGGGAAAGACTGTTCACATTTCTGTTGCTGATTTTAGTGATATCAATTGTTCCTTCTTTAAGGTGGTAGTTACTTTATTTACTCGTTCAAATTACTTTGATGTGTTCGCTTTCTGCTACTTCTACATTGTAAGTTCTATAGCTTTTTAGTCATTGCCGCCCCCCCCCCCTTGATTATTTAAGATCTGCCAGCTTGACACCTGCGTGTATTTACTGAGGGGGTTCCTTATCTTCTGTTATATTTTCTTTTCATTTCCATCAGTTCCAGCTCCATGGGATGTATCTAGCTCTGCAGGCAAATCTTTGTTTTGTTGCATGATAATTCACAGACATGTCACATATGCTTTAATACGATTCAACTAGCCTCTTTTTGTGGAGTTACTTTCGTAATGTCATTCCTTCACAACCACATTTTCATATGAGGTCTATTTCTTCTACTGTGTTTTTTTTGCTTTGCCGCGATGATTATTTCTTCTTACATTCGATGCTCTCATACCTTAAATAAAAGAGGCCATCATTTGAAGGATTCCGATCTATCCCACACGTTGATCATCGAGCAACACCTGACAACCATGAAACTGAGATATTTTTTCTGAGTAGCAAGACTTTTATTATTGTATTATGTTATGTTTCATGGTTTGGTGTGTGTGGCAACACTAGACGAATATTTAATTTACCTGTGATCCAGTAAAGGGCATAGTGTTTATTTCTGATATTCGTGAGATATAAGATGCATTATCACACACATAAGGATGAAGGGACAACATAACAAAAGGAGAGAAAGATAGTAAGAGCGAAAGATAGAAACGTAGAGATAAATAGACTCTACACATCAATTAAAAATATTATTATATGTGTTACTATTATTATTTTATTATCATTATTAGTTGTAGTAGTTGATGGCGAAGAAGGTGGAACTAGATTAAACGGACAGTTGATATGTGTACTGGGAGAAAATACAGAATCAATAAAGTGAAGCTTTTCAAGAAGAACCTATGTAATAGAATAAAAGGGAGATAATCACAATAGAATGATATACGAAGAAACGGAGAAGTGTGAGTGACACAAAGACAACGGATAAAAAATACCAGGGAAGAAAGTCAAAGAGTGGAGGATCGAAATAAATATGGGTAACGTTGACGTCATACGAAATAACAGAAAAATAAAATAACAGAAATATTTTTAATTGTTTTGCCAAGAAAATACCGTTTGAAAATGCCGCGTGAAAGGCAGACATATAGATCGAACGACAGACCGATCAACAAAACGACAGACATTATACAGATAAATGGACGCATCTAGAAATGACGTTTAAAATTGAAGCCTGGCAAACTGGTTAGAGTCCTTAACTTAAATGCGAGATAGTGACAGACTGACCAATATATAAACATAGCTTATAATCAAGATTTGTAGACGCATCTAAACATTTCTCTTTTGATTTCAGGCGTGACAGACCAACGGAAATGCTATTTTAAATTGTGGCGATGAAAATGTTTTTATATTTAAATTCAAGTGACGAATGTTAAATAGCAAATTTAAACGTGCCCTGCTGACTAAAATGCTATTTCAAACTTAAGCGTGACAGACTGACACAAATGTTTTATATTTAAATTAAAGCGTGAAAGATCGCCGATAAATCGATTTTAAATTTAAGCGACACAGACAGACGACTGTTTTATATTTGAATTCAACCCTGAAAAACTGACGAAAATTCTATTTCAAATTTAAACAACATACCGACGAAAATGCTATATTAAATTTAAGCGTCACAGATCGTCGAAAATGCTATTTAAAATTTAATCGAAAAAAAAACCTGTAGAACATTCTATTTAAAATTGAAACGTGACACACATACCAATTTTTTAATACTTAAATTTAAGCGTGACAGACCGACGAAAGTACGATTTTTAAAGTAAGTATGATAGACTGACGAACATCAAATATCAAAATTAAGCGTGACAGACCGACACATTTTTATTTCAAATGTAATCGTTCTTATAACGAACATGCTTTTTTATACTTAAGCGTGACAGATCAACGAAATGCTACTTCAAACTTAAGCGTGACAGCCCTGTTTACAAAGTGAACTTCTCATTGTGATGCTTAAACGCATCTAAACGAAAATAAAATAAGAGTAATTCAAGGGAGACAAAAAACAAATGAATAGAAACAAACAAAGGATATAGAAATGCAATCAATCGGGCAGACATGATGAAAGGAGAGTGAAAAGCGTGATATATTGGGATATATTTAAAAGAAAACGAAAATAATAACGCGACATTGCCTAAAGTAGCTTTAAAGGTTTCAGATGAAGAGGAAAAGCGATCAGCTTTCGCCTCGATTTGAACTAAGCCTGAGGATTTAGGTAAAAAAGATTGGAATCCGGTAAGGTAAAGGCAGGGTTAAGCACGCGAACGAAACACAAAGAAATAAAAAATGGCTTCTGCAGTATCGAGGATAAAAAGAAGAAGCCCTTTTATCTCCTCGAATTTTTCTACTTTTGTGCTGTCGCTCCATAAAGAGATTCTCCGAATAGTAGAATTGAAAAACCCATTTTGCCGGGAATATAAGAAAATGGGTTAAAAATATATTAGCACTTTAGAAATATATAGACAAATACAGCAATGTGTATATAAGGACTAGTTGGAATACTAGACTAAGTTCGGGTTCCTTATAATAAGGTCCGCTTAAAACCTTTCATTACGTGTAAGGGAGTCAAACCCCAAAATAATTTGAAGAAATCAAACACATTCTATCATAATAAAAACGGTGTGAAAATCGATTAGAAAACTGAAACTATTGATCTTTTCATTTGTTAAAGTTTAACCAGTTATTGCTGGGTCGTTAATGATCAAATTTCTCCTAATTATGCGTCTACAATATATTATTGGCATGAAGGTAAACACATTGTCTCAATTTTAGACACAGATGAATATATCAACAGACGAAAAAAGTTTTCTCTAGATACACGTAGGACCTACAAATCCGTCTGAAACAGCAAGATTGCCAACGAAGATATAAAGCTGTGAGTATTCACAATATACAGGGTGTTTCAAAAGTCTTGGGAACATTACGATTTTTAATAACTCCAAAACTATTAGGAGTTGAAAAATGAAATTGGTACCGTTGGAAAGGTTAAGGTTTCAAGTTTTGTGGGGAATCTTCAAAGTTGCTCAATATGAGCACCATTCGTCACACGGCAGACATCTAGTCGATAGTCCATTTCCTGCCAAACGCGTTCCAGCATCTTGACGTCAATGGTTCCCACAACTGCCGTTACTCGAGCCTTTAGTTCGTCAATATCTCTTGGAAGGGGCGGCACATAGACTTGTTGCTTGACAAAGCCCCAAAGGAAAAAGTCACACGGGGTAAGATCTGGAGACCTAGGAGGCCAGGGCATGAGAACGTCATCACCTCACCCAGATCTCCCAATCCATCTACCAGGCAACCTTGTGTTAAGAAACTGCCTTACTCTAAGACTCCAGTGTGGTGGTGCACCATCTTGTTGAAAAATGAAGTCATCAGATTCTGCTTGTTCCAACTGAGCCATTAACCAGTCTTCCAGCATGTTGAGATAGGATTCACCAGTGATAGTTGCCTCTTCAAAGAAGAACGGTCCATAGACACCTTTCTTGGAAATTGCACAAAACACGTTAACTTTTGGTGAATCTCGCTCGTGCTCAAGAAGTTCATGAGGATTCTCAGTACCCCATATGCGAGTGTTATGCTTGTTAACTTTGCCATTCAGATGGAAGGTCGCCTCATCGCTAAAAACAAGCCGGTCATCAAAGCCGTTATCTTCCAACTTCTCTTGCATTGCAATGCAAAAGTCACGGCGAAGTGGCTTATCAGTGTCCTTCAACTTTTGGACCAACTTGAGCTTGTAAGGTACCATTTGCAGTCGTTTCCTTAAGACACGCCAGACAGTTGCTGGAGCAAGCTGAAGTTCCCTGCTGGCTCTTCTCACTGATTTACGGGGGCTCCGCTGAAAGGCTGTCCGAACTTGCTCAACTGCATCTTCTGAAGTTGAAGGGCGACCTGTTCGCTTACTTGGGCACAAACACCCATCTTTCACAAATTTAGCATGCCATCTGACAATGGATTTCCTTTCAGGGGCTTCTTTTTTAAATTTCCTGCGAAATGCACGCTGAACACATGTCCACGATTCAGTCTTTGCAAATTGGAGGACGCAAAATGCCTTGTCTTGTTTAGAGAACGCTATTACTGCACCTGGAAAGATAACACAAAAATCATTAGTATGACCAAAAACTTGATTAAGCAAGCTTTAAAATGGCACCAGTTTCATTTTTCTACCTGGAATAGTTCATGAGATATACGCATTTGTAATGTTCCCAAGACTTTTGAAACACCCTGTACATCGAAAGCGTTTCCTGTAAAATTCGGAGCCGAGGACACTGCTTTAAACTTTAGAAAACAAAATTAATGCTTTTCAAAGGAAACGAATGAGTGATGTCATCCAGGTCAGGTCAAGGACAGTATCGGACAAAGATCTCAACATTCGCATCGGAGTGATATTATACTAAAAAAAGACGACTGTCAATATTTTCTCATTTAATATGACTGACATCGTAATCACCTGCATGACAAGGACTTCCCGCCTAGAAAAACCTACCAAAATACCTTCAGGGCGACTATAGATGAGATGGCACGACCAAGTGACAAAGGACTTCAAATCATGTCTTTCACGTTAAATAAATCAGTATCCTGACAATTAGATGTTTCGACAGAAATAGCTGGAGATATTTTGTAAACAGAATGATATTAACCGACTTAACAAGTGTGTAGTGATGGTGGTGATGATAATGATGATAACGACGACGACGACGACGACGACGACAACGACGACGACGACGACGACGACGACGACGACGACGACGACGACGACGATTACAAATCTCACTACATTCACAGTAAAATTAAATTCAGTTTGACGGTTTATGCTACCCGAAGGGTCTATTTAAAAAATGAACAAATGGTCCACCATCCTTTTATTGAGATATTATGCAAGAATATAACTCATACCACTGACTACCTGGGTAGAGAAAGTTGTTTATGATACGCGCTTGTTAAGGATGTTAAAATAATAAACATTTACTCAAAACATGTAAATCTGTTTCATGTTTTGCAATGCATATAATTATGATTGCGGTCTAATGCTTCGAGGACCGCATGTTTTCCGACTAATTCCTCTGTCAAGTATTCTACGCCACCACTGTGTTTAAAAGAAACTAAAGACGTCCGTGTTGACGCAACTCATTAAATTATTCCATAATTATTTAAACTTTATTAATGAATTAAGATTGCCCCAGTAAATCGTCTCATCGTGTCACATAATTTAATTCTGATTAACATCAGAACATTTGTAAGTAAGATGATCCATGTTCCATCGACGATTTCATTAAAATAAGGGGATCATTCCTATAAAACCAGCCGTTTGTAGATATCTCTACTCATCTAACATTAGGTATATGTATTTGTTTATATATTTGTATGTACGGGATTCATTCCTAAAGTAATTTACCAATCAGTATACGTTTTTGAACACAGCTGCTAGGCGTAATGGGTCAGAATGTGGATTAAACATTTAGTGTTATGCCCAGGGTGAGAAAGAAGGGCATTTTAAGTATTAAACATTAATAAATAAATATTTTCCAAATTTCAGTTTGTTTGTAGTATTTTAAAATGTTTTGGGGGCGGGCATAATATGAGTATAAGTCTCATTTGAAAATGAAAATATTTCAGATTTGCAAGAGATTTGATCTATAGTCATTAGACAGTAATTAAGCAAGATTTCCTGGGCTTTAATTTATGCTTAAAAGCCATTACGCTTAAATCTTAAATTCTAGATATCTTCTAGTATAAAAATCATGTGATAGATTTTCAAAAGAATTCAAATAATGGTTTCTAAACATAAGGGTTAGAATCATCATATCTCGATTTTTATTTTCGTTAGGAAGTATAAAAGTGGTGCAAAATTGTTGTGTTCGGGCAATTAATTTTCCCCGTTTTGTGACATGTATATTTCTAGTAATAATATAAACATAGTGAACATACAATATAAACTTTAAGTCGAAACACAATAATTAATGTAAACCCATTGTATACGTTTAATTGAACACCTGTTACTATTTTACCTTGACATTTATGATGGAAATATAGGCCATAGTCTGCAACATCATCAATTGAATAAGTTACCCACGCTTGAAATTTTACATGGTATGTCCTTTTAAAAATTGATTCGATTGACCCGAAACGAGGCATATTTCCATTGCATCGTAAGTGACTAGTGTGGTAGGAGTCTAATGTATAGAGGAAACTTGGATGGGGATTGAACAAACAGATGTTTACTCACTTAACTTTAAAATTCCTGCAGGTTTGCAATGTCTGGATACAGGGATCAGGTAGAGATTTCAAAGGAAATTCGTCCGAGGAAAGAAGATATAGGCACTTACGGTGGTATCTAGAAGCTAGCCGAGTGGGTCGAGGTCTTCTTGTTAGTGGGTAAAAATGTAGTAAGGCAATCGAAGGACATCCGTGAAAGTACTTATTAAGCAACTTTGTTGCTATGTGGAAGGGGTTACAGCTTTGCAGAGAGTGTGGACGTTACTAGTTACGTAAATCCGAGGATACGTCTCTGGAAAAACAAACATAATTGACTTTTTAAGGAAAGATAAACTGAAAATACGCTAAAATACGTAACAATATAAGTAAAAATTCGCGGTAATGTCAAAAGGATTCTATTAGATTATATAAATATATATATATATATATATATATATATATATATATATATATATATATATATATATATATGTGTGTGTGTGGGTGTGTGTGTGTGTGTATTATATTATATTATATTATATTATATTATATAAAGGAACTGGTAATTTGAAAGAAAGAAACTAGAAAAAAATTAAAATAAATTAGAATTCATATATGTAGTGCGAAATGATTTCCAGATTGAAACGAATTAGTTAACAGCAATGGAATCACATTTAGAATTAGCCAGGTCTGTCTCCAGGCTTGAATATAATTGAAAATTGCATAATTCTATTGCAAAAGGAAATGTAATAAAAAAAGAATGTCTTACAATTGTTAATCAACAATGTTGATATAAGAATGTGGATAAATATGGGAAATCATCTATTTAAAGTAGGTGGACTTCCCGCCTTTTCTATGAATGTAATAAACGTGAGAGAAGTCTATCACTTTCTACATCCATCCGTGCTTTCTCTCTTCGCTACACTCTTTGCTGTATGCATGTGTTTCGACATACATGTGGTTGTGTTTATATATATATATATATATATATATATATATATGATTATTTTTATTTACACAGACATGCAAAGAATCTGCACCACCGGCATGTCGATGTCATCGATCAACAGCTATTATAAACTGAGATCTCATCAGGTTCTTTCCAAATATGATCTAAGATTAAGATCGGATTCTAACTCTTCCTGATGAGATCCCAGTTTATAATAGCTATTGATCAATAACATCAACATGTCAGTGTCGCAGATTTTGTACATGTCTGTGTAAATAAAATAATCATATATAAAAGCTCTATTTGATATTGACCACTTTTTATAAACCGGGTTGAAATTCTTTGGATTACTACCCCGTGGATGTTTTACCTGAATTATATATATATATATATATATATATATATATATATATATATATATATATATATATATATATATATATATATATATATATAATACATATTTAATTATCTGCAGCGGTATACGTTTCATGGTTGCGGAATCATCAGTGTACTAATAAGTATTTAAACCAGTCGCACGATCCGAACATCGGAACAATAGTCACCTTAAACTCCTAATCCAATTAGGATAATCTGAAGAGCTGTATCTTATGATGAGAAATAAATACTATTATGCCGAGTAGACGGGTAGCGATAGTCGGCCGTCATAAAAGTGTTCTACAGTGAGGAACTTGCATTCATAGATTAGATTTGACGGCTTTTATTACTTTCCATACCATCGGCCGGCTGAAAAAAAGAGATATAAATAATTATTTAATACTACATATGATATCTACAAACGTATACGGTTGACCTTTGAGCAAGCATCAGAGTAGAGCTTACTATATATATATATATATATATATATATATGTATATATATATATGTATATATATGATAAATCAAAACATTAACACCGAAAATTGTCTATGAAGACGTTTCATTTTTATTATAAAAAGACTTTTAAAAAATACTATCAATAAGAGTTTCTATTCAAATCCGTTATCTTGATGAAGTCTTTAAAAATAAAGTAAACGCGTTGATAAGCATACAAAAATTTGATTATCGGTTTTTCTATATTACATAAGATGATTAATTCTAAAACTATTATATAATAACTATCTCTCTTTCTCTCTCTCTATCTCTCTGTCTCTCTCTCTCTCTCTCTCTCTCTCTCTATATATATATATATATATATATATATTTATATATATATATATATATATATATATATATATTAGTATTTCATGTATCCACATACAAGTTTATGAGGAGGTATCATTTTTTATGTATCAATATTTAGTATTTACTTCAACAGTGCTCGATACGTAAGTAGAGCTAAAATAGAAATACAAGGAACCACGTGTTAAAATAAATTCACCCATTATATTGACACAACAAAGGAAAAAGGATATAGGCCAATCTATAGAAAACAGAACAATAAAACAGGATATACGAAGTAACACTAACAAGACCTTTGTTCGTGGGAAGCCCAACGATTGGCAGATAAAACAACAAATAATCTTATTGGTTAACTAGCTAGCCGTGTATGTAAAAACACCCGGCAAAAATAACTCCATGCATTTTAGCCTGTAGATTACCCCCGGTGATGAAACGCTGGAGCCTCTGTGTAGTTTAATTGCCATAAATATAATTTCATAGCTTACTATATATATATATATATATATATATATATATATATATATATATATATATATATATATATATATATATATTAGCTTACTAAGTTAGTTTAACGAAAAAGAATGCATACAGAATAAAACTGAAAAAACACTCAGAAAACTACTAGAATAGACTGGAATTAAACAGAAATGTATTGGAATAGACTGGAATAAAACAGAAATATATGGAAATAGACTGCAATAAAATAGAAAAATATTGAAATAGACTGCAATAAAATAGAAAAGTATTGGAATAGACTGGAATAAAACAAATATATTGGAATAGACTTCAATAAAATAGAAAAATATTGAAATAGACTGCAATAAAATAGAAAAGTATTGGAATAGACTGGAATAAAACAAATATATTGGAATAGACTTCAATAAAATAGAAAAATACTAGAATAGACTGCAATAAAACAGAAAAGTACTAGCATACGCTGCAATAAAATAGAAATGTATTGAAATAGACTGCAAGTAAATATAAAAGTATTGAAATAGACTGGAATAAAACAGAAATATAATGGAATATACTGCAATAAAATAGAAAAGTACTGGAATAGACTGGAATAAAACAGAAATATATTGGAATAGACTGCAATAAAATAGAAAAGTACTGGAATAGACTGGAATAAAACAGAAATATATTGGAATAGACTGCAATAAAATAGAAAAGTACTGTAATAGACTGGAATAAAACAGAAATATATTTGAATAGACTGCAATAAAATAGAAAAGTACTAGAATAGACTAGAAGAAACAGAAAATTAAAAGAATAAACTGGAATATAACAGAAAAGTACTGAAATAGAATCAAATAAAACAGATAAACGTACCGGAACACATTGGAATAAAACGAAAAAGTACTGGAATAGACTGAAATAAAACAGTTTGATATTTTAAAGTATCTTAAACAGAAAACTAGTGAGAGACGATATCTATAAAAATGCCTATACCCATATATTTATCTTATATAAATATGATCGATGGCATATGAAGATTGCATAATGGTATAGTGAATGTTCTAGGTGTCTGTTATTAGAGGAATCTCCTGACTCTTCTTGTTGATAATGGTACCTTAAGTCGTCTAAGTGGCATTACGCGAAACATCTTTTGTTATCAGCGTGCATTTAAAGATCGACGCGTCTCGGACCGCTTTTTTATGCGCCGTTCGATAATCGCCACTGATATTTTTAGGCTGTTAAGCACAACACAGACCGAAGTGGAAAAAACCACTTCAACGGGATAGGAATTTTATCTTTATTTTTTTTTCTATAGAAATATTGACAACGTGTTTTTTTTTTCATTATTTATTCATTCGCAATTCTTTCTTTCTTCTTCTTTTTCTTCTTCTTCTTTCTTCTTCTTCTTCTTTTTCTTCATCTTCTTTCTTCTTCTTCTGTTTCTTCTTTTTCTTCTTCATCATCATCATCGCCTCCTCAGTCCACTATCATTATATATGAGAGGTGTCCGTGTTGAAGTGCATACCGACGCTGACTGACAACCTGCTACGCCAATTTGTAATCCTGTCGGTTCCATAACTCCACTTTCATTATGGATTTTGAAAACCTTCACGTGCTCTCTGCTATGACAACACAATTCTAGAAAGAATTGCAGAAAACGATGCCAACAAAAGACGCGAGCCGATGTAACAATTCCTACCATGCTGATTTTAAATATTTGTACTGTTTATCGTGTATTAGTATCAATGTCATATTTTTTCGTCTTTGGCTTCGTTTAGTTTTCCTCTTCTCTTACTTTTCTTCTAAATTATTCTGCTTCTTCTGTTCATTCTTCTAATTCTTCTCTTCTCTTTATGAGCCTCGTAGTTCTTTTCTTAGCTTTCATAAACTTTCTTTTCTTTCATTATTATCGTTATTCTAATTAATATACTCATATTTTACTACTACAACTTCCACTACCACTACCACTACTACTGTTACTACTACTACTACAACTACTACTACAATGAGCCTATTATTTTAAAATTATTCTCTTGATATATTGACTACCTGGTAAATTCTTTCCATTATCACATCTGCCAAAGAGGTTATGTTTTCGGTTGAGTTCGTCTGTTGTTTTGTTACCATGTTTATTTGCGTACAGCCTAGATGTTTTCATCACAAGGCTAATTGTCATCAAACTGGATCAAAATCTTCTAACTAAAAACTGATTTTATTTTGGGATATCTAGGTCAAAAGGTCAAACTATCGCAAATGTTTAAACTCACACTTTTGACGATAACGCCAGTTCTATTCAACGTAGAGACTCTCTACTTGGCACATATTTTAGTCTAGCATAGTCTCTGAACTCTTCGATTTTGACAGAATTTCAATCTAATGCTCGTTGATATGAGTAACCGCCATGCCAAATTTCAGCCTTATCAGATAAATAGTTTTTGACTTATAAAGATTGCCATTACATAACTTCGGATTACTTCATACAATACGGAGAAGTAAGGCGGAGAAAAGACTTTGGCCCATCCTTATGTTGACATGCAGAAGTATGTAGTCTCTTAACTGACTTTTTTTATATAGATTTATTTGCTGGTATTGTTTCTGCTTTTCATATTTATTTTCTTCTTTTTCTCCTTCTACTTCTTTATCTTGTATTGCATCACTATCATCATATACCAGCTGTTCGTGTCAAATTCATATATATTTCCTTTTCTTCTATTTATTATAGACTCACAACTTAACAAAGCTAAAAGCCACTCAAGGACAAGGGTTAATGAACTAGATCAATCTTTAGTTTCATGATGAATAATTTTATAAGAAGATTGAAAATGATGGAAGGAACGAATTATAATGAGGTATGAAAGTGGTTTATTTAATTTATTTGTTGAGATTGGATGGAAAGACGACCATGTTGTTTCCAACAAGGAAGTAACCCCGTGGTACAGTGTTTCTCAGTAACTGGAAAGAAACTCTGTTCATCAAAATTCTTACTGTGAAGAATTCTTACTGTGAATGTTTTACAAGGAGTACAAGCGATTTCAACTCAGTCGAGCATCTTCTGGTGTTGTTGTCTTCTTCTTCCTCTTTTTTTCTTTTTCTTTTCCTTTTTGTCTTCTTCTTTTTCTTCTTATATCCTTCTTTTTCATCTTTTTCTTTTCCTTTTCTATCTTCTTTTCTTTTTTTTTCTTAGTCCTGTTTTCCTTTTCTTCTTCTGCTTTTTATTCTCCCTTTTATTCTTTCTCTTTTTCTTTTCCTTTTCTTCTTTTTCTCTTTCATTTCTTCTTTTTCTTTGTAGTTTTTCTTCTTATCATTTTTCTTCCTCTGACACTTCTTCGTCTCCACCAATTTTACTTTTTATGTATTCTTATTTTTCTTCATGTCGTCGTTTTTATCCTTGTTCATATTTTCCTAGTTGCTGTTCTTGTTCTCATCTAACTTCATGGTTTTCCTCTTCCTTGGCCTTTTGGCTAAGATCAAAGTGTAGTATCTGTTCCGATGGATACTGCACTCCATAGACTCGTATTGTCTTGGCCTTCGGGGCTTGATTTACGCCGGTCTATTGGTCTGTCCTGTGCAGTTCTTGGAGGTCCACCTTCCCAGGCTTCGCCTCCCCTCTTTGGGAAGGAGTAAGTTTATTTCTTACTGCCTGAGGCTACCCTACCGGGTAATTCCGACGGGGCTGCCCAGGCAATTTTGAAACCCCACTTTCCCGACCCGACCTTGGGTCACATCTTACTTTTGGGAGTAAGATAAAAACTGGCCTTGTGCCTAACTCCTGGAGAGGAGTAAATCAATACTTTCCATTGTTTTCCTTCTTATTGTTTTTATTATGTTTTTCTTTACTTTATCTTCTGTCTACTTTTCCTCTACGTTCTTTCTAAATCTTATTCATGAACGCCTATCTATTTCATCTCCATTGTTCTTCTTCTCCTTCCCCTGATACTTGTCCTATCTTCATCTTCGTCATGGCCTGTCCCCTGAACTGCATATTTGATACCTTCTTTTGTGCTCAATCACTGACTCGTCTCAAACCGAGCCTCATTTACGTCGCCTAGCTTTCTCTCCTATATCGCACACCTTGGCCAACCTCTCATATCAGTGTTGATTACTTTCTGTCTCCAATGGTTATTGATGGCTTTGGCACGATAACTTATTTATTACTACCGCAAATCTTAATCAGATTTGTTTGAAGGTTATTCTCATGTATTGCAAAACTACACACAGTTGTTCGGCTGCAAGGCATATCATAATGTTTTAGGGTACTAGTTAGTATAAATGCTCGAGGATGGGTTCATAATAATCATACAAAAGTTGAGAGACGAAACCCATAAATTCTTCAATGCAATCAAAAATATTTGAAACTATTTGAAATTGTATATTCTCATTTGATTGCAATAACGAAAAAGAATTAGAACTGAAAGACATGATCAAAATGAAGCATTTCTTTTTATATAACCTGAAATTAAGTAAACTATTGATAAAAAATAAGAAAGTGTCTTAATTATATATATAAGATTAAATATTTAAATATTAGAGCAATCATTTTTTTCAATTTGGGAGTAAAGTTTAGTGTTGGGGTTAATGGAAGATATTTTTTTATATGGAGTTAGGGTAATGATTTTTATCGGGATTATGGCTAGTATTTTCAACCGTGTTATTGCTAAAGCTTTGTTTAGATTCGTTAGTCGTCTTTATTTACGAATACCATAGACATCAGTAGTTGCGTATTGCAAGAGTAAAATCTTGATCTAAATGTGTTATTATTGCTGTACAGGACTGTACAGAACATTGAAGACTAGAAATTATCAAGCAAATATACTAAACGTGGCGTTGTCTACAAATGTAAAATCTGCGATCAATATCCATAAACATCGGCCATCTTGTATTATTTCAGATTCAAAGAGTCTGATTATCGCTACCAAGTATAGTATCAAAATAAAGATTATCAACAATTGAAGACATACAATTCCGTAGAAGTACAGAAAGCCAGGAGACCATGCTAGTATTACACAATAAAGAACACCCTTGCTAACAAACAGATCTCACTGATTAGAGAGTAAAATGAATGAGGCAGTGAAGCGAAATAAATTCAATGTAACTTCCTACATAGTTGAAGGGACAATTTGAAAGCTGTCATAATACATTTAATTGGTTGAGAAATAGTAACTATCATTAAAAATAATCAAAATTGTTTAAAAGGCACTGGAATCGGAGGAAGGATTGGAACCATGTAGACAATGACGCCGATATAAACAGCTAGCATATTAAGAAAAATCGTATAGTGTAGAAACCAACATGCATAAAAAGATGATACTGACTAAACACCTGCAGATGTAATTGAGGTCAAACACAGCTTGAAGAATGGATCGAGCATATGTGCCAAGTAAGGCCGATATTATTTTTATATAGTTTGGTAATAAATAAATGTTACATATAAGTACAAGTGTCCCCAAATCGACTCTATGCTATGTAATTATTTTAATGAAGTGTAAATCGATACCTAGTTGCTGTACGGTGTCGTCATAGGCGTGTATGTTGCTGCTATGATATTTTCATATTTCTATTTGTTGATTGTTTTAGTAATGAAACAAAGCTATCTTACATGCTTCTTTCATATAATTATTGAATTAATTCGAACAACAAGTTCTACAAAGGTAAATGATTTATTTAGCCAGATAATCGTCTAGAAGCTGAAAAGTAAAAAGGAGGGTTAGAGAGCTACTTCTTCGTTACGCGCATTGCTTAAACGGGTAAGAGTTTCGTTGAAAATGTTTCGCCTCATTGAGGCTTTAACCGTGACTAAATATCTTAGACGTTTTTTTATTTTTCATTACAACATCCATATATCTCAGCAATAAAATATATACTACCTTCTGTCTGTCTCTGTCTCTGTCTCTCTCTCTCTCTCTCTCTGTCTCTCTCTCTCTCTCTCTATATATATATATATATATATACATATATATATATATATATACATAAACATACCCCATCAATATTTAATATAACTTCTTATATACAAAAATAGTATAAGTTTATGTGATACTATGGACAGATCCATCGAGCCAAGTTGGGAGTAGCGCGGAAGTAGTCAGTTTCTATTGTTCATGGAAAGGTGGTGACTTAGAAAAATGACCGTCTTAGGATCTCTATTCCTGAGTCAATATATTTATTTGTTAGTTTGCAACAGTTGACAGTTTTGTGGCAGTTGTCGGCCTGGAGGTCCCCCGACAGAAAACTGGGGCGTGAGCAGCTCCGTGTAGACGAGCAGGTGATAAAGTGAGCTGATGAGCGACGACGATGATGGCCTCAACATACAATTTAATCACTGTAAGGTCTTAGCTAAGATACAAGAAATCTACTAAAATGTTGACATTAGTTTTTTAAGAGGCGTTTTCCGCGACGTTATCACGCATACACCCAGAGTACAACCTGTTTGTACGCAATGTGTCTGAGTTTGTGTTCTCTCTTGTCAGTTTGCGTTGTTTTGTTCTTGTCAACTTTTAAGCAAGTGTTGGTGCTCTCGTTGATCATCAGTGGAATAAACAACATGGCCGGAACAGAAGATAGAGAATACTACAGCATACAATCGTTGGGGTCGGCGGTTGTCGAGGACCGACATGGTTTTACATTAACACTCTTCTCTATGATCTCAAAAGAGCACGATGTGACCAATATTCGTTTGTACCACAGTAAAGTGTCAGTGGAGGACATCAGAAGAAGAAAAATATCAATAATGATTAGTATCATCTAGCCTTCAATTAGAAAGACACAGGGGGTACTGGTACATTGAGTAGGCGTATCGCATCTCTTGTTCGAATGTAAGCCACTGCTTTTACCAAGGACAAATTACTGCGATCATTTGTCGTGGGAACATAAATTGAGTAATAATAATAAGTATTCTTCCATAGAGTAATATTATTCATTTAAAACAATGAGTTGATAATATTTTTAGAAAGAAAGGACAAATATATTAAAAACTACGCTTTCAGATATAAACCTAATTTTGTTCTTTGCAGTAATTCCATCCTGAATAGATTTTTAATGTTAACTATAGAAGAAACATAATATAATTCCCAAAATAGACATTTTGGTCTAACTAGCAAATTTTCGAATATATACCTTCAAATTAATAAAGATAAGGTACTCAATTTAACATCTATGGGAAGACAACTTTTCAAATAAATAATAATTCAAATGTTAATTCATTGTAAAACAAGCCTTAATGTCTGACCACTGTAACACTTTTGCTGTAGAGTTTGTTTTCCCACTGTTCACTATATTTGCAGATGACACAGCGCTCTATCTTCGACATGTGCGCAAAACGAACGCACATATATTGAAGGCAATTAGTGAATCCTTAAAAAATATCCCCATTCTGTAGTAGAATTGGGACATTAATTTATGGTAACATTTAATGCTGCTCAGACAAAGCTCCTTTCCTTTAACAATTATTATAAACCTTTTTAACAAACGGTTGCTATGTCTAACAGAACCCTACGCGAGAGTCTAACATTTAAATTACAGCTAACATGATTTGGAACACATATATAAAAGATACTGCACAGGCTGAAGCAAGGAAAGTTGCCTCCCTCTACCGTGCTAAAAAACTTATCATGCCTAGTAGCATCCTATATCTTTACAAAGCAACCGTTCACCCATGCAGGGAGTATTGTTATCGAATCTGCGCTTGTGCACCAACCACTAGTCTTTCCCTCTTAGACTGGGTTTAAAAAACCCTTACGTCGCAGTAGAAATATGGACTTTTAGGGTGAATGAAACATGAAGGTTAAGGTTAGGTTGTACAAAATACAGAATAAAAACCACTGTGGCACGCATAGTGGAATGGTGGACAGCTATCTGTGTGACTTCATGTAAAAGTAGCAATCCAAAAGTAACGATCTTTTTTCATAGATACTCAATGGCATGAATGGATGTAAATAACAACATTATTTTTAGTACAACTCGTATTTGTTTTTTTTGGTAATGGTGTTCGTATTAAGGGGCTGAGGAGAGGGGCTATCCAACTAAATATACAAATTGTGTACAGTAATAACGAACTTTAATGTCTAATCCATAGTAAAACGATACAAATATAATCTGAAGTTCAGCCTAAATTCATGGAAAACAAGCAAAAATTACCCGCCCTCCGGGAGGCAATTACTTATGGGTTAGTGTTTCATAAACAAAAAATAATTTTCATTTTATATTTTGCTAATTTGGAGAAAAAGCAACAATGATATGATTGTCGCTGTGCTATTTGATATCTTCCACTGTTGAGTAAATTTACTGTATATGAACATAGTCAAATTGTATTTATTAAAAATACAAAACAAAAAAAGGTTAATTGATATGGTCTCTTAGATATTCAAAGGCGAGGAATTTGATTTTGTCTCAGTATAAAAATGAAACTGAATTTCTATTGAAAACTGATGATATAATTAACTGAATAAAAGAAAGAGTGGAACCTTTTTTGGCAAATAATCAATTTTATATTACTTACTAATTCGAAATGGTAACTTTGTGATTTTCCCCTTTTTATTTAGGAAATTAAAAAAAACGACTTAATAAATACTAAAAAATAATATTTTGTTTTGTTATGTAGAACGATAAATGAGGTTATTTTTCTTTTTCAAATGTTTAAGTCATCATCATCATCATCATCATCATCATCATCATCATCATCATCATCATCATCACTACCAACATGTTAACTCGTTGCCGTTTACCTAGAAGTAAAATGTAGTATCTATTCTGGTGCTTAGCTTAGTTTTTCTGTCCTAATAAACGCATGTATTTATTCATTAACATTTAGTTATTACGTTTTATGCGGGCTGTATTTTTTAAGCAATTATTCCAAAGTCATGATAGTTTTTGCTCAGTGTAAATATACGCGTGCGAAAACGGAACCGAAAAAAAAAAATAAACGGAAGTTATGATTTCGAATTTTAAAAATTTTGTTATTTAATCGCTTTAAATAATATTGCTGCTACTAATAATATTTATATTACTATAAACAAAACGTTTGGCGATATACAATAAAATAGCAGAATCTGATTATGAGTTAATAGTACAGGGTATTACTTTATTTGACGAGGTTTAACAGATACGTGTGCATATTGATTATTTTGTAAGGCTTCCTGTGAGTATCTATAGAATCAGTACATATATCTTATTGTATAATTAAATTAAGTAGAGATAAAATGTTTTCATATATAAATAGTTCGGATAAATGAAAAGAAAAACATTTTGCATTTATTAATGTATAAGTAATGATCCTAAAATCACATACGCTTTGAATGTACTACATGAGTTATGTAATGTATATAAACCAATGCATGTATATTTTTTAACAATATTCTTATCTTTTTGTTTTTGGTGGGGATGCCAGACATTCACCGGCTATTTTAGACACTCCAGACAATATATCTTTTTAGATTCTAACTGTCCCTTTGAATGCAATTGTTTGTATCTCTCTTGCACTCAGTTCACTGGGTATATTCGCCAGATAGTTTTTGAAATTATTTTTAATTAGCCATGTTGCTTCTATAATTACTGGGTTAAGATCTGTTAACAGGAGGAATTTGTATAAGCTAAGTCTCAGAATGGTATCCTCAAAAACAATAGTTCGAGCAGAATGCTCTACCTCATTTAGTATTGTTTGAGACGCCCTCATTATGAAGGAGTGCCGAGAGGAATTCGTAGATTTTCACAGCGATTTGCTTACGAACATGAACTTCCATTTGACATTTTACCTTTGGCCACACACTATATAAAGGCGGGCTTTGTGTCACATCCAGGCAGATTAATATAAACTTTATTTTTTATATTTCCTAGTTCTCGTAAAAATGCCTAAGTCTTTCTGTCATGTTATAAATTCCCTTAGTTCATGAGGGATCAAATACAGTTTAAGTAAAAAAAATGAAAAATAAAAATATATGATATATCCTATACATTGTGTAGGGGCACGGAATGAAAAAAAAATAAAACGCACAATGATTGAATAAGAGAAAGAAAGACTTATTTGCAAAACAGGGAAAAATATATCAATGTTAATTAAATTCCGACGAATATCATCCATGGGATTACTCGGTGTTTCGGAAAAATGTTTGCTAAATTAAAAGTTTAGAAATTCGTAATAACTACCGTCAAGTTTTGAATTTAAAGGAAGAAAAATGTTCATATAGAAAAGTGTTAGGAATTCGAAATTATGTTTATGTAACACTTTTGTATTGATAACATTTTCAGAGTATAAGTTGACGTGACATTACATATCAATAAATAGGCGGGAAAGACAGCAGGCAATACATATTAGACTTTTGATGCGTTTTCATTCAGTCCAATAAGTCCCACTCGACCAGCAAGCTAACTTTAGACGAGTGCCAGTGTTTTACATAGCAGGAAGAGCCAAATACGATTGACACAATGCTGTGACATGACTCTTGTCTGATGTAGTCGATGATTATAATCTTACTATTAAACTGACTGTTCAGTTTGTCATCTGAATCACAGAACACTCGTCGATTTGATAATAAACCTCTGGCAAATTATGAACAGTATCTGTTGTTAACAGAGACGTTCAACCGTGTTTGATTAAAGTGCCATGTGAGAGGTTCGCGCCCATAACGGTCTAGACACTGACTGTCGACAAAAGCGTCCTTCTTTACTGAAATTCCAGACAAAAAAGAGAAATGAAGACGAAGTGAAAGTCCTCTCACCCTCTTCCGGCTTTGACGTCACCCTCGCAATTAGGTCGGGAAAAACAGAAGACTCATCCTCTCCCTATATTACATTATGTAACCAGCGCAATATTTTTTTATAATGATATTCTTCATGACACATGTTCTCTTCCCCACACTGTCCTCCTGTGTCTCTCTCTGTTTTTATCTGTGTGTTTGTCTTTCTGCCTGTATGTCTGGCTGTCTGTCTCTCTCTCCCTCTCTTTCTCTTTTTCTCTCTCTGGTAAAATGCGAACTAATATTTTAATAATAATAAAATAAAATATATTTGTTTGTCATTCAACGAATACAAAAACGTAAGCAATTGGCATATGCACAATAGAAATCCATACAATTGACCTATGTTTAAATCTCCTAAAAAGCATTTATTAATAGGCATCACGCTGATTATTTTATATAGCTATCGATGAGGAATATGGATACTGTCTGCTATTTTGTCTAGTGTGCCATGGTTAGGGCGTTATTTATATAATTTCCATCGTCATGGTCGCTAAATTAATGAATACGAACGGCAACAATATCAACTTACAGAACATTGTATTTATTTAACTATGCGCATCAATACTTCAGTTTGCTATGAGTTGCTTATAGATGAATCATTTACACATGTGTCTAAAGCCCCTATCTAGTGTAAACCGCAACTCATTATACAACTTATTCTGCTACACGGTTAATCACACCAATCATATGCACTTCCCGTATCTGGTGGGGCAGCGTACCCTAGAGACACACTCTGCCAATAGTACCTGAGAACCTTGTAAACTTGGCAAACCATATATATCATTAACTTTAAGGGCATATTATTCCAAGTAATATCTAATTACCTTATATTAAATAGCTAAGTTTAGCTAGAGAGAATATACTAAATTTTTAAAAATGTAATTTACATATACCGATAGGTATACTGACAATAATATGAAAAAATGTTTAACAGAAATTAATGGGAAACCCTTTTTTATGAATACGGATGTACAACCTTTGTTTAGTAGACTAGGAACCCCATTGGTCAAATACCATGTAACATATAGTAGTTCTTAACAAATAAATATTTTTGAGAGCCTTAATATCCCTTAATGTTTCATTTTACTTCAGTCGAAGTTCTCAGAAATTAAGGGGCCCCTTTCCAGAGGCTAACACTTGATCTCTATATGAGATATATAGATACCCGAATATTCTATTAAAATCCTTCTTTATTTCTCGAACATTGAGTTAGTAAAAAAGTTAAGAATAATAAATTTCTTCTCTCCCCAACTGACCAGTCAAGTATGTCATAGTATATGTTTCTTGTGGTCTGTTGGTCTTACCAGATTCCAGGACAAGAATTCATCTAGTCTGGTGGAGTATCCAGCTACGTGGTGTTACTTGAGGTAACATCACTAGGAGAAGATGCACTATTCCTTGTATGAGGGGATCTTATTTGTGCTGTGGATACTATGTAATTTTGAATATTTGGTCAGGGTTTACTTGTAGGGGTAAGTATCCTCATGTCAGGTTGTCCGACGATAGTGTCTAGTAGGTAATTCAAATTCGTTAATATAAACAAGTGTGTACGAAAAAAGCTATCGATGAAAAAGAAACGATAGATAGACTGGCTTTACATTATATATTATATGTAGTACAACGATTTAATTGTCATGGTTGGACGTCACAATTTGCGACTTAATTCTTCTGTTGTTGTTTTTATTGCCCTGTTAATTTATCGAAGTCATCTGATGATCCTATATATTTTAATATTATGGTAATTTAAAATCAAGTCTAATCGATTTTGGTTGATCCGTTTTAGAATTCCTGTTATCTCAGAACGTGTCAATTTATTCTTGTTTTTTCTTTTGAATAACGGACTGCACTTATTTATCTGGTTCGATTAATGTCATTTGCTATTTGTCATATTGTTTGCTTATCCGTCTCGATGGCCAGCGGTGAATCTCTCTGTCTATATAATTTAACATTCTGGTGATCTTGTTCTCACACTGAATGTATTAGATATTATGAGGTAAGTAAAGGGATGTAATAAATATTAGTCTAATATTTTAAAGATTTGTTTAGGCAATACGATGCCGCTTTGGCTTTTTATCTACGTCTCATAAATTAACTTATTCATGCGATTTACACCTCATATTGAATCTACACGTCACTAGAGCAAGGAAATACTTCTAATAATTGGTTTCGAAAGAATGTGCGGTAAGAGAGCCTGAAACTCTGACACTAATCCTAACCTTAAAACTAACCCTAACCTCTAATCCATAACCGTAACCAATAACTCATAAGACTAACCTTAACCCTAACGCTGAGGTTCAAAGTAAAGACCGCGCGCCACTTCAGCCAATTATTAAACGAGAAGTCGCTGAATACTCATTTATTTATTCCGACGAATGGAGAGCTTACGCTAATTTGAAGCAACTCAATTTTCGTGATTTTTCCGTAAATCATCCACAAAATTTCGGCGATCCCAACACGGGAGAACATACACAATGAATTGAAAGATCATAGCTTGACGCGAAGATTCCTATATTAAAAAAAATGGGAGGCGTTCAGTGTAAATATTATTTCTTTGTAGATATCAAGCCAATATAGAAGAGGCAATACATTTTTAGATTATCTTTAATCGCACCATCAAATACATTTTAGTATAATATAGATTGGGTTGAGGTCAAAACCAGCAAAATGTTAATCATTTTGTTCATAATAGAAAACGTTTAGAAATATATCTCTATATATAAAACTCAATGTCTGTGTGTATTTCATTTTACTTCAGTCGAAGTTCTCAGAAATCAAGGGGCCTCTTCCTACGCCAACACTGAATCTATACATATATATCCGAATATTCCATTAAAATTCTCCTTTACTTGTAAAACGCTGAGTTAGTAAAGAAGTTATGAACATTAATTTTCCTCTCCCAAATTGACCAGTTAACTATGTTGTAATATATCTTTCATGTGGTATCTTGGTTTTACCGGATTTCAACACAATAATGTATCTAGTCTGGTGGAATATCCAGCTAAGTGGTGTTAACATTACTTGGAAAAAGTGTACCATTCCCCTATGAGCCAGTGTATATACATGCCGATGGGATCTTTTTTGTGCTTGGAATACTATGTACAGGGTTTACTTGTAGGGTGAAGTATCCTCGTGTCAGGTTGCCCTGACAAACCCTTGCACAGAGAGACCAAATACACTCGAGGATGCTATCTCGTAAGTAATTCAAACTCTTTTAGTACCTAATTCAAACTGTGTATGTTGGGTGTGTGTACAATTAACGGAGGAAGATAATGAAAGTATTTTCGAATCTCTAAATGGCTAGGGAGCAGATTTCCGTCAGAGGTGTTTTCTTTAACCATAATCGTGTTTGTTACTTTTATACATCCCAAACAAGTCATGTTTCCACTGAGACGTAAGGGGCTACTATGAATTAGGGACCATACCTACAGGGCATATTAAGTAGGGAGTCAAACAACGAGATGTCTGTGCACATTATATTTTAATTACTGCATGTTAATACAGGTAGGGAAGCAGGGAGCAGCGAAGTAAATCCAAAAGGCTAGCAGTTTGAGGAATAAACTATCATAGTAAAAAGCTTTCCTGGAGCTTGGGACCTTTACAGTGAAGGATGGATTTTGCTTCTTGTCGGGTTAGTCGGGGATATTTTCGTCGAGGAGGAACAAGTGCTCCGAGTTCGTCAGAGCATGCCAATTGTCAGAGCACGTCAATTAAGAAAGAAAGCACTGTAAGTTAAATGTATTCTTTTCGCTCTGCATTTCTTTCAAAATTATTTATCGTTTCTTAAACTTCTCTTCGGACTAGAGAGGGGGTTGCAAGAATCTCGGAAATGGTTGTTTTAGTAGTGCTCTGGAGGCATCCTCAATTTGATTTGAGTGTTTACAGTAATGTAATATTACAATTTTCTATTTCGTAAGTGTTATAAAGTAATCGAATAATGCTCAATATCCTTGGTAGAGCAGCGTAGCTCGAGAATAAGAACTTCTCTGTTGTTTGTTAATTCGGTTGTGTCCGGGAGGCATAATAGTAATAATACATTATTATATTTGGTAAGTGATATGAGTTAATCCAAAGTGCTCATTATTATAGATAGAGCAGGTGTGTTTACTCGGCATTACCCTCAATTTACCAATATTCTAGATAGAACAATTCTACATAGAGCAGGTGTTTTAAAACGCTGTATGTCCTAGATAAATATTTTCACTGTATTTTGTGATAGTATTGTCTGGCAGTAAATGTACTCTGCGTTGCTTGGGAGTCAGTGTTCAATATCCTAGATAGAGCAGGTGTGAGAAATAATACAGTAGTACATTTCGATGTGGTATATGAAAACTCGGCGTTACCCGGGAATAAGTTAAAACAAATATAGATTTTATTATAGTTTTGAGGGAGTGGGTGGGTTAGAAACTCGGTGTTGCCTGGAAGCAACACCTTTAAAACTAAATGATCAGGTGAATGACTTAAATTATAATTATTTGCATAACATTAAAACAAGAGAAGGGAATAATTGGGGAGAGAAATGTAGAAACAACGGTAAAGTGGAAAAGAGAAAACAAAATAGAGTAACGGATTGAGAAAGGTTGATATATATAAAGGGTTTAATTTAGAGATGTTACACGCACTTTTTAACCTCTTTTATGCCCTCTTATCGATTTAATTCTGCTAGTTTTTAACTTAATATAACGATACATTACAACATGCTATTTTTAAATGAAAATATTTCGCAAAAACTTGTAACATTTCAAATCTAATATATTTCCCATGAACAACTAAACAATAAATGTACTTTTAAAATATCTATCTATTTACCTGCACAATTTATTACGGGCACTAAATAGCGGGTCGCATATATATATATATATATATATATATATATATATATATATATATATATATATATATATATATGGAATACATGTGTATTGATTTAGTTCTCTCCAGGAGTTAGGCACAAGGCCAGTTTATATCCTATTCCCACAAGTAAGATGTGACCTAAGGAAAGTTGGGTTTGAAAAGCCAGCGCCCAAGAGGTGAGCACTCTGGCCATTTAAAAATTGCCTGGGTAGCCCCGTCGGCATTCCCCGGTAGGAGCGCTCTAGACAGTAAGCAATAAACTTACTCCTCCCCAAAGAGTGGAGGCTAAGCATGGGAAAGTGGACCTCCTAGAACTGCACAGGACAGACCCATTTACCGGCGTAAGTCAAGCCCCGAAGGACAAGACAATACTAGTATAGGGTGCAGTATCCATCGGAACAGATACTACACTTTGATCTTAGTCAAAAGGCGTTATTTAACCCCTACCCACAATAGGAATATGTGACACAAGGTCGGAAAATGGGATTTGAAAAGCCAGCGCTCGAGAAGGTGAGCACTCTGGCCATTAAAAATTGCCTGAGCAGCCCCCTCGGCATTCCCCGGTAGGGGCGCCTCATAGAGTAAGCAATTAACTTACTCCTCCCCAAAGAGGGGAGGTAAAGCCTTGGAGGGTGGACCTCCTAGAACTGCACAGGACAGATCAGACCCATAGACCGGCGGAAATCAAGCCCCGAAGGCCAAGACAATACCGATCTATGAAGTGCAGGGCCAAGGGAATACATGTGTATGCAGTGATGACATATAGAAGTGAAACCTGGACAGCGAGGGTTGAGCATATGCGTTGCATGGAGAAAAATGTCATTGGAATCACATGATGTAGGTATAATATGAGTCTTAAATAGATTCTTAGATCTGATTACCTCAGAGAGAGAATATATCTGAACTGAATATGGAGAACTGTGCAGTATAGGAGCCCACAGTATTTCCACGCCGAAAGAATACATCACAGTTCTCTTGGTTAGTAGAAATGTTAAGATAGCAGGTTCAGTTCACAGAGTAAAGCCAAGACCATATTAAGAAGTGATAAGGATGAACCTAAGAGGAAGAGAGATAAATAAAGATCTGGTCAGAGATAGGTAAGTTGGCAAGTCAATTTCTAAAAGCCGTCCAACACGTGCCACCATGTTAAACGGACGTTAAACTGATTATAATGATGATGAAATTTATGATGATGATGATGATGATGATGATTATGATGATGATGATGATGATGATGATGATGATGATGATGATTATGATTATAATAATGATGATCATGATGATGATCATGATGATGCTCATCATAATCATAATCATCATAATCATCATCATCATCATCATCATCATCATCATCATCATCATCATCATCATCACTTATGTATTCTTGAATAAAGAGACGATAACGAGTTTCTCGTTAAACTACATGATATTTACTTAAATAACTGGAACTGAAATCCTTTAACTAAGAGTTTCTTCTGAACCATCTTAAATGAAAATTGTATTATTTGGATTTTCGGACCACTATTCTTAGTTTAATTATTATATTAACAACGTTTCGAGTCATGAAACCCCTGGTTTTCTTTAGGTGTATTCCTGTGAACTTAGGAAACCTCTTACAATCAAACACGGAATGTGGACGGAATTTCGACCTGACCACTTTATTTTATTAATGGTGGGTGTGTATGGTTTCTCATTTCGTCGGCCATGACCGAGTAGATGTTTCGGGTTATGCTCTACGTCATGATCACCTGTAGTAAAGATTGCACTTTTATTCACCAGAAAACTGTCAGTCAAAACTGATTGTTAACAACGCTTTTAACTCTAACTTCAATCCTCAAATTTCTCTTTCATCACGTGTTTTGGCTAAGCAATCAACTGAACGTTTCTCTTGGGTTTTAACTAAGGTAATCTGTCGACAATATCCTAAATCAGCAATTTAACTTCAGACATATATCACAGAAGAGATGTTTCTTGCCTCTCTATACTGTATCGCTAGGACGGTGTAAGACAGAGCTTCTATCACAGGGTTCTCCTTGTGAGGCATTCAAAGAACTCGCCTCGTTACTATATATTCTTCCTCCCTGTGCCGAACATCAAAGCAAATTTTAAGGAATACAGTTTTCTAAAAGAACTTCCCATCTCTGGAAAACATGGCCACGAAATTGTTTCGATGTTTGCTACAACGTGATCATATTCACATCCAGTTTGCAAAAATAATTGCCAACAATTGTCTTTACATTTCGTTTATAATTCTTAATCTTTTCATGATATTCATCAATCTATGAAGTCTCAATCTAGCAATCTCATAAATCTGTATCCTCGTGTGGCTTTTAGCATTGATAAGTATTGCCTCTTTGGTATATATATATATATATATATATAGTTTCAAAAGCATATTACTGCCAAACTATGTTTAGCCTAATGAACTTGAAGTGTGTATTAATGTTCAGTTTTAAATTTGAATACTTCCGGATTCCACAAATAAGATGGTTTTGGAAATGAGCTTTGAACTTGTTCTACAAAATTCAGCAGAGCGTGTCAATATAATTCCATACGGCTCAATAACGAAGATGCCTTTTAAACAACACTTTATCATGTGTGAACATAGTTTCCTCGAATTCGAGAAGTGTTTTCCCTTCTTATGTTAAAGCTAACTACCATACTCTGACTGAAATGTTTAAGTCATTGACACATTTCTGAAGCCTACGATCTTTTCCGATCTGTGGATTAGCCGCTTGCGTAGGCGTTAAGCAAACATTTAGCTGTAAGTATTCTCTCCGATGTAAAGAAATTTAACTGACCATATAATGAATATTCCACCCTGTAGACGCTAAAATGATGATAGATATGAGTGACTCTTCTTAGTATTCAATTATTCTTTATTTTCTTCGTTACTCCAACAGGCATGAATATTAGACGAGTACAATAATACAAAAACAAACGTTTCCATAGTATATAATATCGTATCAATGATTTATCCTAGACCTTCGGTGTCACTCGTGTAAATCTGTTTTATATTCTACGTTTATACCCCCACTGCTAATAATTATCTGTATGATAATAGCGTGTATGTATTTGTACGTACGTTATTACCTTCCACACCCATTTTATGAAATTGAGATCGCGCAACTGTAAAAGGTAAAATGTAAATAAGTAATTGAAATATATTTGCTGTCGCTGTAGCTAACTATTATGATTTTACACGTTTCCAAATTTATTGTTCAAAAATCGAGTATACTATTATGGTATGTGTTCTTCAGAATTATGTGATCTATTCCCTGCTTCTTCTGTCCAGATCGTTTGACTCGTTGGTCTAATGGTCTCTATCAATTCGCTGTTTTCATACCTCATTTTAATACAGCTTCCTATTCCAGTAGCTTCTTTCCAAGAACCATAGGCTGTGAAACTCTCTCCCTGTTGACTGTTTTCCTCCTACATATAACCTTGGTCCTTTTAATACTAAGGTCAATAAGCTTCTCCTGTCTTTGCGATAATCATAGTTGTTCTTGTTAGCTCCTTACATCACATCAAGTGGTTTTATGCTTTGTCTGGAGCGATTTCCATGAAGAAAAAAATAAAAATACGGCATGAATAGTATCGACTGAAACGTTACATTTATTTCATTTATTGAAATATATTTTGCTGATCATACGTTTTTCGGTAATAAACATCCCCTATTTTAAACATATTTATTGTTACAACAATTCAATAATTTAAAAGCGTTTTAAGGTCTGTTTTCTTTATTTTAAGAACTACTAAGCTAGCAAGTATATTTTACAGTAAGTAGAAAGGGGAGAAAGTACGAGAGTGTGGAATATGTACTGGCCTATGCTTGTTTAGATTGGAATAGTGTCCAGGACACACATTATTTTTTAAATTCCTTACTATAAAAAGCTGGTATTTATAAATGGATCTTAGTATGGATAATGCATACATTTGCTTCATCGTTCTATATCGAAGTCTGCTGAGGTGAAATTGTTAAACAATCGAATAATACTTCATAAACAGAATTCTGAACTTCGTAATTTCATATATCTCGTTCAGTCTACATTAAATGGCTCATTGTTTTACTTTATTAGAAACGTTTATAATAAAATATCGTGATTTAATTGATGAGTATACCTTTCTATCTAGAAGCTGTATATTTGAATTTGCTTCTGTAGCGATTTATACCAATTCTTGATGCATGTTTTCTGAAAATTACATTTTATCCAGCTCGACAGCTTCGTCTAAAATAGACATAGAAATGAAAGGGGGTTTCCCTCACACGCGCAGGTTATCCATCAATATAACCTACGTTCATTGAGTAGTCTTATCCATAGGTTATATCTACTCTCTTAGCATTGTTATTATTTTTATATCTTCTATCTTGCTATTGTATGTTAGTTACTCGACATTATCAACGTCAATACGAGACACTTTTGACCTAATCATTCTTTAAGGGGCGTTTTGATTTGCTATTCCAAATAATTCCTTTAACATTCTCGATTGACGGATTAAACGATGGACATATTAGGCTTATTGTTTTTCAACAGTCGTTTCCATTATTTTTACTTTTTGATTTTATTTAATTTTGGTGCGTTTCCTTACAATATTTTTCGAACCATACGTTAAAATAATTAATCCAGGATCACACCTGGTACATATTGCACTAACTTTCAGGGACTTATAGATGCACTCTTTCATTTTATTTCACTCTTGGAAGAGTAGAATGACATGGTCGAAGAGTAAGCGACACTTGCAGTCAATAAAACATTGCTCACTAATATTTGTTAGCATTTTCCAAACATAAGCATTCGTAGCATCGCTTTACTTCTACATTCGAATAACTAATTTTCCAGCAAAATAAATTATGTAAAAACAACTTTAGACTCCTGCCCACGTCCCGGTACATTTCTGTACTTGTTTTACTTTTTCAGATACAAAATACACCAATTATCATATGGGTAAAACAGATAAGGTGCCATATTTTCTCTGAAAGCAGACGACATTTTCGGAATAATGAATTAATTATGTAATGGTTTTATTTGCCTGTTTATTCATATGTTATGCCATTCACGAGGGACAGCAGCAGTGTATTGCTACGGTTGCACTGATTATGTCAGCTAATGACGTAAACACACTTAACTCCTAATTTTTTTTATATTATCAGACGTTATTGCTACGATACACAGAAACAAGGCGTTTTGTATCATTTAGAATTCATCACACAATTCAAAGGTAACAGAAGGTAATTTTTCTAGGCATTACCATGATGAGGTTTCAAGTTGTCTGTGGCGGGTTCATCTACAAAGGAGTTCTGCCAGGATCGACCAGGACATTTTCCGCCGAAATTGACTATTATCGGTCTCTTGATTTTTCATGGTTCTTTTATGCGCATCTGACACGCACCGTTTGCGTGTTTTTTCTTTTGTATTGTCACCAGGACATGAGGTTAGTGTTAAAAAGAAACACAGTGTTTTTATGTTTTTTTATAATTGATCACATTTCTCAAGATACCGTGAGGCATTCTACATCTGTCTAGGTAGTATCATCTCCATTCGTTTTTCAGGTTTATCAGTATATTCGTTGTTTTTCAGTCATGCGCATGACTTTTTAGTTTTCATTTAATGATATTAACACTTTAACAAAGATTCGCTCTATTTTCTTTGTTAGTCTTAATTTTTCAGGAATTCGTGACAAATTAGTGATTGTTTATCTTCTTTTTTAATAACAGGATTAGAGTTTCCATCAGGATCTAATCATGTTTCTGTGATCTATGATATCGTTAAGACATTCTCAACACAATGGAGTATATACTGGATTTCAATTTTCCTTAGCAAATTGATGTCCTACTAAAGTGTTTTCCCATTCAAACAGATACAGTTTTACCCCGTTTATCTGAAAAGTTTAATTAAAGAAGAAGAAAAAGAAGACATAGGAAAGGAAACGAATAAAATAAAGAAAAAAATGAAAGAATGATGAAAAAGAAAAAAGAAAATGAACACAATTTAGACCAATAAGAACGAGAAAAGGAACGGCAAACAAACGGAAAAAGAAACAGAACAAGAAAGAAGGACAGATAAATGAACGTGAAAACAAGATGAAGAAAAATAAGAAGAAAAAAAGAAAAAAAGAGGACAAGCGAAAGAAAAACAGAACAGGAAACCAAAACGGAGAAACAGAAAAAAAAAGAAAAAAGGAAAAGAAACATAACACGATGAAAAAATAGAAAAAATGTGATATAATAAGAATACAAGGAAAAAAGAACGAATAAAGTGAATGAGTATAAATTGAAAAAACAACATAAAGGGATCATAAAATTAACAAGAAAAAGAAGAAAAGGGGAAAAGAAAAGAAAATAGAAGCCAATGAAGAAAAATGGGGAAAACACTATAAAGACATTACAGGAATTGGAAAATAAGAAATTATTATTTTAAAATATATATTTAGATTACTATTGATTGTGTGCTTCGGCATTTAAACATTTGTCAGTACATTTCATGCCGAAACACGCACATATTTTTTGTAAAGCACACAGTTTGTAAACGGGTTGATATTTGGTTTATAGATACTACCACTCCGGGCCACAGTACATCTCAGAATCGTTTTAACTAATGTGTAACAATGCACTCATAAAAAGTTTTTAAAAAATGAAGTTAGACTACTGGATAAAATGCTGTGTCATAACCAAAAGAGAATATTAATAGGAAAAACTGATATTGAAACTAATATTAAAAGTAATGTTAATACACATATTACAATATATATTAACGTAACTATTAAAACTGATATTAATACTAATTTTAAAACTAATATAAGGAATAATTAATATTGTTGTATTGGGTTATTTTATACCGAAACCGTACATATACTTTGTATACAATTGCTTTTAAATTAATTAGTTTGTAAAAGGGTTACTATTTAAATTATACGTACTACTCCTCCTGGTCATCGTACTCCTCGTAGTACTGCTGACGAAGTGTCACACTGCACTGAACAATTAGATAGTTCAGCACATGATGCGATGTTGTGTCACACTCATGAATGTTTATTAATAGTAAAAACACGTACTCACAAAGCATATTTTTAAACACTATTTTATATATATTTGACATATTTTTGTATATTCTCTGACGTGGTCTTTAACATAATAGCATTTGATTTTTGAGTTATCTCACTACTGCGTTTTTTCAACCGATTTTTGATATGGCCTTCATAAATAGATTATATAGAAGCAATTTAAAAAAAAATCTTTTTAATTTCTTTATACTAATACATTTTGATATGAATTCCATTTTTGTATTCAGGTTTTTCTTTCTTGTGTTCAAATTTAATATATAGTTAGGTTTATTCTCCTATCTTTTTTTCGAAACTTATCTAAGAGCTAAAGTATGTCTTATCATGTTCTTCTCCGTCACTTATTTTGTTTGTCTTTTTCCAATATATATTTTGGGAAGTGTACACTTGTAGCAGGGTTGTTTTTAATATCCTATTAAAGTTGTAACGCCTGTCAAACTCACACAAACACTCTCCCATACATGTACAATTTACGACACACACATACACACATACATACATACATACATACATACATACATACATACATACATACATACATCCATACATACATACATACATACATACATACATACATACATACATACATACATACACAGACGTGCATATATCTCTATTCATATAAAGTTTAGTATTTGTATATGATTATATATTTCTATTAAAAGATTCATTCGTAAAATAAGTAATGATGCATTTTGGAATAAGTCTCATCGGTGTAAGATTCCATATGAGTCGTTTTAGAAAAAATCACATTTTCATCTTAAAACTAGATGCTCAATCGATAATAAAATACCTTTACATATCATGATTAATATTCCTCGTTTTGTATATAACCCCTTCTCTTTCATATGTTCGTAATACTCGTATGTAGCTTAATGATACATTTTTAGTGTATCTGCTCGACATAGTAGCTAAAGTTCGAATACATGTTTGTTCGAAAATAAAAATCACATTTCTAAATATACTTTTTTCATTATTCTAAAGAAAATATTAGAAGTCTAAAACAAAGCAGACGACAGTGAATAATTGTTTTCATACTTTAAACAAATAATATATCGATATCATTTTTAAATAAACATTTAAATAAGTAAAGCCACATGAAGAAATAGTAGTAAATAATCTTCAATTTTGGAAACGATATATGCCACATTTAAAGTTATTGGTCTTGCTGATATAAGAATATCGCCTATCAAAATGTGTATGAAACTTCGATTCAGCTTATATAGTAAATGTAAATAAAGAAACGCATTCTCCTGTGAAAATTATTATTCGAGCTTTTCTTATGTGAAAACGCTAAGCAATCTAGTTGATGTCACGATGCAACGGTGCGTGCGTGTGTCACGTTCCGATAAACGAATACCCGAAAAGGAAGCACGCAAGAAAGGGATTTCACTTGTTTTCATTAGGCGGATTGAGTGACGAATTTGATACGAAGGGAAACGAGTTGAAGGTTTTGATCACTAATGGTTTTGGCAGAAGAAGGAGCTGGAAAACAATGAAACCAAAAAAAAAAAGATGCATCAAAAACGATGTAAAAGAGTTTTTCTTTCAACGCTAAACTGTGTAAACTATCTGTTTTCGCAATCTTCTGTTGAGTAAAACGAATTAAATGTTAATGTATGTCCATTTTGGCTTATGATAATTTATGTATAAATACTTATCAAGCGGTTTGACACAAAGAACATAACTATTAGGTTTCGTGTTTAACAAATCTAATATTTATTCTGAAACTCAACAATACATATATCTATATGAATAAATACATTAAATCATTTCATGTTCGGACGTACGTTATCACATTTTGCGCATATTAAACAAAATGATATTGTCTTTTCAGAAAAGGTTGTGAGTAAACTGATTTCGGTAAAATAAACAATTCTGACTTTACCTATTTTATAATAAATTGTTCCCAAATTAGATTGTGTCAGCCCGTCGACGAAAACAGTACACTTTTTAATAAATACATTGTAAAAGGTAACATTCGTTTTATTGATTTAAATCAAATATTTACCTGACGATTATTTTACGGTAAGAAGACAGAGAATAGTAATTGTCTAAAAAAATAATTAAATTGTTACAATTTTAAATAAATAAATAAAAGCACATATTCGATTTAAGATTTAAAGACTATCAATCTGATAATCATAATTCCTGTTGCTGAAGAAATAATTATGTTTTCCTTATTGTTGTGAAGTTGTCCAACAGTAAATAATAAATAAAGGAAGTCAAGTCGAGGGTTGGTTTAACAAGTGTATTAACAAAGTAAGAAATTGACTAGCTCTTGGCTAGACAGTTACAAGACTGTGCTTTGTCTTCTCTGTGTCTCTGGTGACTCGCACTATTTATAGTGAAAACCGGTGTTGTTTCTCCTGTGTGAAAAACGGCCGGTGTAACACTTATTGTACTGACCTTTAATAGTTCAATAGAACTATTATTATAAACAGTAAATTATACAAATTGATGTTGAAAGAACTGTGGGGTGTCAACGGGGTCCCGCTAGTGTATACTCACTAGATATACGTGTGAACCGTTGAGTCACAACCACTGCAACTATTTTTCTGTTCAAAGAATTCCTAAATTATGACATATTTGTCAAAACATTCTGCTTGCATAACTGAAAATAATTAACTTTTACATTATTCTTTTTTAGTATTATGATTATTATTTCATGAAATGTTCGTATTCATTATTATTCTCATATGCAAAGAAAGATACAAACTACTTTGTCATGAATTTTACATACATTTTTGTGGTCTGTACGGACACACGTAAAACATCACTACGTAAGTCCCGGGTTTAACTATAAAATAACAACGTTTAGGGTAAATTCCGCTTTATTCGGCAACGTCCTCTGCTTCAGAGTTTATATGTTTATTCCAACGTTTCTCTAACAATTCAATGACATTTTGCAGAAATATTCGTGTTTGGCGTCCAAATACGCCGGAGTTTCCGATATCATTTTTCATTGAAGGATACTCTTGATGTCTGCACACAGGCAGTAGTCGTTAGACCATATTTAGAGATTCCTAAGGGCGTGGACGCAATTTGAAGGGCAATTTATTTAGTATTGCCATCGTTGCCATCGATTTGTTATACAGTTCATTGTCTTGGTGAATGCTCACATTTTCTTCATTTGCGGCCCTGCTGGCGATTGCTTCCTTCAAACGCAGCAGGAAAGCTATATAATATTCAATATTAATCTTCTTTCATTTGTCAAGGTAATCGATGAATAAAATAATTTGTACATCCCAAAATATGAAGGCAAAATCCTTGGCTGCTGATGTTTGCGTTTTTAGTCGTTTGGACAGCTTTCACCTGATGTTGTCCACTCAGCTGATCGCCGATTTGACTTCGAAGTGATGATGTTGATGCATTGCCATCCATTGTAACATAGTGACGCACAAACATATTTTTGTTGCGTTGAAACAATTTCAAACAACGCTTTGAATCGTTGATGTGTTATTGTTTTGATCGACTGTAAGCAAATGCGGCAACCACCTTAAACTTAGCTTTCTCATTTATAATTATTCGCGAGAAATGGTGAATGCACTGACATTTAGTATCTTAAACTCCTCTGCTATTTTAGCAACTTCGATTTTCGATCCCCCAAAACGAATTTGAGAACGATTTTGTGTGTTTCCAGTAAAATTACCGAATGTTGGCGACTTGAATGTGCACCATCATCTATATCTGTACGGCTACATTTTATGGAAGCATTACATCAAACCGTATTTTCTGACGAGCAGTGTTCGAATAACAATTATCAAGCTATTGCTTTGTTTAAACAGCATTTCTCAACTATCAGAAAACTATTCTTTATTACACCACACGAAATTCAGATTTTTCCATCTTTTTGAAAATTTGCAACAGAAGCATCATTTAAATAACTAACGTCTAGACTTATTATCCGATTAGGCTCACATTGTCACACGCGTCATATGATTAGTAGCGCCGTCCATATGTCAGGCACAGGACTTAATGATTGATGAATTATGTAAATTACATAACGGCATTGAAAAGAGCGAGTCACTTTTTCTTAAAATAGTCACATATACATTAACAATGTATTACCTAGTGGGTGAAGAGACATATCGTTTTAAGGGGCGATTCGAATACAGGGATAACTAAGTGACACATAGCTGAATTGTTCGAATAAAACATACTTTTTTACAAACGGAACTCAATACCCATACTAAACGTTTCTTAACATATATGTTTGTGTAATTACAGAATAAAGAAATGGCATTCAAAAACTCAACTTTATTATAATATATATATATATATATATATATATATATATATAATAAGGAGAGGTTGTTTGCTTGAGCATTGTGTGTACAACATAAAAAGTATTAGAAGGCTATCACAATGCAAGAAATGGAAATATGTCGGCATTGATAAGTAAGACAAAAACAAGTGATTTTAATTATATATTCTTTCAAAAACGTTTTTAATATTTTTTTCTATATAGCAAATCTTACTTCATTAGGCAACACTTCAACACTGATTTAATCTGTGTGACGGTGTTCCATAATATATTTCGAGGAAGACCTCTTTGTAAAATTGTAGGTGTTTGAACCCCTCCCCCCCCCCAAAAAAAAACGAGTGGATGGCAATATTGCTTATAACGCAGTAAATATTAACATCCGCAGCAAATGTAATAAAACTAAAACGATAACTGATATTTTTTTCTGTTTTATGATTTTTAATATTTAATTTATTTTTTATTTAACATCTTTTTTTTAATATGTTATATTTGAACCCAACGATGAAGTGCCACACACTTATATAAAAAAAGAAGAGTATAAAGAGAGAAAAGAAATAACACATTTTAGTTTATTCGGAGGAGGGAGGTAGGGATAACAGCCAAGAACGGAGTTTAATTAATTTTTTAGTGTGTTCATTAATCATAATTAGCACAAGAAAAAGACAGTAAAAAAATCGAACAAAAAATGCTTGTTGTATAATCCAACTATTGATGTATCTATATTTTACCATTCGAAGTTACCGTAAAATAAACAATTAAATAGCGAAATTACATCCACAAAAATGCAGTTTCGTTTAATGCAACATCAAAAAAGAAAAAAATTTATAGAGTTAATTATCCATGATTGAATCATATATCAACTAACAAAAAATCGTAAAATGTAATTGAATAAAGAAAACATTTGCAAAGAAAACATTTGTAAAGAAAACATTTGTAAAGAAAACATAAGAATTTCTATCTTTCAGATTTCTCATTATACGCTGCAAATCACATCAGGTCGGACCGGGTGGTAATATAATCTATTTAATTATATAATTAAGATAAACATGAAGTATTTTCAAACATTTAAAGGCGTACATAATTTACATCGAGTAGCCTTTAAAAAAATTGTAGCCAAAAGAGAGGTGAGAATGTCTGTAAATAAGTTCGTGTTCCATGTGAATATGATGTTGCTTTTTTGTATGTATTACCCGCATTCATATTCCGCGATGTCCTTTTCTAAATTGGAAGACAATATGTAATGTCAAGAAGTTTTCATTTCCGCGGTTTAAAGTGACACACTTTTTTTCCTCTGATAAAATTGAATGTATTAATATCTATAACTACATGTAAAATATATAAAGTATTTTTTAAAGTTATGCGAATTTAATTGTGAAAAGTTCGAAGTATTAACCCAGGAAAATTCTTATAGTTTAAGCTAATGTTTAATGTGTATTTCTAAAGTTATGTCAAATGTAGAAACGATATTATATTCTACAGTTTCAAAACTTCCAAGTGCTTTTACAAGTCCGATGTGTTACAAACGGGTTCATTGCTTTTCCAAAAAATATCATGCACACACATATATGCGCATTTATGTCCGTGATGCTGATAATATATTTTTTATTTTAGCTCCACTATATTATTATTTTTATTGAAAAAACTAACAGTTTGTGTGTGCGTGTGCTTTTTCCCTCGCAAAAATGTGACAGAATCACATTAGAATTTACAGCGCGTACAATTACAAAAATATGTGGAAGGTTTGACTTTATGGGGGTTCAAAGGCGGAAGATTTATACAAGGAAATTCTATTTTTGCAAATGTCTAGTATGTCATGTTTTTATTTTTTAGATGATACAAATATTTTTTTTATTTAGCCCCATTCATACTCTTTCCTTTAAAGTCAATAATTTGAAAAAAATTCTTACTTTCGATAGTAAGGTATTCATATAAAACGTTTACCCTATGAATGATGACGTCGTAGACAATACTCAATGTAACAAGTGGTTCGATTTTATTGGAAAATGATATATGTTTATTTTACCATGATAACTGCCGTGTATACTGGGTAATTTCTCTCATTAAAAAGTCCTAAAAGATATATATTCGAAGTAATGTATTGGTTATTTCAATTAGGGTGGAGGAAACACAGACGGGTATTTTTCGAAAACGACTAGCTAATCAACATCAAATATCGATTAGTCAAAACAATAATATTTAAGTTTTATATCGAAAATCTGACGGACACTTTTTATATATTTATATATGTGTTTTTATGACAAGTGTATATATATATATATATATATATATATATATATATATATATATATATATATATATATATGACGTGACTCTGTATTCATAACATTGATATGGTATACAATTAAATAAAAAAACATTATATATATATATAAGTGATGAGAACAAAAAATATAATTAGATACAATATCTATCAAATCATCAACTGTTCACAACAAGATATTTATATAGGAATATCTATTTAGCATGTTATTCCTTCCTTAAACCATGGCTTTTCAAAGATGTAATATATCGTCAGAAGAGATTCGATGAATAACCAAGTGTAATAACATTTACCACAGTAAGTTGTCCGATTCACATATGTGTCAAAATTTAACTGATCATTTTATATTAAACTAGCTAGATTCGGCGCCAGGCGTTGCCCGGGAGAAAAATAACAGAATTAATTAAAATTTGTAAACATCCGAGGGAACGCAAATATGGTAAATCGGACAATATTTCCGCTCTAAAAGGAGTTGAAAAAAATAGAAATTGCAACAGTGTAGACGGATATCTTTTTCACTGACCGATTATGGAAAATGTTACTTGTTTCCGGCCGGACTGTTAGCTATTCTCTCGTCCATCATTGAAAGCAAATGTTTATTTATGTTGGTAAATTTTCAACACAGTAAGAACTTACGTTATGTCTAACTTTGCCCCCGTGGGTAGTCAAATGTGACTTAAAGTTGACAATGTGTAACAAATGTATATTTTAGTTTAGATAAATATATATTGTGTAATAAGAAAAAATGAAATCAATTTTGCGGTTGTAGGATATCTCATGTCTATCCACCGGTACTGGTATTTTCCCAGAATGTTTCTTTTTAATCAAACACCCGCTCTATCTATGATCATCAGCACTTGTAAAATTAAAGAGGGCAACAGATCACTATTAAAACCAATTCCCCCCGTTATATTTGTATAGAAAATCCCATTTTTGTGAGAAAAGAAAAAAGAATTAGTATGCCTGCTAAGCTCTACGGAAACACACAAATATAAGTAAGGAGCCTGCTGAGCATTAATAACCCATGTGTATTCAGAAATAAATGATAACATTCAAAATAGTTAAGTAGAAGAAGAAGAAGACGTCACTGTGACGTTGTGTGTGCAGGAATGATGTGGCAGAATTACTGCATATTACAGTGATTTATTTTAAACTTACTACATAATATCGTTGAATTAAGAAAACGGCCCATTTGCCTCCCTTTCCCAGCCGTAGGCAAATGTTTAACAATGCGGCTGCTCCCCGGTTGCTCGGGGCAAAAAATCTAATAAAAAAACTGCTTTCATTGCCCCCCCCCTGCCCCCATTCGATGTATGTTTAGGTCACTTTAAAAAAAAACAATTATTTAGTAGACTGTGATCGAACCTTAAACCTTTCGATTATGGGATATGGTCGATACCCTCCGGACCATGGAAGCGAAAAAAAATTGACGAAAACCAAGCTGACATAAGTGTTATGCATGCACGTATATACAGATTGTACGATCCGACAAAAAGTCGACCGAATTTAGTGTCCACCTGTTACTTGTTTTAAGTCATTTTTATACGATGCAATAGATGGTTACTTTCCAATTTTTGGATACTATGCGTTCGAAAGGTGGATGACAAAAAATGCCAACTTTAAGGATTCGGCTGAGTAGAAATTATTAGAAGCCTTTTCCAGACATACACACAGTGAAAGTATTGTAAATAGATATACGTATATTGAAGTAATTCTTAAGCAGATTCACTGAAGAAATTATAGCCGCCATGTTGAATAATGGAACACTATTAGGAACTATGTTCATTAAATATATTCTCTAAACATCGGAATAAGTATAATTGTATATGTAATAAGTAGAAATGACGTAATATGATGTTCTCGAAAATCAGTGTAATTAGCGGAAGCGTCCATTAAATGTGTGCGTAATGTATTTTATCATGTACTAAACACATAGCATACGAATAGTGAATAATAAGAGGAACGGTCTTAAAAAGTAAACGCTGTTTATTAGTTACCTGTGTCGATGGGGAGAATGTTATTAGTAAAGTTTTAGTGGAAAAAAGTTTTTGCTACCATCTATATGTTTTTGGGAGAGTCGAAGATAGTGGAACAAAAGTAATATTTAGTGTTGGCTTGAGAAAATATTAACAACTTTACAATAACACGCTCGAGTGAATAAGCGTGATATAGTAGTGAGTTTAGTAGCCTGTGATGCATGTGTTTTTTCCTATTCTTGACAAAAGTACCGGGGAAAATCGTCTTAACTTCTATATAAATAGAATATATGAATAGGAATATTGAGTAAACATGTAAACGCTGAATTATGTTCTTTAATTACAATTTCGATGATATTCCTTCATAGATCATCATATTTGTACATGCTTGGTATGTCATCTACTATTATATGAAATGTGAGTTACTCAACGTTTGTTTCCCTATGGGTTTTCTCTCTACTTCATCATACAAAGTACTTGTTTAAATATACTTCAGTTTTGGGATTGATTTATGTTTGAAAACAATCTGTTTCATGTGTTCAAATAAACCGAAATTTATAATTAATTGCACAAGTCCCTTTCTTTTATCTCTCGCTATATATATTTCTCTCGCCCTTTCTCTCTATGTTGATTTAACAACCCATTCCTCTTTTTTCATGTCGTTGTGAGTATTTAGCGAACGATACACTCTTTTTCTCAGCGTCATTATGTAATTTACATACGTCTATCTGTATATACCACCAACACGTATGTACATTAGATGGCAAAATAATTCTAATTACGTTCGATATTTTTTAACATAGATAACACCCCAAAACAGCAGGCCACTACTGTAAATGTAAGGGGCCACTGAGAAAAAGGGTAAGATTTTTTTTTGGGGGGGCAACCTAAATAAAGAGCTGTGCAGCGAGATGTCTGTTTACATTAGTTTTAAATTTCTGCATGTCAGTACAGTCAGGAAAACAGGGAGCAGGGAGAGAGTTTCAAGATTCAAGCAGCACGAGGAAAGAAACTTCTGGAGTAGAAAGCTCTTCGGCATCTGGGGACCTCCACAGTGAATGGATGAGATTTGGCAGATTGGCGAGTTGGTATAGTGAATTTACGTCGTTGGGGCACCAGAGCAGCAAGTTCATCAGAGCACAATCCATTGAAGTAGTTGCAAAACGGGCACAGGGAAGCAACATTACGGCGATGGGATCGGGGCTGGAGCTTGGTAGATAGTGAGGGACCTATTAAGTTGGCGACTCTTTTTTGGACCTTGTCTAAGAGGGATATACTAGTAGATGATGCACTAGCTCAGATGTGGCAACAATACTACTTTCCTTCAATAACTACAAGAAATATCTTCAACCACCGATTGCCATGGCAAAAAAAAAACAGCCTACCCGAGAGGTTATCATTCAGACTCCTCAGATTAACTCTCACAGATAACGTGAATTGGTACAAATACATTGAAGACATTGCCAAGGCTGCTGCAGAGAAAGTAGGCTCCCTCTACCGTGCTAGTAAACTTCTCACACCTGACATAATCCTATATCTCTACAAAGCCACCATTCGCCCATGCATGGAGTATTGATTACGTTTTTATATTGGTTAAATGACAAAACAAATATATTTTATTTCATTACAATTAAAATATAAGTGCGCATTAATTTTATACCCATTAAACGAAGCTCTTATTAGAGTGAGATAGAGAGAGAGAGAGGGGGAGAGAGACATACAGTCAGACATAAAAACAGACTGATAGAAACAGAGAGACACACAATGGGACAGAGTGAGGAAGAGAACATTTTTCATAAAAAATATTGTTATAAAAATATTGCGCTTGTTAGATAATGTAATAGAGGGAAAGGATGAGTCGTCTGTTTTTCTCCCGAGCTAAATGCGGGGGTGACGTCAAGGCCGGAAGAGGGTTAGATGACTTTCACTTTGTCGTCATTCCTGTTTTTTTTCTTGAATTTCAGTAAAGAAGGGCGCCTTTGTCGAGAGTCAGTGTCTAGACTGTTATGTGCGCGAACCTTTCATATGCTATTTTAATCAAACACAGTTGACCGCCTCTGTTTTACGGAAAATTATATTAAATGATGTAACTGTAACAACGGATGCTGTTCGTAATTTGAGAGAGGTTCATTATCAAACTGACAAGCGTTCTGTTCGATTCAGACGCCGAACTGGAAGAGTCAGTTTAATAAAAAGATTATCATCATAAACTACATCAGACAAGAGTAATGTCACAGCATTGTGTCAATCGTATTTGGCTACCCCTGCTACGCAACCCACCGACGCTCGTCTAAAGTTAGCTTACTGGTCGAGGGGGAATTATTGGACTGAATGAAAACGCATCAAAAGAGGGGCGGAACCTATTATGTTTTGTCTGCTGTCTCTCCCGCCTATTTATTGATATGTAATGTCACATCAACTTATACTCTGAGAATGTTATCAATACAAAAGTGTTACATAAACATAATTTCGAATTCCTAACACTTTTCCATATGAACATTTTTCTTCCTTTTAATTAAAAACTTGACGGTGGTTATTACGAATTTCTAAACTTTTAATTTAGCAAACATTTTTTCCGAAACATCGAGTAATCCCATGGATGATATTCGTCGGAATTTAATTAACATTCATACATTTTCCCTGTTTTGCCAATAAGTATTTCTTTCTCTTCTTCAACCATTGTGCGATTTATTCATTTTTCATTCCGTGCCCCTACACAAAGTATAGGATATATCATATATTTTTCGATTTTTTTAACTTAAACTTTATTTTGTTCCCTGATGATCTTAGGAAATTCATAACATGACAGAAAGACTTAGGCATTTTTACGAGAACTAGAAAATATAAAAAATAAAGTTTATATTAATCTGCCTGGATGTGACACAAAGCCTGGCTTTATATAGTGTGTGGCCAGAGGTAAAAAGTCAAATGTAAGTTATTGTTCGTAAGCAAATCGCTGTGAAAATTTACGGATTCCTCTCGGCACTCATAATGACGGCGTCTCAAACAATACTAAATGAAGTAGAGCATTCTGATCGAACTATTGTTAGTGATGATATCATTAGGGGCTGAGCTTATAAACATTACTCCGGTTAACAGATTTTAACCCAGTAATTATAGGAGCAACATGGCTAATTAAAAATAATTTCAAAAGCTATCTGGCGAATATACTCGGTGAACTGAGAGCAAGACAGATACAAACAATTGAACTCAAAGGGACGATTAGAATTTTAAAAAGGAACTCTCAGCTGAAGTGTCCGAAATAGCCGGTGAATGTCTGGCATCCGGTAGGATGCCTCATCTCCAGCAAAAAACAAAAAGATAAGCATATTGTTAAGAAAAAAGATATGCATTGGTTTATATACATTACATAACCCATGTCGTACATTCAAAGCGTGTGTAATTTTAAGATCATTACTTATAAATTAATAAATGCGAACGGTTTTTTATTTCATTCATCCGAACTATTTTCGCTATCAAAACACTTTATCTCTACTTAATTTAATTATAAAATATGATATGTTAACTGATGCTATATATACTCACGGGAACCCTTAGAAAATAATTAATATGCATATTTATCTTTTAAACCTCGCCAAATAAAGAAATATCCTGCACTATTAACTCATAATTAGATTCTGATATTTTATTGTATATACCCTAACGTTTTCTTTATAGTAATATCATTATTATTAGTAGTAGCTATATGATTTAAAGCCATTTAATAACCAAATTTAAAAAATTCAAAATCATAACTTCCGTTTCATTATTTGTTTTCTTTTTCGAGTTTTTAAGGTGGTAAGTATCATTACCACAACGTGATCATAGTTTATGAGCGGACTATGGGCATTCGCCACACAAGCATCGGGTAGTGAGGTGAAGAACAGGTTGAGAAGTGAGGCTTGCTGGTCCGTACGATCAGGAAGGCGGGTCGGAAAAGTGACAGTCCGTGACAGGTCGTGAGCTGAGGAGAAATTAAACGTAGATTTTTCAGCTGCATTAGTAACGCTGGAAAACCCCAAACAGTCACGGTGATGTGCATTAAAATCCCCAAATACATGTATTTGAGCATTCAATTCGAGTGAGAGTGTTCTATCGAAGCTTTCAGAGACAGTCAAGCAGGGTACAGCCATGGGTCGAAGGAGAACAGTATAGGAAATATAAGTAACTAACTCTGTTATGTAAGGTCAATCTAAAGCACATGTAGGCTTGGTCATCTGATTCAAACCTATGTTATCTAGTCAAATAGTGGATGTTCCGAACATACACCCTTGACCCATGCATATGTTTGTCAGAGTGTTTACGGTAGAGTGGTAGGTAATCTGGCATGTCTAAGTGGTGAGAGGAAATTGAGGATTGAAGGTTCGTTTCACTTACAGCTAGGATATCCGGGGAGTTTTTCAAGAGAAGAGTGTCTACGTCGTTAATGTTGCTTCTAAGTCCCCGGATATTTGTGAATGCTAGCCTCAAGGGCGGAGACGAAGTTGTTTTTGGTGGGTGTTTGGTTTATTTATTTTTATTCTTTAAATTCATGTTTTGTTTTAAGTTAGAGTAGGGAGTACAAAGTGGGTGCTTGTTTGGTTCCAATAAGCTCACACAACCAGTCCATTAGTCGTGACTTGGTCCATGGGGTATGTGGCGTCAGGAAAGCCCACCGGGGATAACTATAGAGTCCCTTTCCATGCGCAATATGGCACATACAGTTACCCACGATATTATGCAACTGTTGACAGAGCAGCCGGTCTTAGTGCTGCCTAAGAGTTAGGGTTCCTAACTACCAGTCATAAACAGCAGCCAGACAAGCTGTCTAACCTGTACCCTCAACCTGTCAGTACAGGAGCGGCCCAAACTAGTTATGTAGGACTTAGTGACAAAATACCTCTCCTAAGTTGCCCAGATAGAGAGAACAAGAGACGGCGTTCATTGCCTTAGTCAGGAAACAAAGTCAAGCACTAGGTGTCTTCAAGGGCGTCCTAGTACTTGTACCTCTACGCCTGGCTAATAGGCAGAGAAGGAGTGCGAAGGCCGGGCGATAGGCAGAGCCCATCTACTCCTTACTCAATTATAGGTTTGCAAACCGGATACTTTGTTCGAGATTCCAACTCTAGGAAGGTTGTTGATCAAGACTACAGATGCCTCTCTCCCCAACGGTTTGCTGCCAAAACGTAGGTAGTTAGAAGCAGGATTTTTTTTATCAGAGTTTTCCTTTTCTTAGGTGGATAACCTGACAAAGTCTACGGGTCAAACACTCCGAGTGAGGATAGCTTGCGTCCGTGTACTAGTCGGGTATTCCCCAGTTAACAAAAAACTAAATAAAGATAAAAAATTAAAAAATGTTCATCCACATATATATATATATATATATATATATATATATATATATATATATATATATATATATATATATATATAGAGAGAGAGAGAGAGAGAGTTCAGAGTAAGTTAACTGTACACTTAATAGAGGGAACACAGATTTCTAAGACATTTCTAAGATATGTTTCCCTGTCACAAGTAAGTACAGATAAGTAATAGACAGCCAGTAGGGTAGAAACTGAAAAACTAATTAAGTATTTATACAATGAAGACTAGAGAAAATGTATTAAAATTGAAATACAAAATTAAATAAAAAAACAGGGTAAATACAAGTAAATTTGGTAGCATGTTTAGAAATTAGTAAAAAAAAAATGCCAAATACATTTAAAATAGCTAAAAGTAACAGAAAACTCAACTCAAAACTTTGATTAGTCTTTTTCATTTCGGTAGTCATGTGACCGGCATTAATTAAAGTCAAACTACTTTGCAAATTACCCCTTTCAAGAAAATCATACCGTGTACATCTCAGAGGAAGGTGAAAGGAGGAGAGAGGTTAGGGTGTTTAATATCGAGGGTAGTTTGAACTTATTTTCTAACATATTTGCCTATCCATTTTACTATATATTTTTAACATTTAGCTACAAGAATATCCAATTTTATAGCCAGTAGAGGGATACGTGTTTACTATTTTAAAAAATTAAACGCTACGGAGAATATACAGTGAATTGAAACTCAAAATTAAAAAAAGAAAAAAAGAAGTTTAAGAATAGAAGAATAATAAAGAATAATAATACCTTTTTATAACAACACACTATGTAATTATAATAATAATAATAATAATAATAATAATAATAATAATAATCTCTATAACATAATTTAATGTCTGTACGTACGTTATCACATTTCACATTTTTCTAAATAATGGAATCGCTCGATCGCTTAAGGTGAAATGTAGATAAACGATCTATTTTAAAATTCATCTGATGCTGCAGTTGCATCGAACGTGAAACTCGAACTAAAATACATTTTCTTCTCATTCGGACTGGTATGAAATTGTATTGTATTTTCTGTTAAAATATTGTACAATAATATCGTGGTGTCTGCGTTCACAACAGACGTCTATAGAATGGGAATATATCACCAACCCCTACAATCGTTTTGAAAGTAGACCCCTATAAACAGATTTATTCTGAAACTACATAACAAAAACCTACGGCTGTGCAATTTTCACAGATCTTCCTTTGTATATAGTAATACACTAAGGCATTCCATGTTCGTACGTAAGTCATAACCTTTAACACACATAAAAACATGTAATTGTCCAATCAGAAAGGATGTCGCTTAGCTAAACAATTCTGCCTTTATCTATTTATAATAAATTGTTCCGAAATTAAATTATATCGGCACGTTGACTTAAACAGTATAATTAAAATACATATATTTTAAGAATAAGAGGGTCATTTAGTTTGCTTGAAACGTTGTTTAGTTTGTATATATAAAGATGATTCATAGAAGGTAATACAATGCAGAGGTATAAAGGATAGGCACGAGGACTTTAACGATGTAACGGGTTAGGTAGTCAGATGTATGTTCAACTCGAATTCAAACTTATGGAAAAACGCGCATGTATACAAGAGTTGAACATACATCAGACGGCGTGAAGTGTTCCAGAAATATCATACTATACCGAGTTTCTATCAGATCGTGTTGATGATGGTAGAACATAATACAACGTAGCAAGATATGAAAAAAAAAAAAATTGTATTTATACAAAAGTGAAACTACGTAACTCGTTCAATCGTCATACGCCTCAATTTGATTCAGCTTGTTTCAATCCGTTACACGTTTGCATTGCATTGCCTTTTATGAATCACTTTAATGTATATTTAAAGTGACATTATTTTTTATTTAATTTGAATAGTATTTAGTTGACGATTATATTTACGGTAAGGAAATATGTTGCCTTCTAGTTGGGAAGCATAGTTAACCTATTGTTCATTCTATGATACAAGCACCAAATTTAGCACAAACGTACATTGACATATGGCTAACGTTTTCAGATATTAAGCCACTCCTATTTTTTTCTTCATGTCCGACATATTCGAATTCAAAATGGCCGCTATTTGACATCTAAATTTGTGCTTATCTGTGGATCTAAAATTGCTATTGACTCGATTCTGGTGCCTAAATGTAGGTTTTCTGGGGCAGGGAATCCAACAGTAACAATATGCAGTTCGTATTATTTACCACTTACCCGCCATATTTGATTTCAAAATGGGCGCAATTTGAAATCATCATTTTCGATTATAAGTGGGTCTAATGCTGCTTTTGATTCGATTCTGGTGTCTAAATGTATGTTTTGTGGGGCACGGAATCCAATGATAACAATCTGCATTTTTTTATCTTTTAGCAATGAGCCGCCATGTTGAATTTCTAAATGGCCGCCATTTTTGGGTTTAATACCACTATTGGCTTGATTCTCGTGTCTAAATGTATAATTAAGGGACAAGGAATCCAATGGAACAAGCTGCATTGTGTATTCTTATTAAATTTGCTGCCATATTGAATGACCCTGAAAACGAATTAGTTGGGACCACACTCTATTTGACGCAGAATAAGGTATAATAAATATGACTATTTCTGGGTAAGATCTGACCTTTTCTGTGCAACATCTAAGTTATTTTGGATGCACAATAGAATTTGGCCCGAACTGATCATTTTCTGGGTTTGTCAGGGATTCTTTTAAGAGTGTAGTTGTAGTAGAAGTTTTCATGGCATTTATGATTACAGAAATGTAACATTGTGTCTTTCCAGGTTCATCGTGATACATGCATTCCTTTAGACTGCCGGTGCTGATTGTTCTTTTGCAGACAGTTCAATCACCATGCCCATAAGGTTTACACTAGCTCATGCTGAGCGAACTTCATCAACATCACAACGCCTCACCATTATTGACTAGAAGTCATGCTTCATATGTCAAGAGAATAAGATAAAGACATTGACAAAACCTAAAATATCTAACAGAAAATGCATAGGTAGTGTATTCAGTTCACTCGCAGAGAATGTGATCAAATTTAATGAACTTGGAGAGCTTCCAAGATGACTGCAATTGAAAATACTTGATGATGGTCATAACATTGAAGCTGTGATTATTGCACACGGATCACAATATCACCATAAGTGCAGGCGCCACTACACCAACACCAAATTACAAAAGGCAAAGACGAGAGCACTCAAGAAAGAAGGTCAGAGTTATGAAGAACAATTTTTATGCAAACGCACTAGGGTGCTTTCACGTTCGAGTACAGAGAAGGTTCCAGAAACTTGTTCCTTCTGTGGACAACCTACGGGGACTAATAGTCTTCGGAAAGCTGCAACATTCGAAATTGACAGACGGGTCTGCACCTGTGCAAACATCCTTGGTGATAGAGAACTGCTTGGTCGTGTAAGTGGTGGGGGCATGGTTGCGTTTGACGCCCAGTATCACCTGCAGCGCTTGATAGGACTTTACAACCGTGTGAGATCAGTCCAATCAACAGAAACACGGGAGTCCGATCAAGGGAGAGCAATGTCGGCAGTAGTCTTTGATGAACTCGTCCTTTACATGGAAAAAACAAGACAGCACCAGTATTTAGATTGGCGGATCTTGTCCACTAATATCAGTCGACAAGTTGTGAGGAGACGTGTGGTGGCCGCCGCATCCATTCCAGGAAACTGGCAGCATTTACTACGAGTGGACAGCAACAAGAGCGAGCTGTTTAGGTTTCTCTCAACAGCTCTCTTGAAATGGTTTAACTAGAAGGACAAGCAACTCGTTATTACTGATGGAGATGCAGTGCTCAGCAAGCCACTACTACCAGATTTGACTTCACCCGACCCATGCAAAAATGAAGACGCTGACAGTCGGATGTTGCTGCATGTATCTCACACAGCTAAGCACGGACACCATAAAATAGTCATCCGGACTGTAGGCATCGATGTTGTTGTGCTGGCAGTGTAAGTGGTACAGGAATTGCAACCAGAAGACAAACTATGACTGGCATTCGGAACAGGCTGAAGTTTCCGATACTTAGCAGTACATGAAATAGCAGCTGAACTGGGACCAGATAAGGCTCGTGCATTGCCAATGCTCCACGCTCTAACTGGATGCGATAATGTGTCATGCTTTGCTAGACATGGCAAGAAGACCGCATGGGCAGTTTTGACATTACTGCCAGAGTAATCTGAGGCGCTGATGCAACTGTCTTCCGCACTATGTGACATACCAAATGATGCAATGTGCATCACCGAGAGGTTCGTGAACCTGTTGTATGCTCGAACCAGCAAATGCACGGACATTGACAAGGCCAGTAGGAAACTCTTCGCAAAGGAGGAACAATGCGTAGCTGATTCCTCCAACGAATGCAGCTTTAGAAGAACATTTCAACAGGGCAGTACATCAAGGTAGACATGTGTGAGGTCAGATACTGCTTGCAGCACCAGAACTCCCACCACCAACCAACTGGGATTGGTCAATGACTGGAGGACAATACCCACTATACTGGACCAGGCTACTTGAGTCAGCTCACACCTGCATGAGGCCGGTTTCTTCCAAGTGCCAGAAAGGGTGCGTGATACGCTGCAAAGGCAAGAAGACTGTCCTTAAGTGCACAGCTCTGTGTGTGTGAAGGGGATTGCACATGAAGATGAGTTCACAACATTCATTTACTTGTGGCAGTGCTGAACTGGTTAACATAACACTGTTTATGTATACATATCTTCAGTACCGATGTATATCTAGCCTCTAATACCAGACAATTGTAGAATGTCAGTACACACCCACATTATGTATTACACCATAGCATGTCAGAATTTTAACTTAGATATTTAATGACTTAAAACATGTATCAAAAGTATACACTCAAAATTAATAGTTAGGGTAAATTGATATTTTTATTTAAAGTTATACAGGGAAAGCTACTTTTGAGAAGTTTATGTTGTTTTGTGTTAATGTTCACACTATGTTGTGGATATTCAGACGTAATCTCGAACTTATCATTTTGTGATATTGCTTGAAGGAATTGAGAAGACTAATCAACCAAATCTCTTTGAAAGGTATCATATACAACCTAGAACAACACAAAATCTAATCAATAAATCAAACTTGTCCAAAAAAATTTTACTTCACAGACTTTGAGTAAACTGTTGTCTTGTCAAACATACATGATGATGAATATTCATCTCTTATGAATTAAGTGGGGTACTGTAATTAAAGTATGCCATTTTGAAAAATGGATGTTTTATTCTTCATGTACTATAGAAATATCTGAGCCAGAGGTAATCGCACATGTAGAATTCAAGTGGCGGCCATTTTTAAATACAATATATTGGCTAATCTAAAAAAGATACACAATGCAGATTTTAACCATCGAATACCTTTCCTCCCAAAACATACATTTAGACACCAGAATCGAGTCAATAGCAGCATTAGACGCAAAGCTAATCGAATATGAAGGTTTGAAACAACGGCCATTTTGAAATCCAATATGGCGGCTCATTTGTAAAAATACGCAATGCATATTGTTACGATTATATTCCTTGCCCCAAAACATACTTGTAGACACCAGAATCGAGTCAATAGAAACATTAAACCCAAAGATGATCGAACATGTATGTTTTAATAGCGGCCATTTTGAATTCCAATATAGAGGACATGAAGAGAGAATTCAGAGATGCTCAATATCTGAAAATGTTAGCCATATGTCAATGTAAATATGTGCCAAATTTGATGCTTGTATCACAAAATGTACAATCCTTTTGAAATTTCGAGCTAAACCGCCTCATTATTCTTCCTTTTCTTTCTTTTTTCTATAATAGCGAAATGTGTTGCGTCTTTTTTTCTTTTTGTCCATGATGTTTATAAATGCATACATTGTCCGCGCTCAATTCTCTTCATGACCGTGTCGTCGTTTGGTTACCTCAATTCGTATTGTCCATTTCTTCGTCGCTGCTACGTATTTCGTCGGAGTTCTTCTTCTCTTCGCCGATTTATTTGTCGTCGATTCTCTCTTCTTCGTCGTGGCTGTATCGTTCTTCGTGGCTAGGACCCGCGTTACTTGTCACTCTGCATATAAGTGCTGTATTGTGTTGTAGAAATAAGAATACAGATAATACAGAGATTATAACCGTAGATTATTGAAAGTACATATTTTAAGCAAGTATAATTTGCAATTAATTATAAAGGAGAAAGACAATTATATTCCTAACTAAACTATTAGCACAGTATATATATATATATATATACAGATATGTGGATAGACTAATAGACAGAAAGACCGACACATCAGGACTCATCAGCGCGTGCAATTCTTATTTTTTTCTTTTTTAAGACATGTTTTTCGGCGACCGTCCGCATTTAGTTTCCACAACGATTTCCTAAAAATCTGATCGTTCTTCGTCACTTTTTCATTACGTGAATGCACATCCCTGTAATCTCAAACTCATATCGCTTTGATTCTGGCCTTTCTGACTCTCTTTCCCTCGTCAAATCAAGTCCCGATGTCAGATCACTCCAGAATACACTCTCGGGACTTTATGTTTTACGTGCGGGCAAGGTCACTGTGATCTTACTTATTTACCTGTGCCAAAATATATACTAGTAAATCAAGCATCTATAATCTAAATAAATGAATAAATATATTTATTTAACTTATCTAAAGACTAGTAACATTTAACAATTATACTTATTTTTATGGAAGAAGGAAGAGTCATATTTTGAAAGTGTATTTACCCTGGCAGACAATTCTTAAAATCGTATGAAAATGAAATGACGACGTTGAAAAAAAGTCAGTTTTCCTCTACATTCTCACAAAGAGATCAGACATATTAGAGAGAGGTTGAATAAACATAACATCTAAGAGGGCAAAAGAAATACATAGATAGTGAGAGATGAGCATCATGAGCAGTTTATTGCAGACGACGGCAAATTCGAACAATTAAAACAGTATTTCTTCAAACATAACTCAATTCATGAACTAAATAGACTTTAGCTTGTATTTTGTGTAATACAGGATATAGTATGATGCAGCTTTATTATTATAATATATATATATATATATATATATATATATATATATATATATAAGTACTTCATGTATTCACATAAAATATTATAAGGAGATATATTTTTTTATGTGTCAGCTTTCAGTATTTACTTCAACAGTGCTCGATACGTAAGTAGAGCTAGATAGTAAGCAATGAAAATATATATGGCAATCAAGCTACACAGAGGCTCCCGTGTTTAATTCCCGAGGGGAATCGTCAGGCTGAATGGCATATAGATTTCCATTGCTTACTATATATATATATATATATATATATATATATATATATATATATATATATATATATATATATGGGAAATCAAAAAGGAATAAATCAAGAGATAGTTTGTTTACATATTCATCAAGGGTTTCGTCTTTATTATAAGACTTCCTCAGGATAATAATTTGATGAAAAATGTCATGAAAGTTCATGGAAATTTTTAATTGACATGATGGAGAGATAAAGAAAGTAGTTTCTGTGAGCGGGAGGGGAGTCCAGACTGTGAGAAGTCAGTGGTGGCGAAGCATGAAATGAAATGACTTTTCACAACCTGGATTCCACTCCAGTGCTCACAGTTGCCACGGCTACTACTTTCCTGTATCTCTGCATCATATCAACCCACAATTCTGATGTACTTACATGATATTTTCTTCAAATTATCATCATGAGAAACGTTGATGAATATATAAACAAAATATCTCTTGGTGTTTTCCTTTTTAATTTCCCATTACGGATTACTATTGTTTTTCATTTCTCATATATATATATATATATATATATATATATATATATATATATATATATATATATATATATTGGTAATTCCCTTGCCAACCTATATCGTTGTATATTTCTGATGATAAGATCACATTCTTTGCAAAGTCATGGCTTAAGGAAGTAAACTATATATCTTTTCTTTCAAAACACATTGTTTTGAAAAACCGAGGACGTTATAGATTTAATATTATATTTACAATTATTTTTCTCATTTTTTACTTCTCATATGTTTGTATTAGGAATGTGTATATGTTTCATATATTTGGATTAATATGATTCACTCCTAAACCAATCATTGTAAATTAAAGATCACTACTGATAGGTGTAACGGTGCGAAAAGTAAGCTATATTTAGTTTAATATGACTTAATGCAAAGGAGAAAAAAATGCAATTCATTACGGAAAATTCAAGTACCTCTGATTTTGTGAAATTTTCCCAACAAGTATGAGATATCAATTAATACATGTTCTCAGAATTCGAGTTTTTTTTAGTATTTTTAAAGGTTTGTAGAGGGAATAATATGAGAATAACCTCCAATTTCAAAATTAAAACATTTCAGATTTGCATTGAATTTTATTCATAGTCAGTACACAATAATTAAGCAAGATTCTCGGGATTTCTTCTCGAGAATTATATCTGACTTGGGACGGATATTTCTTAGTAATAACAATTATAATTATAATAAAGATAATATATAAGTAAACTTTTAATTATATAAGAAGATATGCCACAGTTTATGACTTTTTGAAGGAAATCAAAGTAGAAACATTGTAGTAGTTATGAACTAACGGTCTACAGATTTTTATATATTTTTTAATATTCAGAAACCATTGCAATCTACGTGTTAAATTAAATGTTAAAATCATATTAACACCTTCTTTCGTAATCTAGCTGGTCCGTATCTCGCTAAACGTTTACGTTTGCTTGTCCAGAATTCTATTCTACGTTTAATTTATAGGAGAACGTGACTCCATATTCACACTCTAATTTCTGTTGGTTTTAATTGTTATTAATAACTAAGAAAAATAATATACAATTATTTCGATTTACTAAAACTAAATTTTTAGTTATGCGTTCAGTTTTCTATGCACACTTGATTTTCATTCGACGGTCTACAAAAATCTCGTATAAAACCTTTCAATCGGGGTGATAATTTCATCTGAAACTTGAATAGAAAACTGAACTCTCTTCTAAAAGTTTAACTGTGGGTTTCCAATTTTTATTTAGGATGATTAACTTTTTGTTCATAGTCTTGTTGTCTTAGCACATTTATTTCATTTATGGACATTTACATTTTTTAAGAAAGGTTCAGCATGTTTCACTGAGTTTAAATCAGGAAACTTACATATCAATTATGTACCTAATGGAAGACTTATAACCGGTTCATTAATTATAATGAATTATCGGAAGAAATACCCTATAATCATCGCACAACGGTTGCGGAACTTACTCAACGACAAATATTCGTTGTATATTAACCGCTAATATTCAACTAAAATGTTTTCTCTCTGGGGGTTTAATGAATTGATTGTGGATCCATATCTTAGGATAAAGTGTGCCATAAGTAACTATGTATAAATACGCAAGAAAACGACCCCAAGCAAAAAAAAAGATAACTTTTCTAATGTGGAAAGTTTAAATTAAACAAATGAGCTTACAGATTTACCACTCCCTAATTTACCATGATGAACAGAAAAAAATTCCAACTTTATGGGTAGACATTGTTGTCTGACAGGCCTGTAACCCCGTCGTCTCTTATTGGCTCTTGAAGGGCTTACCTCTTAGCTAGCCTGTTTGGAGTCTATGAAAATTGAACGCTGGTGATATGAGTTTATTCAGGCTTGTTTTGTCTTGAAGTGGTTCTTCCTCTAACTTTCGTTTTATTATTATGATTATCCCCTTACAACTAGTGGCTTCATTACTTGTCCGGAGCGACTTTCATAAAAAAGCGACAGGACGGACACATAATTCGCTATGCATCGACCAAATGTTTATTAAAGAAGTAAAACCAATGAAAACGAACTTAGACACGGCATCGATTGACTTCAAGAAATCCTACGAGAAAATCACCCAAACATAGATACTTGATTGCTTTAGAATGTACACCATATCCGGTGGGCAAGACCTGGAAGAGATAAATATAAATGAAGGCATTTCGAGTTAGACTCTCTATCACACTTACGTTGTATAATAGCCATTATACCACCTAACAACTTGTTGAGGAGAAGACGGACGGATAAAAATTCACAGACAATAAAAACACCTTACGTATATGGACGACCGGAAACTACTTCCAAAACAAAATCTGGAAAATCTAATAAGCATATTTAGGCAGGCCATTCGAATGGAATGCGGAATAAAAAGTTTGTTCTACTGCACAAAATGATATTAAAAACAGTAGATTAATTAAGCTGCCCATTCCAGAGGCGAACATCATACATATTAATACGCAATCTAATCAAGAGAGATGAAAGAGAGGATTACCCGATAAGTAAAAGGAAACTCTTCTAAAACAATGTATATAAAAGGAACATAAACATAAACAATTTCGCGAGTAAGATACTTTGGACCTGTAACCATATGTACAACGGAAATCAGATACCTGACCGAGATAACTAGGAACCTAATAGCAATGTACAATGCACTGCATACTGCGAATGACACGGATCGACTATATGCAAAAAAGGAAAGGGGAAATAACACTGGTAAGTATATAACACTGTGTGGCTGATGTGATAAAATAGCTCGAAGAATAAAAGTAAAGGTAAGTGGTCGACGAAGGTGCACGTTACATTCGCTACTACATTGGGATGTAAGGGAGAGTGACACTCTTTTCCCAGGAATACTTTACTTACCATTGCTCCTCATCTTCTCATCCTGAGTGTTTAGCGAAGGGCATCAAGTACCATTTTTTGAGTCTTTGCTATAACTCGACCGAGTGTTGAACCCCGGACTCCCCACCTATTCGCATCCACCTTAACCATTATGCTAAATGTGTCGGTGCGTCGCAAAACACAAAATAAAAATACGGAAGAGTTGATTTCCGTGCCACGGAAGTAGCAATACAAAGTGCAGCAAAACTAGAAACAAAAAAAGCGATGATAGCAAATAGACGAGTGGTGCTGCATGGACGGTTAAGAAATGAACAAAAAGTGGCGCAAAAAACCCAGATCGACACGGCGACGAGAAAGACACATAAACAGAGAAACAGAGTATACCGACATCTGCACAAAACAACGTGATTTGGACGAACTATATAAACGCCAAGTTATAGAACACATAAAAATAATAAATGCAAACTCTTTGAAAAATGGAGACAAAAAATCAGAGATTACTGTGTTTAAGAAACGGTCCACTGGTAAATATGCTAATGAATTAATTTCGAAGATTCAAAGAAATAGTAACAACATACACCAGTGACACTATTAGAAAATGAAAAAAATTACATCCTTTGAGACATCAAAATAAAAACAGACTAGCTCATCCCAGCAAGAAGACCGAGCATGATGATAGTCAACAAGAAGAAACACTCTAAATAGTAGATTTTGTCGTCCTAGCAGTTCACATGGTAAGCACAAATACAAGGAAAATACATGAAGCTTGATAGAAAACGTCAGGTAATACGAATTATCAAGATCGCCGTTATACTAATAATAGTAGGAGTACTGGAAACAGTAAAAACACAGAAAAAAATATTAGTAGAAATTGGGATAAAAACTCGGATATACAATATACAAATAACGATACCGATGAAAACAGCTGAAATCTCAAGATAAAATCCCGAGTCACATAACTACTGGAAGGGTGCTGAAAATACTGGACCCTTAGAAAGCTTAGTGCCACTCAAGTTCCAGAGAAAACAAACGTTTTTTTTCTAGTGAGAAATCAATGGTAAACGGTTGTTGCGATAATGCAACGTGATTTGGATTGATTATCGCAAAAAAGTGGAGAGGGCAAGACAATTGTGGAGAATTGTTGTCACTCTAACTCCAAGGAATATCACTTGTTTTTGTCATTTAGAAATCACTGATACTCACGTCTGTGAAAACTCATAGTGAAAATAATAATAATAATAAATTAATAATAATAATAATAATAAGAAGAAGAAGAATAAGAAGAAAAGAAGAAGAAGAAAAAGAAGAAGAGGTGAATAGAAGAAGCAGAAGCAAAAGAAGAAGAAGAAGATATAAGTGCCAAGAGTGTATACATAAAATCGAACATTTGAGAATAATGAAAGCCAGTTTTACCAAAATGTAAATGGGATAATGTCAAAGGCAGAGAAAGCGGATCTAGAAGAAATTTGAGTCTTCTGAAGCAATATATAGGAGATACAACAGGAATGCGGAATAGCTAACAAACAAGAAGGAAGACCCTCAGGAAATTAAAGACGGGACAGAGAGTGAAATCAATACATAAACCTTCAAGATAATGTTAAAAATGGCAAAAAATAAAACATCGCACTATGGCGGAATAAGTCGATACTGATTGAAGACATTCTCGAATCCACATAAAATATTACCAAATAACTGAAGAGACGAAGAAGCGAAGAAGACAAACAAAAATGGGTAGCTAAAAAAAAAGAAAAACAAGCAGTAACACACACATGGATTTGTAACACAGTATATGACCGTTGAGAATCAAAACGATGCAAAGACTGACGAGGAATACGACATTCAGACCTCGACTGGAAGGTTGCGAAGGGTACTTGGGTCTCAAATTACAAAGGAACGCAACGGTCGTTATCAGCGATAACTTACTGTTGTAAAACGCCATGTGAGTTGCATTGCAGCTAAACATAGAGAATCAAATATCTTAGGACACTTGCTGTTTCAGACTCCAGCAATACTCTATATGCATGTTTTTAGAAAATGAAACTTTATGGTTACAGTAGGAAAACATACATTATAATCGTATACGTTTATCGAGCTCTCCTTGGCATTATCTTCGTCTAATAATACTAAAATAGTAGTCACAATGACATGTCCGTCTTTTCTCAATACTCAATTCTAGTCTTTCTAACTAGTTCTTTTTTTCTAGTAACTAATTCCCCACAATCATTTTCCTCAACATATGCTGATAACTATCTCAGACTCATAATATTAAACGAGTGTTTACAATGTGGGTACTGGCATCTGAGATATATGAAGTTAAGTCATGATACTTTAAAAGTTCGATGAAAAATAGCATGCCATTTGATTCGCCCGACCATTTCGTCTTCTCTGCATGTTATCTCACAGATGTTATGTTACTAGTCTCAGTATTTTCTATAATTACTATTATGGCATGTGTTCTTTAGAATTGACTAATATATTCCAATTTGTTACAGCTCGTTTGCCTCATTAATCTAGTGGTCTTCATTAATTCCCCGGTTTGATAGCTCATTGTAATACCTTTTTTTTTATTCCAATAGCTGTATTCCAGGAACTGCAGGTTTGTGGAACTCTCTTCCTGATGACTGTTTTCCTCCTATCTATAGCCTTGCTATCTTCAAGACTGATGACTGTTTTCCTCCTATCTATAGCCTTGCTATCTTCAAGACTGAGGTCAATAGGAATCTCCTGTCTTTGCGATAATCATATTTCGTTCTTGTCAGCTCCTTACATCAAATAGCTTCATGCCTTGTCTGGAGCGATTTTCATCAAAAAAATTAAGCTGACATTTTATTTATCGTTAAAATTTTACAAAAAAGTTTACAGTATAGCACATTTTCTTTATAAAATAAGATGTGGCAACAAGGCCGAAATTATGTGGGGTAGGATGGGGTAGGCTGTAGACCTCTTTGTCTATTCTCGAAACTAGTTTCAGTCACCAAACTATCATATTCACTCTATGGGTAAAATTACTTAACATTATCCCCAGTGTGTTGATATTTTTTATTTACAAAAAATACATGTTCAAATTCATCGGTTTAGGATTAGAGGCCTAAAAACAACATAGATTTCTGGAAAATGAGACATAAAGTGTAGTGGTTAAAAAGACCCTGTTAAAGCTATCTATGTTTGAGCTGCTCATTGTTTTGCGATTTGTTACAAAAGCCGAAAATAAGCAAGACAGTTTCTGGGTAAAAAGTAGTGGGGTGAGGGGACTGATCATTTTTACCCTTAGCTGAGAGACTTTTCTAACAAGGATAGGGTCTGAAGACCTCAGGTCAGTGTGCACCATGCCTAGGAAGGGAATGTGTACTCAAACTTGGATCGTCCATAAGCTGACATATCAAACTATGTTTCTGAGTAGCAAATATTTGTATCTTATTGATGTATTATGTAATTTGAATTATAATAACGTACTTTGTTACAGTTTACTTAAAAATGTGTAATCCTGCACGGACAACCGGAAAAATGGAAACATTTTTCAATGATGACCGAAAAAGATCAAAATCATGACCTCATATTTTTTTTATTGAAGAATATAAAATGAGTTCGCTCCCTTATAATTATTTTTGTTGTATACTTATAAAATGCGTAACTGCTAATAATTAAAAAAAACTAAAATCATTCCATATTAACCAAAACAGCGCCAGGTAGGTACATCATGTTGAAGATAAGACTCTTAAATAAGCGAACGTCAATAGAAAAAAGATAGCACTATAAAAGTAATACTCTAAATAAACCGACGTAATAAGTAATAGAGACTATGATATATCATTTCGAGTGTATGCCATTAACACTGTTGGTTTTATATGATTAGTCTAATCTAGTGTTTTATAGAGCTGAATAAAGGTACAATACAATAGATTATTTTGATCTTCCGTATCTGATTTTCATAAAGCAATGTTGTGGTTGTTTGTTGCTATAGCAATATTGGTAAACGAAATTCGTAATAAATGTGAGTGTTTACCCTCTGATAACAGTGAGTGACGAGAAGAATCCAGCCAAAGAAAGAACGAAAAGAGAAACGGTCGAAAATATAATGTAAAAGCCTAAGCCAGGATATGGAAAGTACACGTATACGCTGGTATATTATTATTATTATTATTATTATTATTATTGTTGCTGTTGTTGTTATTATTATTATTGTTGTTGTGGTTGTTGTTGTTATTATTATTATTGTTATTGTTATTATTTGTGTTGTTTTTATTATTATTATTGTTATTATTATTAGTAGTAGTAGTAATAGTAGTAGTAGTAGTAGTAGTAGTAGTAGTAGTAGTAGTAGTAGTAGTAGTAGTGGTACGAGTATACACCCTTTGTCAAAAATAAGTGACAAAATTATGATTTGCACGTGTTCACACTAATGTTCATATTTATATAAAATAACGTTGTAATTGGTTAAGTTGAAAAAGAGTAATAAGAACGAAAGGACAACGTCTCCAATACTTAAAAGGAAGCAAAGAAAAAAAGTAATAATCGATATAGAAAGGAGAACAAAGTAAGGATTTCTTTCCAAATTCATTCTGAACTTGCTTTTTGCTTTCTATCTTCCCCATAACATTTGACATAGTGTAATGAGGCAGTTTTTTATTGCCTCACATTTGCGTGACGGGATATTGATAAAATAAATACACATAGGTCTTTATTACAGATTGCAGTATCATTATTATTATTATTATTATTATTATTATTATTATTAGTAGTAGTAGTAGTAGTAGTAGTAGTAGTGGTAGTAGTGTCTTACTGTGTTACCATACTGGTTAGCGGCTGATGAGGATAGGGTATCGCACATTGTAAAAAACATATCAGGTTATTTATTAGTTTCACGTTCCTAAAAAAACCTGCCGGTGGGGTCCAATATTTTTGGTTCCGTTGATACTGTTGCATTGTTAAAGCTAAATGCGTGTCTAGAGTGAGTGTTTATCACATTCCCCGCCCGTCCGTCATCATCCGCGCCTTGCGAGGGTAACAGGATTTCCTTTCACATTCACTTGGTGTCAGGCCGGCTCGTCTAATGCTTATCTGTCGGCCTCTCCTGTTCAATGGTGGCCGACACCTGGAAAGTCATTTCCGGTGCACATGATGCGATTTCATGGAGTAAAGATCGAGCCACGCAATTCATCATCATAAACAATGACTGTGGTGACGGCGGTGGCGGTAGGCACAGAGGTGTTGAGGTGTTCGACCTTTTCAATCTTTCGATGACAACTTCTTGTTACACGTATTTGTTGTTACTGTTGTTCTTCATCTCCCCCCCCCTTATTCTCTTTATTCTCTCTTACACTATCCTTCTTAATAACTATCACCATTCTTCTTTTTCGACTTGTATTATTTTTAATATTATTAGTTCTCTGAGTATACACTTGTTGTAAAACACTCGTGTTTTCATATATTTTGTGAGTTCCAAAGAAGCTCAAAGATAGTTTTGCATTAAATTATTACAGGTTTAATAATACTTTAATAATAAAGTATTCTTTTATAAGTAAGTATTATTGTGCTCATAACCGTTCAAGTGAAATATATCACTAACCAACATAGTTCGGTATGTTTGTTATTATTATTAGTAGTAGTAGTACTCACTAGGAGTTCTCACACAGATCATCGCCAGTTGCCAGATAATTTAAACGGATATGGAGTATGAAGAAAGTAAATATAATACCAATAATCGAAAATCAAGAAAAAAGACTGTGAGAAATTGGAATTTAAAGGAAAACTGTGCCCATACAACGGACGGCAATGATAAAAACAGCTGACATCTTAAAGAAAAATCTTTAAATGCGGAAACCTTTCCACATAAGCTACGACGACATCCAATGTCATGCAAGGTGCAATAAGAAAAAAATAAAATCACATAAAAAACATCACAAGAACTCAAGGAACAGAAACTGAAAAAAAAATTCATAAACTACCCCCCCCCCCCCAAAAAAAAAAGAAAGTGATGGCACCAGCCCGGCTTATCCCACACAAAACAGTCGTGAAGGGTCAAAGAGGATGGAAAGACCGAGGAGAGATAGCACTAACCAGAACTCCGCTGGAAGAGTACGGAGAGCACTGGGAGATTAGTGAGGCTTATTGCCATCCAATACCCAGAGAAGGCCAATGGTTGTTACCAACGAGAAATCGATGGTAAGCGTCTGTTGTGATAACGCAAATTCCTTTGCAGTAGTTATCGAAAGAAGTGGAGATCACTGGAAATATAGGGGAGACTTACTGTCACTCAAATTCCAGGGAACACCACTGGTGATTATCGGTGAGCCATCACTGTACGAGAACTCATTGTGTGTACATAATAATAATAATAATAATAATAATAATAATAATAATAATAATAATAATAATAATAATAATAATAATAATAATAATAATAATAATAATAATAATAATAATAATAATAATAATAATAATAATAATAATAATAATAATAATAATAATAATAATAATAATAATAATAATAATAATAATAATAATAATAATAATAATAATAATAATAATAATAATAATAATAATAATAATAATAATAATAATAATAATAATAATAATAATAATAATAATAATAATAATAATAATAATAATAATAATAATAATAATAATAATAATAATAATAATAATAATAATAATAATAATAATAATAATAATAATAATAATAATAATAATAATAATAATAATAATAATAATAATAATAATAATAATAATAATAATAATAATAATAATAATAATAATAATAATAATAATAATAATAATAATAATAATAATAATAATAATAATAATAATAATAATAATAATAATAATAATAATAATAATAATAATAATAATAATAATAATAATAATAATAATAATAATAATAATAATAATAATAATAATAATAATAATAATAATAATAATAATAATAATAATAATAATAATAATAATAATAATAATAATAATAATAATAATAATAATAATAATAATAATAATAATAATAATAATAATAATAATAATAATAATAATAATAATAATAATAATAATAATAATAATAATAATAATAATAATAATAATAATAATAATAATAATAATAATAATAATAATAATAATAATAATAATAATAATAATAATAATAATAATAATAATAATAATAATAATAATAATAATAATAATAATAATAATAATAATAATAATAATAATAATAATAATAATAATAATAATAATAATAATAATAATAATAATAATAATAATAATAATAATAATAATAATAATAATAATAATAATAATAATAATAATAATAATAATAATAATAATAATAATAATAATAATAATAATAATAATAATAATAATAATAATAATAATAATAATAATAATAATAATAATAATAATAATAATAATAATAATAATAATAATAATAATAATAATAATAATAATAATAATAATAATAATAATAATAATAATAATAATAATAATAATAATAATAATAATAATAATAATAATAATAATAATAATAATAATAATAATAATAATAATAATAATAATAATAATAATAATAATAATAATAATAATAATAATAATAATAATAATAATAATAATAATAATAATAATAATAATAATAATAATAATAATAATAATAATAATAATAATAATAATAATAATAATAATAATAATAATAATAATAATAATAATAATAATAATAATAATAATAATAATAATAATAATAATAATAATAATAATAATAATAATAATAATAATAATAATAATAATAATAATAATAATAATAATAATAATAATAATAATAATAATAATAATAATAATAATAATAATAATAATAATAATAATAATAATAATAATAATAATAATAATAATAATAATAATAATAATAATAATAATAATAATAATAATAATAATAATAATAATAATAATAATAATAATAATAATAATAATAATAATAATAATAATAATAATAATAATAATAATAATAATAATAATAATAATAATAATAATAATAATAATAATAATAATAATAATAATAATAATAATAATAATAATAATAATAATAATAATAATAATAATAATAATAATAATAATAATAATAATAATAATAATAATAATAATAATAATAATAATAATAATAATAATAATAATAATAATAATAATAATAATAATAATAATAATAATAATAATAATAATAATAATAATAATAATAATAATAATAATAATAATAATAATAATAATAATAATAATAATAATAATAATAATAATAATAATAATAATAATAATAATAATAATAATAATAATAATAATAATAATAATAATAATAATAATAATAATAATAATAATAATAATAATAATAATAATAATAATAATAATAATAATAATAATAATAATAATAATAATAATAATAATAATAATAATAATAATAATAATAATAATAATAATAATAATAATAATAATAATAATAATAATAATAATAATAATAATAATAATAATAATAATAATAATAATAATAATAATAATAATAATAATGGAGAATGGACCTAACAGCTGGAGGTCAACACTTGACTGAGCAAAGCATACAGAAAGGTATCCTTTAAGGATACTCTCTATCACAATAACTTCCATGATGCCACTTAACTACATACTTCGGAAATGTAATGCCAGATACAAGTTTACGGAGAAAAGAAACAAAGAATAAACCACCTCATGCATATAAATGACCTGAAGTTATTTGCACAAAGCAAAAAGGATCTGGAAAAGCTGATAAACACAACCAGAATATTAAGCCGGGGCATTCCAATGGAATTCAGAACGGAAACCTACCAATATTTCATGGTACTTAAAATCTACAGAAATAAAAGAGAAAATTGGAAAAGAGTACTTGAGAAGAACAAGGAAACTCTTAGAAACAAAACTAAATAGTAGACATCTAGCTAAAGAAATGATCACAAAGACAGTGTCACTAATAAAATACTCTCGACCATAGGCTAGACTAAAGAAGAACTTAGGCATCTTGACTAGAGACGAGGAAACACATGACTTTGCAAAATGTACTACACCCGAAAAATATACTGACATACTCTACGTGAAAATAAACGAAGGAAGGAGAGGCCTGGTAACTATAGAAGACTGTGTGGAAAACACAAAAAAGACATGGAAACATAAATAACTCAGAACACAGATAGACTGATCACAGCAGCAAGAGACACCGTAAAAATGAACAATAAAGGAAACAGCGAAACCAGAAACAAAAATACAAGAAAAAAAAATTGGAAACGAAAGAGCTACATGGACAATTCATAAGACTGATAAGAGAAGATAATCTCGAAAACCCATGGACATAGCTAAGAAAAAGACAGTTGAACAGAGAAACGGGATCGCTACTGAGAGCTACATAGAACAGCGCGATAAGTACAAACTACATTAAAGCTAAAATAGATTAAGCCTAGGAAATCAGTAAATGTAGACTCTGTGGACAAAGAGACGAAACGGTAAATAACATAAGTGAATAAAGCAAACCAGCCTCTAACGAATACAAGACCAGACACAACTGCGTGGGGAAAGCAGTACACTGGGAACTATGCAAACGACTGCATTTTGAACATGCAGACAAATGGTAAAGACACACACCGGAGACAGTACTAGAAAACCAAAATTATTCTGGGACATAGAGGTACACACAAATAAACTCTTACAAGCAAGGAAATCGGACATCATAATAGTTAAATAGGGAAATAAACTGCCAAATTGTAGATTTTGCCGCCCAACCGACCACAGACTAAAGCTCAAAGAGACGGAAAAACGAAGTAAATACACGGAGCGTGCAAAATAACTGAAAGGAATGTGGTACATGAAGTAAGTAAATATAATACTAATAATTTTAGGAGCACTAGGAACAGTTCCGAAAAATCTGCAAAAAAACTGGGAGAAATTCGAATCAAAGGGAAGACTGAGACATTACAAAATTAAAGGAAACTGAAAATGCTAAAATGGTTATAAACTGCCCCCCCCCTATAAAATGATTGTTAATGGTCGACGAAGGATGTAATAAGCGAGGAATGAGAGCACTAATCAGACACCCACTGGAAAAAAGCAGAGAACACTGGAACCTAGGGAAGACTAGAGAATACACAATTTTCGTTACCAGCGAGAAATCAATGCTAAGCGGATGTTGCGAAAACGCAAAGCTATTTGGAATAGTTATCGAAAGAGGTGGAGAGCACTGGAATCTATGTGGAGACGTATTGTCACCAAGCATCCAGGAGATACCACCAGTTATTATCAGTGATTACTCACCGATACCTGTGTAAGAACTTATTTGAATAATAATAATAATAATAATAATAATAATAATAATAATAATGAATAAATAAATAAATAAAAATAATCAGCTCCCCCCCCCAAAAAAAAAAATAAATAAATAAATAAAAAATATTTAAAAAAAAAATAATTCAATAATAAAAAAGAAAATGGTACCAGCCTAGGCTGACACCACACAACATATTGGCATAGGGTCGAGGAGGATGAGAAGACCGAGAGGGGACAGCACAAATCAGACCTCCACTGGAAGGTCAGAGACTGCTGGGACGTTGGGAGGCTTATTACCACCCAAATCCCAGAGAAGACCAATGGTCCTTACCAGCGAGAAATCAATCGTAAACGGCTGTTGTGATACTGCAAATTTATTTGCGGTGGCTATCGAAAAGAGGTAGAGAATACTGGACATCTGGGGAGACTTGTTGTCACTAAGCCTCCAAGAAATACCACCGGTTGTCGGTGAGCAATCACTGATGTCCTGTGTGAGAACTCCTAGTGAGTAAATAATAATAATAATAATGATGATAATAATAATAATAATAATAATAATAATAATAATAATAATAACGAGCATCGCTTACAATGACAAAAAATAAATAATCTATTTAAAAAAGAAGGAAACCTCTCAGTGAAGATGATTATTGTTCCCCACGCGGAGTTCTGTATAACACAGAGTTATTGAACGACGTGTAACGAACGAGCGTCGATTACAATAACAAATAAATAACCCCCCAAAATAAAAAAATGTATTTAAAAAAGAATGAGATCCCTTAGTGAAAATGATTATTTTTCCGCATGCGGAGTTCTGTATAAAACAGAGTTATAGAAAACGCGTAACGAACGAGCGTCGCTAACAATAATAAAAAATAATAAAAACTGAAATAATAATGTATTTAAAAAATAGGAAACCTCTCAGTAATTAATGGTGTTGATTATAGTGATAATAATAACAATTATCCCAGCCGCGGAGCAACTGGCATAGGGGATTTAGAATCTCCATCAAGCGATAGCGAACCCAACAACTCTAAAGATAGCAAACACCTGATGGAATTCCAAGGCAGATATAAATGCGAAGTTGACATCTGGCATAGTTTAACTGCCTTTCAGGGCCAGGATTAGATCGTCAGCTTTGGATAGCAGCTATCCTAGGAATGGTATCTCAATAAAAATAGTAGGGAAGGAACACTTTTCACAAACCAGTCCTCATATTATTTCAGTATGAGTATTCAAAATTATCAAGCCGAAAACGACGTATGCGGGTCCATAATGTCAAGTACAGGTCCAACGAAACCCTCGAAACACTAATACTAAAACTAGAACTAATTCGACTAAAGCCTTAAATAGAATTGTGATGAAATGTTACTTGAAGAGTGATCCTCCTCAGAGACGATATAGACAGAGAATGCACCAAAGCTGGAATAAGCTAAGCCTGTTTGAACTATCAGAACAAAAACTTACAGGACAATCTCGGTGATTAGAACTAACGAATGGTTATCTGCTATTGAAATTGAAGAACTAAACACAGAAATTCACAGAGAAGACTTAGACAAGCATGGGGAAATAAATAAACTTGATGTAGTTAAAGTAAAGTCTATGATAGAAACAAAAAAACTCGAGAGCGCAAATATTGTAACTAATGGTAATCAGGCGGTTTCCACAGATGCAATCATAAACCATATAATAGAACATGAAATGACAGAAGAAGATAATGATATTTTGTAATTGTTAGACGAGGAGCGAAGAGCTGGCAATTTAGAACAGCCGCCGAACCTGATATTTGTTAATAAAAATAACAAACTTTCAACTGTCACTATCAAAGTGAATGATGTCTTCCCATTTTTATTAATAAATAATCTTGATCAAGCTAATAAAGGTAGTAAAACTGCTGCCAATACTGTGTCAAATCTACTCGGAGTAGAAATACGAAACAAATAAGTAAAGAAGGAACCCTGGTGGAGGAAACGTTAACATGGCCAGATAAAACAACTTGAACGGATTTAAGTAAAGTGCAAGCTGGCGAAAATGGCGAACTCAAACGTTAGAGCACTAGTGAAAGACTAATCCGTAAGTTTTACATACACCGAAAAGGTTTCAAATGTGTAATTGAAAAACTAAAACAGCGGGTCGTAACTAAGCCTACCAAAGTTAAACGTTACAGCGACAGAATATCGACAAAACAGACTGTTGCAGAACAACCAGGAACTCGTTTTTAATCAACTAAAAGGAATTGAAAGAGGGAATGACGTTATACCCGATGCTGACCAATCTAGTGCATTCTGGAAAGGCATTTAGGAAAAGGAAGTAAAGCATCAAGATGATGCAGAATGGATCAATATATTGAAAGGGAGGTGCCCTTTAGAGTAGAAGGACACACGAATATAAAAGTCACCGTTGAGATGCTGAATGAGAGAGATTACAAAGCTTTCAAATTAGAAAACACCTGGACCTGACAGAGTCCAAGGATACTGGTTTAAAAGCCTTTCCGGCTCTTTACTCACGTCTTGCAGAAATAATAAATGTCTCTTTGACGAAAGGTAGCTTCCCAGAATGGCTGAAAAAGAGCACACAGTCTTGATCATAAAAGATAAAACAAAAAGGGGTAAAGTGACACGCTTTAGCCCGATCACTTGCCTCTTAATTATGTGGAAATCTTTCACTAGCATATTGTCTGAACGTATCATTTGCTGCCTGAAGAACATAAAAGCTGCTGGAAAATATCAAATAGTACCGTAGATAAGCTTCTGATCGATAAAATAATCCTGAGAAACTGCAAACGAAGAACTACAAACCTTGCCATGGGGGGGGGGGATTATAAGAAAGCATTTGACATGGTTCCTCATTCATGGATACACAAATGCCTGGAGATTTTATGAATACCCCACAACATTCAAACAGTTTTCTAAGAATAGCATGAAGAATTGGGAAACCAATTTAACTTCAGGATGTGTTGTATTTGGTAAAGTGAAAATCAGGAGAGAGATTTTTCAGGGCGATAGTTTTCCCCCTTTGCTTTTTTTCATTAGTTTTATTCCGATGACACTATACTTACGTAACGTGAAGGCAAGATATGGACTTGGGAAAGGACTTCATACAGTCAACCACTTACTCTTCATGGATGACCTTAAGGTTTTCGGAACGAATTAAACTTGATACCCTAATAAACACGGTTAAAGTATTTAGTGACGATATACGAATGGAATTTGGCATCACTTAATATGCCATTCTTATCTTAAAAAGGGGAACACTTGTCCATTCAGATGGCTTTGAACTCCCAACAACAGCTATGCTAAAGAATGTAGACAGTTAGAGGAGGTACAAATACTTGGGAACTCTGAAGGCGGATAAGATTAAAAACAAGGGAATGAAACATCAGGTTACATATGAGTACAACAGACGAGTAAAGAGTATTCTGAAATCACACCTCCACAGTCGAAATACAATCTATGCTATCAATTCCAGAACAGTATCCACCATATAATCGACTGAAATGTAGATAAATTAAAATGTTTGGATACTAACACACCGAAACTGCTTACAATTTATGGAGTTTTTGCAAAGAAAGGAGATGCATATCAATTGTATCTATCTGGAAAGGAAGGTAGTCGAGGTCTACTTAGTGTTGAAGATGTTGTGAGTATAGAAGAAGGTTTTCTATATAAATTTATTTCTGAAAGTAATGAGATTCTTTTTCATGAAGTGAAAACAGAGGAAATATTAATAACTGGGCTAAAAAAGAATCAAATGTTACAAGAGAGAAGAGTAAAATTATTTAGAAAGAAACTACACAGTGTAGTCTTTAAGAATACTGCATTTAGAGATAATGACAGCTGGAATTGGTTGGTCATGCGTTATCTAAAAGATCTACTGAGAGCACCTTAATGGCAGCCCAAGAAACAAGCACTAGGTCCATCAAACATTACATTCACAAAACTGCAGACTCACCGATATGCTGATTGTGTAATGAAAGGGAAGAAACCGTAGGGCATATTGTATCTGAATGCCTAATGCTAGCACAACAGGAGTATAAAAATGGAGACATGACACATTCGTTCAGGTATTACACTGGTATATATGCACACTTTATGAATTGGACCACAATGAGTAGTTGTATTAGCATAAGCTAGAAGTTGTACAGTAGAACGACACTATCAAACTTCTTTGGGACATGCTCATACATACTGATAATGTTCTTGAACATTCACATCCCGACTTAATTTTTCTAAACAAAAACAAGAGACCTTGCTTAATCATTGATATAGCCTGTCTCTTTGATACCAGAGTGCGACAAGAAAAAACACGAAAAATAAAAAAAATATCAGGATCTAAAATGGGAATTTGTTAGACTATGGAAATGTAAAGAAGTAAAGGTGATTCCCGTTGTAATTGGAACGATTGGAACCATAACGAAAAGCCACTATAAATGGCTTGAACACATTGACGAGACAATTTCTTTTCCAATTCTGCAAAAAGATTGCCTGTTTGGAACAGCGAAAGTGTAAATGTACAGCTTCAATGCATACGGTGAAGAGAATTGACTTGATGTTAAAAGAAAGAAAACTAAAAATATCCAAAAGTTGAGACTACTATGAAATAATAATAATAGTAATAATAATAATAATAATAATAATAATAAAATAATAATAATTATATGGATGATAAACCTATGTCGAAGTTAAGCCATTATATAATAACAAATACTGATCCAACGAGTTACGAGTGGTCTACTATTTTTTAAAGTTTTTTAAAAACTTTTTTTATTTCTTTACTATTTTATCTTTCTTTTATTTTGTTAGTTTCGTTGAGATGTATGGATATATATTAATCATAGATTCTTTGTAAGAATCAGTTCTTCTTGATTTATATTGATTACTTTGCGCATTTCGTTTTACAACTGTTTCCTCTCCTCTCCCCGGTTTTCTTTTTCTTGTCACTTGATTATCTCTTTTCGTTCTGCTTATGGACTTTTCCTTTACACCACTAAGTATTCCTTACAACACGTCATCAATATTGAGCAAAACAAATTGTCTAAACTTATCCACACCCGCTTTTTCGTGCCGCTCACTCGGGATGATATATACCATATCCGCCCACAAAATATAAAAGAGAAATACGTCCTGCCCACATACTTTATACACCTGTTGTGGTGGAATATCCGTCATTCGTCTGATCTTACATTTTATCTTTTGTTCTTCGACCATTCATTGTTTCCTTCGCTGTACCAAGATATTTCACCCGCTGCCAAAATGCACATCTGATCACAAAAAAGACAATTCATCAGACTATTACATTCCGTTGAATGTATAACATGGATACCTTCATTGAAACCTATTTTCTGGTTTATATTATTTTCTGCGTTCTCTCTATATATTAATAAGGAATGGGTCATTTAACATGGTGATAAGTTAGCAAAAAATATACTTATTTTCTTTATCTGTGGTGTTCAAATGTGACTCATCGGTAATTTGAAACAAAATTCTCGTATTTTCATATCTGTTTTTTTAATTGACTTTCATATGTTTCACTAACCGATGCTTCTGATGTAGTACTATTGTATTCAATATATATATATATATATATATATATATATATATATATATATATATATATATAATCATCCGCATACAGACTGTTTCGCTGTATCACAGCTCTTCAGTGCGGCTAGACCAGTTCTCATAAATCAAAGGACCCCTTTCTTTCTAATATTCCATCAAGTTTTCCTTTACCTAACAAAAGTTGAGTTAGTAAAGAAGTCAAGAAAATTAATGTTTCTGCTCCCTAATTGACCAGCCAACTATGTTATATTTTAAAATAAAATGTCCAAAACTATTTCATTAAATAACATATATGTTAAAACTAATACTAATTAGTCTATCATTATCGATTTTGGAAAATAGCTGGTAATCGTGAGGGGTCCGAACGTCGGCTATATATTCTGTTTATGCAAAGGGGTTTAAACGGAGTAGAAGGCTTCGTGAAAATTCATATACCCCCCCCCCCGATCTTTGTGAAATTTCAAAAATAAATTAATTATTATTCCTAAAATGTCACTTTTAGTGGAGTATTTTAAAGAATTTAAAAGACATAATAAAGTCACAGCTTCCCGATTGAAAATTAAAATATTTCAGATGGGCATTTAATTTGGTTCAAATTCATTATACAGAAATTAAGCAATAAGTCCTAGATTATAATTCATTCTTAAGCAAGCTTCATTTAAATCCTTAAATTTTAGATATTTTCCAGAATAAAAATCATGTCATTGATCTTGATAAAAATTACAATAAGGATTCGAGAATTAGGTTGATTATCATTACATCTCTATGTTAATCTTTGTCAGTGGATGCAAAACTGTCATGTCCGGGGAATGAATTTTACTTGTCCTGGGACGGGTGTACGTTTAGTTGAGTATATAGTAAAGTTGGTTTTCTTTATATAGTATAAAAGGAGCAGCTATTATTTTTTTATCTGTCTTTTCGTCATTGCTTTTGATACTCTACTATTTCTTTCCTCACTTACAATACTTAAAGCAAAACAAAACGAGCTCCCGTTACTTTTTAATCTTTGTTTACCATTTATTCTTCTTATTATTATGATATACATTTTATTTTTTAAATATATATATTTTTTACCTTATTTTTTTCATTATGATTTTATCATTATTTGTACCCACTAAAAGTTATCACACAGGTCATCGTCAGTAATTGCTCACCGACAACAAACAGTGGTGTCCCCTTGAGTCTGAGTGACAACAAGCCTCCCCATATTCCCAGTATTCCCACCATCATTTTGATAACCACTGACCAAGTGAGGCTTCCATGAAAAAGTTCCTTTCTTAGAGCACCCTATTAGTGGAACAAAATACCACGAAACTTCTTCACAACCGACTACAACATAGTCATCTTCAAGTCTAATGTAATCAAGTACTTGTTGAGCCGTCTTCTTTGATAAATAATTCTATTTCAAGATATATTATGCTAATTCCTTCGGTTGTTTTCAATCCTTGCGTAGTAGGACTCACCGTCCAACCGACGATCACTTAATCCCTTATTCTCGAATGGCCCCTAGACTTTGAGAAACGGTAACTTATTATAAATAAACATCCATAAAACAAGTTTCTCCCGAAGTAGTTCCTCTCTTTGGAACAAAATACCACCTCCCTGTTTTTTAGCATGCTATAACATGACCGTTTTTAAGTCCAATATCAACAAATTATTGTCGAACCGTCTACTTAAATAACGAAATCCTAACAATTTCATCCATTGTTTCCAAATCATCTTAACGTTCCGTCCCTTGTAACCTGACGATCTCATAAACCCTAATAGTCTAGTGGCCTTTGGGGTTTCATAAACCGGTATCAATTAGTGTATATTTATGTATATATATATATATATATATATATATATATATATATATATATATATATATACATATATATATTATTTCATTTTATTTGTTTGTTACTTTTTATTTTGTCATTTTATTTTATTATATATATATAATATATGATTACATTTTTGAAAATGAAAACAAAATGTCATCACCTCGCTTGAATGCTTGACGAGACCACAGTGTCGAAATAAATAAATGTGATTCCGTGCTATTTTATTTTAATTTTATTCTTACTCTGTTTATTACATTGAGCTCTCATACCCGGAGTTCCTTCTTAATTTTATTTCACTATAACACTATAACTATATATATATATATATATATATATATATATATATATATATATATATATATATATTGGTGTTATAGAAGTACAAGTCAAATCAACATGATATCGTCGGTTTAAAGTCAGTGAGGGTTACAATCCCACCGGATAGTTCTGTTTTAAAAACTTGGAGATCATGTGCTTATATTATTCTGTTGCTTTATTGTTTTATATATTTATTTTTCTCTTGAAGGACGTTTAATCAGCGGGTCTTTCATGAATAAAATATGAAATTTATGAATAAAAGTAACAATAAACAAAATAAAAATCAATATAAAACATAATCGTTAAGATAACGATAATACACTGACAAAGAAACGGGTTAGTAACTACTCTAATTCCAGGTATGACAAGTGCACTGACAAAACACAAGTAAGCAGGAATAGAAAAAACAGACTATGAAATAAATCGACCACAAAAGAGAACAGACTAGTAATGGAATGCTACTAGAAAAGCCGCTGCCCAACAGAAAGAGGATACCGAAAACGAATGAAAGATCTATGAGTCATTTCTACTTACTACCATACAACGGAACAAAAGAATAGCAGATCAAGCAAAACAGGTACTCAAGAGAGGGTTGTTCTCGGAGATGGAATTACCGGAAATCAAACAACAGATTAATGGAGTGATTGATAAAGAAAAATCACTTGAAGAAAACATCCAGGAAGAAGACTGGCTAAACATAGACACTGAAACTCAAGAGGGGGAAGATTATGAAACCACAGAAGTCACTGAGGAAGAAGCAATAGAAGTGGAAAAAATAAAAAGAACCATGTACGATGAAAAATCAAAACTCCCATCTCTACAGTACGAAGATTGGAAGAAGATAACTGTTGATAAAGAGACAGTAAACAAAGTGCTTGCGTACATCTCAACAGACACTTTTACAGACCTAAACAACTTGATATATACGGGTGCAAAATTAGTAAGAATGGAAGTAAAAAGATGGTGGACCGACAAAGCCTGGATGAGAAATACGTTTAGATACCCAGATTGACAAACATCGAAAAGAAGCTAAGACTGTAAACAGGACAAAAGAGAATAGGAAACGATGGAAGAGTATAAATCAGGTTTACAAGGGAAAACTTGAATACGAAACATGAAGAATTAAAAAAAAAGATAGCAGCAATTGAATGAAGTCTGGGACGATAGAGATACAAATCTGAACACAAAAAAAAAACAGTACACGACCTTTGAAAACACTGAAAGCCAGTTTTACAAAAACGTAAACGAAGAACAAACAGCAACAGAACAACCGAACCCGACAGAAACAAACACTACTGGAGCAAGATATGGGGAAAGTTAAAAACACAATGAAAATGCCAAGTTACAGAAAAACATGAAAGATGAACTACAGGAAATTTAAGAAAGAACAGAAACAGGCATTGATGAAGAATCGATTAAAACAACTCTAAGAAAAATGGCTAACTAAAAAACGCCAGGTCACGATGGAATACATGCATTTTTTTTTTTTTAAATCACAACCCTATATGAAAGGCTGGCGCAGAAACCGAGAGGATGTATCTACAAAATAGAGTCACCAAAGTGAATGACCCTAGGAATGACAGCGCAATTACAAAAATACGCCAAATAGGGAACGATCTTAAGTAACTACAGATTGAAAACCTGTTTACCAACAATGTTGAAAGTCCTGACGACATATGAGAGAACAAATCTACCAATCTCTGAGCAATTGTGGACTACTCCGCGAAGAAAAAAAATATGCCGGAAAGGAAAAGGAGGGATGCGTGATCTTCTATACATCAATCAAACAGAAAAGAGGAACATATCAATGGTGTGGATTGACTACAAAATCCCTCAAGCATGGTTAATTAGATTTTTCAAAAATATACAAATTATTATTATTAATATGTCTAAGAAAACACTGTAAATTATATAATAAGTGAATGTAGTAAGCTAGCTAAAAAAGAATACAAGAACATACAAGCCTGTGTGGGGAAAGTAGTACACTGGGATCTGTGCAAACGATTGGATTTCGAATTCGAAGACAAATGATACAGACATAATTTTGAAACAGTACAGGAAAACGAAAACCACAAAATTATCTGGGATAATGATATACAAACAGACGCACTCATACAAGCAAGGAGACCAGATATTATAATTATCAACTAGAAGGAAACATCTTGCAAGATCGTAGACTCCCCTTTCCAGAAGACCACAGACTGAAAATCAAAGAGACGGAAAAACGAAACAAATACACGGAACTTGCCAGAGAACTGAAAGGAGTATGGAGCATGACGAACATCAGTAGAATACCAATAATCGTAGTAGCACTAGGAACAGTCACACAAATACTCGAGAAAAGACTGGGAGAAATCGGAGTCAAAGGGATCACTGAGGCATAACAAAAGAACGGCAATGATCAAAACAGCAAGAATTTTAAGGCAAAACCCTCGAATGCGGAAACCAACGCACATAAGCTACAAATGGTAACCAGTCATATGGGAGTACAAGACCAACACTAAATCACAGAAAAACAACACTGCATGAACCGAAACCGCAAGAAATATCATAAACTCCTCCCCTCAAATGGTGCCAGCCTAGGCTGACACCACACAAAATATTTGTAGAAGGTCAAAGAGGATGAGAATACCGAGGAGGGACTGTGAACCGATCGTTTGGCCAGTGGGGTTAGTGGGGTTAATCTTGGTCGCGGAACCAATGTGGTACTTCTGTTTTGGCAGGGGACATCTCTTGCCGGACTTTTATGCCGACGACGGGACGATGTTACAACATGTGCACCTAATTACTCGCCGTTGTTATCAGTAAGCAATCATCGTCTCTGTCGTTTACTTCTGTGACTGACTGGCTGACTGACTGACTGACTTGGACCATTATTCGTTGTAAAAGAACCTTATTCCAAATAAGGAAAGAAACTATTTACTTTTAATATAAAAATATATATTTATTTTACTGAAGACATTTTGATAACTTTTCGGGGACCGCAACAAAATGCGTCTCCTAGGTTCGAATTCAAAACCCCGTCTGCCGTTATGAGAGAGAGAAAGAGAAGGGGAGAAAGTGAGAGAGAATGACAGAGACAGAGGGAGAGAGAAAGAAAGAAAGAGAGAAACGGAGAAAGAGGTAATACTGGTGTCATCATGTTTATTTCCTTCAGCTTCATAAATGATGTTGTCGAATAGCGACAGTCTGATCCCTGACCACATCAACTAAAACCTGTCACCGAAATAGTTTGACATTTATGTTTCCTTGTCAGCTTTGGTGTAACGACCACATCGAGTACAAACTCTCTTCTGTTGAACTTTGTGGCTTTCCCGAAATTTTAGCGCAAGTTTAGAACAAACAAATATTACGCATATTATGGGGAGCACTTCGCTCCCAAAAAGCTCATTGTGCCACAGGACAGCACAAACAATAACTTTGCTTAAAGAGTGCGGAAAGTGCAGGGACCTTGATGAGGCTTGTTGCCACCCAAATCACAAAGACGACATCTGGTTCTTACCAGCGAGAAATCAATGGTAAGCGGCTGTTGCGATATCGCAAGGTCATTTGCGCCGGTTATTATACATACATACATCACGAACCATTAGTGTATTGACTAATAAGACAAATATCACAAACACATTATGGTGACATTTATCTAATTCTTTGCAAATCATACGAAAGAAACGAGATCAATGTAACGCAACGCAATTTAAATAAAAGTATGTACGATAATAACAGTCTCGTTTTCTCATACATGCTAGGCTGTAACTACATTCAAATTTGCAAAGTTTGATGAATAGTATTTTCTTATGCTTTGTTTTAGCATTCTACGCGATGTTTTGTTGGATTTTGTATTTGAATTTTTTGTAGACCAATAAATAGAATATACTATCACTCCATCTCTTGCCGATTTCGCTGTTTGATGTTGAGAACGGTAGTGCAGAAAATGAATGATTGCCCTGAAACTTGTCTTCAATGTACGAGATAAAGAATGTTCTCGCAACATAAATAAATAATTAAAAATCTATTTCAAGACAGATGTAAAAATGCAACATTACACCATTACAGATTAAGGATATTGTATGCCTTTAATCAAGGATTTCGTACTATACCTCTTGCGCAATCACAAAACGAAATACAGATCACGATCTGTGTAAAAAACTACATAATCTTAATAAACTTTTTTTCCATTGAACAACAGATTGAATTTGATGGGGTTTTGTCAATATAAAACGGTGTCGGTTCGATTTAATTGTAAGTAGTGGTTTCCATAGTGGTATTCTGCTGTCATATGCGAGTTAATGGTGTCTCTGTAATATTATTGAAGGGATAATAATTATATGAGAATCATTACAAGATTTTCACATTGCATAAGAATTAGGAAATCGATTCAAACTAATGGTTCTATTTACTGAGGTTAATCTTTAACATTTGCCTTACGTTTGTGACCACATTTGTCTTGCTATCTCTATTATCGTAGACAAAACGATTCCAATCTTGACAGCTATCTTGTTTTGAGTCTTGACAGCTTTCCAGAGTGCAAGAATGATAACCTTTTACGCCTCCGACATATCCTTAACTCTTGCTATTATGATTCCGATCGATGATATTCTGAACCCCACAGATTCCACTTTTGCATAGCAATACTCTTGAAATTACCTCATATCTGACTCATTAGATTTAAATGATTACAAAGGAAATACCATATTATCTACCATACATCGAACGTATAAACTGCTAAGAATAAACTGTACGATTTTAAACACATTAGTACAATAAATATGTACATTTCCTTTCAACGATTTTGGGGAGTATATATATATATATATATATATATATATGTAAAGGAGTAAGGCTACCAACATTTGTAGAATGTTTTTTTCAACATTTATTTATTATTTCGTTGTTTTACCATTTTATAATTTTATATAACGCGTTTCAAGCCGTGGGTCCGCTTTCATCAGATATGAAAATCCATTTGAAGAAATGTCTTTCGATTTGAGTAAATTGAAACAACATTTACTCAAATCGTAAGACATTTCTTCAAATGGATTTTCATATCTGATGAAAGCGGACCCACCGCTTGAAACGCGTTATATAAAATTATAAAATGGTAAAACAACGAAATAATAAATAAATGTTGAAAAAAACATTCTACAAATGTTGGTAGCCTTACTCCTTTACATATATACTTTTCTCTCGTTGGAACTGCACTAATACTGCACTACCCTCTTTTCGATATATATATATATTAAACGTTTATTCACTCGAAACAAAGGAATATTGCCACCGAGATATTAGGGACCATATCTATAGGGACATCTTAAGTAAAGAGTTAAGTAACGAGATGTTTGTTTAAATTATATTTAAAATTCTGCATGTTCGTACAGTCAGAGGAAACAGGGAGCCGAGGTAATTCCTAAGGCTAGAGGTTAGAGAAAATAAACTATTAGAGTAGAAAGCCTTCCGGCATCTTAGCATGTCTATATGAAAGGACGGAATTCATTGTCTGGTTGCCCGAGTGTATGTACGTTGATGGGGGCTCCAGAACAGATTGGACAGCGGCTGAAGCTTGGTGGAGTGTGGGACCTATTAGAAGAGATAATTTTTTACGCTGTCCAAGAGGAAGAGATGTGACGATAATACTCCCTGTATAGACGGATGGTGGTTTTGTAGAGCTATATCATACTAGCAGATGTGAGAAGTTTTCTAGCACGGTAGAGAGTACCCACTTTCCTTCTAATAGCTTAGGTAGTATATACTATCTATAATTCTAATTCATGTTACCGGTGAATGTTGGCCCGGGGAGTTTAAATGTTGAACAACTGAGGAGAATGCTATTAGCCATGGCAATAAGTGATTCAAAATGTTATTTTTTATAATTGGTAAACGAAATACGCGTTGTCCAAGTAGTACTAAATATTACTATGCATATATATATGTATACAAAAAATTATTTAGAGAGAGAGAGAGAGAGAGAGGGAGAGAGAGAGATATATCATTTGAATCAAAGGGAACATAGTTTTCAGTGGAGGGGTTCTGCTCCCGGGGACCATCTTATTGTTATCTCAATTTGCTTAAATTTTGGGAACAGACATGATTTTTGGTCATTCACATGTGTTTTCAATTTCATTTTAATCAAAGGGAAAATAGTTTTCAGTGAGGGGGCGTTGTGCTCCCAGGGGACCCCAGTGTTGACGCGATATATTTCTTATATAGCCCGTAACCTTCACTGAGATGTCAGTAGTCCACATGCTAATTTTCAAGCGATCCTGTTGGATGAACATAAGACACGAGATCAGGCGGCCACATACACACACGTAGTCACTATATATATATATATATATATATATATATATATATAATCCAGGTAAAATATCCACAGGGTAGTAATCCAAAGAATTTCAACCGGGTTTATAAAAAGTGGTCAATATCAAATAAAGCTTTTATATATGATTATTTTTATTTACACAGACATGTACAAAATCTGCGACACTGGCATGTCGATGTAATCGATCAACAGCTATTATAAACTGCAGACGTAAACACACCTCTCAGAGAGCTGTTGATCGATAAGATCGACATGTCAGTGTCGCAGATTTTGTACATGTCTGTGTAAATAGAAATAATCATCATTATATGTATATATATATATATATATATATATATATATATATATATATATATATAATTTTCCAAGTATATACATAGGTTTTTCGGTTGGTATGTCGCATTTAATTTTTAAATAACATGTTCGTATGTTCGTCAGGCATTACTCCATGCATCAACGCATTTGTATAAATAGCATAGTTTAACCATCACTCATTCTATTGTTTGTACACACTTGATTTGTATTATTTGGATTATTCGGACTACTGTTCTCATCGGCGTTTCTGATTATGTAACCTCCTAAGTTCCCTGGTGATACCAGATCAGGCTGCCCTGTGGCTCCCTGAGACGAAATTCACCTACATTGACGTTTTTTTTTTTTTTTTTTTTTTTGTAAAACTTAATTATGTTCTACAAAACCCAAAACAAAAACAACAGCCCCTCTCCCTTTCTCCCTCCCCTTTTTTATTTTATTTTTAGAACTTGAAGCATAAATCTTTTACTATAATGACCAGATTCGGCATTAAATAACCCAAAAAGGGTTGATATGCCGTAAAACAAAACTACCAAACCAAAAACGATGATTAAACATTTGAAGATATAAAGAACTTGAAGCATAAAAGCTTTTACTATAATGACCAGATTCGGCATTAAATAACCCAAAAAGGGTTGATATGCCGTAAAACAAAACTACCAAACCAAAAACGATGATTAAACATTTGAAGATATAAAGAACTTGAAGCATAAAAGCTTTTACTATAATGACCAGATTCGGCATTAAATAACCCAAAAAGGGTTGATATGCCGTAAAACAAAACTACCAAACCAAACCTCCTAAGTTCTTCAGGTGCGTCTTGTCGAACTGAGGAATCTTCACGGAATTTCGAACGAAACCCTATATTTAATAAACGCGTGTAGCTTGCTCTCGTTCTGTCAGTCATGACCCTGTAGATCTCTTCAAAAATGTTTAAGTGTATTCGCAGTATTACTCGTACTGCCGGTTGAACATTTAAACTCCAGAAGAGGGTCACTTAAGACTGATTTTCCCTTATCACTTTTATCCGTTGCACCATGGGAGCTTGCGTCTTGAGAATAACATCCAAGAGGAGAACAGCAGCCCGAATTGTCGTAATAATAGTAATCATCAATCTTTATCAAACAAAATCCGAAACACAATAGCAGACTTCAGTTCGAAATAACATCTTCATAGCTATACGCGCAGATTGAAATGATCCAGCTTAAAAATATCTGTTTTTTAGTTAAAAATACCAATTTCTCTTGAAAATGGCGGAAAGAACAGCAATAAAAAAACGGAAGTAAATTTAAGATGATATTTTTGTTTCGTGTGTTTTTTTTTTTGTTTAAAAAAAATGACGTCCTTTTGGAAATGTCGCCGCATTAATAGACGTTTTTAATGAAATGCTTCATCACAAACCGTTATTAGCATCAGACGTTAGTTCTTCTAATCACTATGCCCTCTGCTAAATCTGTGTCACTTTGCCAGTGTCGCTTTGCAAAAGTCATGATCGGTCGCCATACCGATGATTACAAGAACGAACCGGATGCCCAAGTCTTTCATTATCAAGGAAGAACATCAATGCAAAAATGATTGAGCTTCAAAAGGAATTGCAGACGTAAACAAACCTCTCAGACAGGAATTCCTATTTCCGAACATCTCTTGCGTAGAACTGTTGCGTTTAAATCCATTAAAGTTCATTTAATGTTACAAATGTGAATGCACATCCGCACGGTCGTGTGCTTAGAGCAGATACGTTCTGACCAGTGAAATCCGTGTTCGACTGGATATAGCGTGAACTTAGTGTTTCATCTTTTAATGGTGTATAATTACATACTTAAGTGTGTTGAAACGGTTAGAATACTTCTAATCATTGATAGTTACGGGTTCTATCATGCCTGGTGGCGCCCAGCTGAAAGACACAAGCAACAAAAGAGTCGTTTTGCAACTTTTTTAAAAGCTGAATGGCGTTATGGCCTTAATAGGAATAGGTGCCGCCGAACCTCGCCATTCTGAGAGACGTTGGTTGACGAATTTCCACCAAGCAGCGCGTGCTAAGATCCACATTCAATTATGGTACTCGGTGAATTACTGAATTCAGGTTCTGTATACACAAGGGAAAGTATTCCTGACTTTACACATGAAACAAAATGGAACAGGAAGCCTTCGGACATCATCGACTTGGGTTAGTATCTTTGATTTGGTGTTTTTAATACTAGAAGCACCTAATATTGCAAGAATATAATTTTTTTATGATTCGGATGTATGTCTATTCATAATCGAAATTAAGTCACATTTCATAATTAGATTACATAATATTAAATTTGAATCTCAAAAGTTGAAATTATTTTTAATTGTCTTATATTTAAAGTGTATAATCTTTTGTTTGACGACATATGAACCAGTTATTTTCGAGTTATTTACAGTTGAAAAAAGTGATTTACTTCAAGTTATTACTGTCTTCAAATATGTACTCATGGCGTTTGCTTTAACTAGATAATGTTTTGAGTATTGGACATTTATTTACGTGCGTGTATAGTATGTTATGTATTAGGTTGCGTTTTTGTTGGTGCTTCTTTTCAGTGAGATTACATTACAAAACCAGTGAGTTTTAGTGTGTTCAGCTGGATATAAGTAAAACATGACACACACTACAAAAATGATACTTAGAGCATTCGAACTTGTGCATCGGTAGAGGGACAACCTAACATGGACGTCATCTTGACCACTTCAAGGACGATTTATACGTCCAGAGAAAGACGAGATTGTAAAAAATACTCGTCTCCTTTGTTTTAACTAGTTATGTACATACATACATACATACATACATACATACATACATACATACATACCACAGGGTGTTCTATGTAATACATATAACAGATGATAGCAACGGGTGGACCCCGACAGGTACAGCCACTATGTGATACTGTGGAATTGGAGTATTGGTAATAAATTGATGGAATCACACTTCCCTAACCCTCCATATTTAAACCTTATTGCCAGATGTAGTTGAATCTCGCACTCATTTTAATGTATGCCTGTAATCGAAACTATGTCACATTTCTAAAGTTCTTATTCTCAGTAGTTATGTAGTTTACAGAGTGTAATGACTAACGAGAACAGACGTAACTTGGGAAAGCTTTATTCAGCACACACTGTCGGTACAGTATTAGTGCTACTATTTATAGTGGTTAGTAGAAGCAGAAGAGTTCTCCAAAGGGGAGATAAGTCAGAGTAAGGAAAGTTACTCGTAATTATTCATTACACAGAGCGTGCTGAAATAATGAGGCTATCATTTAGAAAGCCATTTTTAACATGGGCAGGTGGGGGCTTTATTAAGTATCCTGTACTTTCAACTAACAATGTAATACACAGCAGATATCGTAAAAATTCAATTTAACTTGAACATCCTATGTAAAAAAAGTGCTCGGTCCTTAAACTGCATAAGCACTAAATTTTCCTATCGTAAATCTGATACTGTAGTTGGTATCATCGTGCACATATATATTCGAGTTTAGCTTTGGCCAACATATTTTACATTAAACATTTATTTTACAAGATGAATATTAAAATAAAACCAGATGTGTTCATTACTACATTATAAATTTCCAAATATTTAATATTAAACATAAAGAAGTATTGTAGGAACTATCTATTTTTAAAGAGATTACATTCAACACATAATATATAAAACACATTTAAATATTGTTAGTTTTTCAAAATTCGGCTATTTAAATTTTATGATCATCTTTTTATAATTTAGGATTAAATAGACAATTGTAATCTTTACCTATTCTATTTGAAGTTAAGCATTTTAGTTTTGAAGTTGCGATTTTTTCCATTTACGGTTGAGCCTTTTGAATTTGAAGTTGCGCCTTTCTATACTTTAGTCGAGCATTTTAACTTTGCATTTTGAATTTGAAGTTAAGCATTTTAGCTTTGAAATTGCGATTTTTTCATTTAAGGTTGAACCTTTTGAATTTAAGTTTCGCCTTTCTATAGTTAAGTCGAGCATTTTAACTTTGCATTTTGAATTTGAAGTTAAGCTTTTCTACTTTTAAATCGATTTTTTTCATTTGAAGTTGAGATTTACGTAGTTTGAAGTAGAGATTTTAAGGGAAATTAAGCCTTTTTAATTTTTAGTTATTTTTCTTTCAATTTGAAACTGAGCTATTTAATTTGAAGTTTTACTTCTAAAGTTTAGACTGCTCAATTTGAAGGTGAAGGTTCAAATTTGAAATTAAGTTTATTCTATTTGGAAGATGACATTTCTTCTTTGAAAGTTAGCATTTTCTTATTTCACCCATAGATTTAACCTGTCTATTACTACTAGTGTGTGTCAGAGTTTACCTGGAAATAATGCCAACTAAGAAGTAATTCCATACTCCCGAACACTTTAATATTGAGACCTTACCGCCTGAAGTAACGTGATCATTATAAGTGGAAATACACAAAGAAGAAATAATTTAGATAAAAATGCTCTTCCATTGATCAATAAATATAATTATTTATAATATATTTACAATTGAAAAATAATTACTTTGCAAAGAGAACGGAACTAATTGTTTTCGCTGGGCGAAACGTCCATAGAATATTGTTCACCCAATGTCGACTGACGAAAATTAAGGGATATAACTCTCCTTTCCTCAAATCCTATTCATCAAAATAGAGGCAAATAATTACAAATAGAAATGAGTTACTTCCCTTTTAAATATAAATTGCGTAGTTTTTTTAGGTGGATCTAGCCATCTTACTACAGGTTGCAGTTTCCTGCCATACCTAGACAGATTCTATTTAAATCATAAATAGAACAATAACAAGTCAGAGTTATCAGGTGATAATCGTGACTCATTCAACACTCGTCACACTACTGCATTGAGAGGTCGCCACTGGATAAAGTGAAGCTCATACCAAGAACCAACAACATACACAGGACACACTCTAAGCATAACACATGTAATGCATAGTTTTTATTTTAAGCCAAAAGTAACCACTGTAGCGAAACCAAAAAATATTCGAAAGTTGGACATATTGTTTTAAGTACTGAGTGCTAACTAATGACATCATTTTAACAAAAGTACGAAACGATAGCTAACTATCATATAGATTGCCTAGATAAACACGTTTTGGTTGTGTTACCAACGATTAGATACTTAATTAATTATTTGCGAGTTATAATTTAATTATAAGTGTAAATATCAAACGGAATTTTGATGTCGTTCGGAGAATAATGATCGATGTTAGAAACAAACGGTGTCTACTTATTGATATTTTACACCTCAGTAATTTGCTTCAGATGATCAAAAATCGTTGAAATACTGACATCAACGGCTGGAGATATTTGGCAGATTCATATCTTGTTTTGTTTTTTATTCGACAGTTGCTCTAAAAAATGGTTACGCGTGCATGGTCTTCTTCTACGTGTCTCATCTTCAAATACTTAATTCCAGTATCTGAAACCACTTGTGATCATAAAGATGTCAAGTAGACCCATGAGCTGCCGCTATAGATAAGTAAGCATGCATGGAAAGTTTATTAAGCGAGTTCTAACTTATTTTTAATCTTCTTACATGTTTCAGAATTTTATTCTAAGAGAAATTTAAAAAATTCTTAAAGAGTACCATGATTTTTAAAGAATGATACAATCTAAATGTATAACATTCAATGTCTGTGGGTACGTGTGTGGGTGAGATGTTTATGTGTTCCATATTGACAAACAAGATTAGCGAATCTACATTAAAATCTGAAAGTGCATTTTTATTTCAAATTCATCGGAATTTTGGGATGCACCCCTAAAAGGGCCTGGTAGGGCATAACCTCTTTAAAACCTAGAATATATCCTATTCGGATGACATCACATTTATAGGTACAATATTTCCTAATGGATGACTATGGAAGCGGTTCCGAATCTCTAAACTAACGGAGTTATGGAGTCCTGAACTCCTTTAATATTTTAAATATATCCTATTTTTATTAATTTGATATCATATGTATAAAAGTTCTCCGGGGAATACAATGGTACTTGTTCTGAATCTCTACGTAACCTATTATGTGCCGAATATCTTCATACCCCATCTCTAAGTGACCTATGGACACGTAACTCCCCTTCAAACTTCAAATACGTATATTCGATTTTAATTAAATTTAAATTATATGTATAAAACACTAATTCAGAGAGTTTCCCAACATTTCAGTTTCTTGCGATCATATTAAGGGGCGAAACGCGAAGAAAGGGGCAGTAAAAACAATGAAAGTAATATGCCGTTATGAGTATACTGAAAGAAGTACACACTATCGATCGTCATTCAATCACGAGCAAAGTCTGGTCTTCCTGCTAGTTGTGTATAAAATCAGCCAGTATTTTCCGAAGAAACTCATAGTTTAGCATTCCGGTGACTCTGCCAGCATTGCTAATCTGGGCAAAGATCGAACCTACGATATTAATGTTAGCAGTCTGGCGTTTTACCACAAAACAACTAACACCTTGTCGAAATATGGTAAATAAGGATAAATATGATCTACTATGTGCATTATGTATAAGTAGCTATTGCTTCGAGGTTATTCAAAAATTAAATTTTAAATATAAAATTATAATACTTTCTATGTAATTGTTTTGCTCTCAGAATTGATATGTTGCAATAAATGCCCAAATTCACCTTTTACAACCTATATGAGACTAACATTCTTATGATCTTGCTTGTATGCACGTGGAATGTTTTACATGGTTGAACATAATTTGAATGAGACGAGAAGTGGCGAGAAGAGTAGCCTATCGGTGGCAAGTACTGGACGACGGGGATGCGTGTGAGTAGTTGTAGCAGCAGTATAAAAGACAAACAGTAAACATATGACGTAATTAAATAAATTACGCCTAGAAAAAAAATGAAAATAACAAAGTACTACTTGTAGTAGTAGTAATAATAATGGTTTTAGTAGATTTAAAGGTGCGGTAAATAGAAAAGCGTCAACTTGAATATTAAAAAAAAAACTTACAAAAACATTAACATAAATTTAAAGAAAAGAGAAGGAATACAAATACTCCTCACTTCACAACGGAAATAACTTTAAAATAATTAATTAGGTAATTTTGTTAAAAAGATGGATTAATCCTGTCTCAATTTTATGGTATATGAAAATCAATTTTCGGATATTTTATTGCTACTTTTGGGCATAATATATACGTTGTAAAACTATTTAATTTTACTAAAGAATGTCTTCTTGCCTCAGGGTAACTACCGTTTAGTATGTATCAAAACAAATAACAACAATGTTTCAAAATTATTTATCTACGGTAATACACAAACATAAATCTGTTTCCTGTTACTCCAGGCGATACATTATTTCTTTGAAGAAAAGTATTAAAAGTAATACTCTTTAATGTATTTATTAAAAAAATACTATCTTAAATTTTCTCACTTCATGAAATACATGGATTATTTTGAAACATTTTATTTTAGTTTATTGTATATACAGGGTGTTTCAAAAGTCTTGGGAACATAACGATTTTTAATAACTCAAAAACTATTAGGAGTTGAAAAATGAAATTGGTACCGTTGGAAAGGTTAAAGTTTCAAGTTTTGTGGGGAATCTTCAAAGTTGCTCAATATGAGCACCATTCGTCACACGGCAGACATCTAGTCGATAGTCCATTTCTTGCCAAACGCGTTCCAGCATCTTGACGTCAATGGTTCCCACAACTGCCGTTACTCGAGCCTTTAGTTCGTCAATATCTCTTGGAAGGGGTGGCACATAGACTTGTTGCTTGACAAAGCCCCAAAGGAAAAAGTCACACGGGGTAAGATCTGGAGACCTAGGAGGCCAGAGCATGAGAACGTCATCATCTCGTCCAGATCTCCCAATCCATCTACCAGGCAGCCTTGTGTTAAGAAACTGCCTTACTCTAAGACTCCAGTGTGGTGGTGCACCATCTTGTTGAAAAATGAAGTCATCAGATTCTGCTTGTTCCAACTGAGCCATTAACCAGTCTTCCAGCATGTTGAGATAGGATTCACCAGTGATAGTTGCCTCTTCAAAGAAGAACGGTCCATAGACATTTTTCTTGGAAATTGCACAAAACACGTTCACTTTTGGTGAATCTCGCTCGTGCTCAAGAAGTTCATGAGGATTCTCAGTACCCCATATGCGAGTGTTATGCTTGTTAACTTTGCCATTCAGATGGAAGGTCGCCTCATCGCTAAAAACAAGCCGGTCATCAAAGCCGTTATCTTCCAACTTCTCTTGCATTGCAATGCAAAAGTCACGGCGAAGTGGCTTATCAGTGTCCTTCAACTTTTGGACCAACTTGAGCTTGTAAGGTACCGTTTGCAGTCGTTTCCTTAAGACACGCCAGACAGTTGCTGGAGCAAGCTGAAGTTCCCTGCTGGCTCTTCTCACTGATTTACGGGGGCTCCGCTGAAAGGCTGTCCGAACTTGCTCAACTGCATCTTCTGAAGTTGAAGGGCGACCTGTTCGCTTACTTGGGCACAAACACCCATCTTTCACAAATTTAGCATGCCATCTGACAATGGATTTCCTTTCAGGGACTTCTTTTTAAAATTTCCTGCGAAATGCACGCTGAACACATGTCCACGATTCAGTCTTTGCAAATTGGAGGACGCAAAATGCCTTGTCTTGTTTAGAGAACGCCATTACTGCACCTGGAAAGATAACACGAAAATCATTAGTATGACCAAAAACTTGATTAAGCAAGCTTTAAAATGGCACCAGTTTCATTTTTCTACCTGGAATAGTTCATGAGATATACGCATTTGTAATGTTCCCAAGACTTTTGAAAAACCCTGTATATATATATATATATATATATATATATATATATATATATATATATATATATATATATATATATATATATATATAACGGTTTATTATTATTAAAACATGCACACCAATTTCTAATTCATTTTTCACGACCACGCGCAAGTTAATAACTAAAACACAATTTATTATTAGATAATAATAATTAAACTATCAAAGCCAGTATACTAAATATAATAATTAAATAAGAAATTATATGAGATAATATTTAAGAAAGTTATTTATAATTAAGAAAAGTGTAATAACCAAAAAATTCTAAATATTATATAAATATTTGCTTCGGTATTTGTACTAATAACATTATTAAAAATATATCAAAATATACATGAAAATGCACATTTTTATATTTACAAACCAATGGAGAAAATGTGTAAGTGATGTTTAGAAGATTCATTGACTAAAATTACATTTAAGGACGAAAATAAATGTAAAAAACGAAACGAATCTTGTTTTAGATTAATTAATAAATGCTTCATTTAAAAATCAAAAAAAAAAAAAAAGATTAAATAAGTAAATATACAAATAGGAATTATAATCTGTACTGGTAAATTCAGTCTTAACATTTGAATTTAGATAAAAATACATAACTAGCGTTATTCAAAATCTGATTTGTTATTGAGCAATTAAACTTAAATTTGATAAACTCGAGAGAATGAAAATATTTACCAACATATTTATGGTCAAATAATAGCAGGTAATTTAAATAACATATACATACGCGACATACATATCCGCCTAGGAATAGTGAAAACAGCATATTGCAGTAATATACATTCACACACACATACCCTCCCCAACACACACACACATACACACACACACACATATATATATATATATATATATATATATATATATATTTATTTAAACATTTTAACAGGGTTCCGCAAATGAATTACGCAACAACTTAAAACTTCGTCGGATTATTATTTATCTGCTCTGACGAAACGTTAATTCGCTGATACGTAATTGCATTTGCATAAGCCGTTTTAAATATTTATATAATAAATATTTATAAACCTCTACCTAGTATTGAACACTTCAAAATGGTTGTCAGTTTACTTTGTTAAAACATTTTAACTTGCTTAATAGATAAATATATATATATATATTATTAAATAAATAATATATATATATATATTATTTATTTAATAAATGATTATTAATAAATAAGTATTTAAAGCTCTTGTTTGATGGAGCACTGCCAGTAAGTTGACAGCCGACCGTCATTTATAGCATAATGCAATACTCTTAGTCCCGCCTATTAGGTTGTCTTGACGCCTTGGTTATATGACAACTGAATTTTCTATTTAGACGTTAATTTACTCTCCCAATTTACGGCATGCGTTGTGGACACATCGGTACGCGCTCCGACTACTGAGCCAAATCTGACTTTGGCGTTGTGGTTCGAATCGTGTGACCGTGCGAGATTGTTCCTCCGTTACAAATGATTGCAGATGTAGTAGAAACGCATGTGTATATGGTTATATAAATATATATAAATATATATATGCAGTAAAGCTGAGTTAATCAACATTCATTTGTTCCCCAATACTTTTTCCTATATATTATAATAGCACAAAGTACGTGTTAAAATATCCGTGTGTTATGGGATTGAGTTATTCTTGAAAACTCTTTTATTTGTTCTATTATTTTTTAACTTTTATACACCTTAAACAAGGCATATAGTCTTATAAGGATTAGATTGCTGATATTCTGTTGTTAGTCTGCTTGGTCGGGGGTATTAACGTTGATGAAGTACAAGTGCAGTAAGTTCGTCGGGACATATTTCGTGTTTGCAAAACAAGACGTTTTTTTCACGCTGTTCAAGAATCAGAGACTGGTAGTTGGGTGACCAGCTACGATGTTGTAACAATACCCCATGCATTAACAGTATCTTCTTTTGTATTTATTCTAGTTAATGTGCTTGTGAATGTTTGGCCGATGAGTGCGAACGTTGGACTATCGGAGAAGGTTGCCATCAGCCATGGCAATCGAGGGTCGGAAAGATTCCCTATAATTGTTAAAAAAAAGGAGCTTGTCTTTGAAGTATTAAATAAAACCATCCATTTTTGGCCCCATTTTACGAGCTGTCATTTTCCAAAGATTCAGTCATTGCCTGGGATACGTGTGCGTTCGATTTACCCGCATAAGCAGTCTTATGATGAATTAAAATTCAGGGAATCTTGTTTAATTAGTGGCTAATTATTATCGAGCAGATTTAACGAAACTGATATATTTGAATGTTTAAATGCCAAATTTATCTGCTTATGGCAAGCAGGCTATACATAAGTCTCTGTGTAGTATTTTTGCCATAATTCCACTTTCGCACAACTATATGTACACGTCTTTGCACTGGTTCATGATGTAAAGACACATTTGGACTCTTTAATACCTGGAAAAAAGAACAAAACAAAACCTAAAGCTGAAACCGTGAAATCTGCTTGAAATTTCCCGGTTTAAAATGTTTTATTTTAAACCTAGCAGGCGTTGCCCGGGGATAAAGAAAAATATTTAACTTTAAAAACTATCTATTAGAATATTAAGCAATTTTTTTCATTTCATTTATATTTTGATTTCTGAAAAAAATCCAATAAATATTAATACATTGTATTTGTTTATCGATTCTCAAAATAAAAAAGAATAAATCGAAAGGAAAATATATTGCAAATTCGGCATATATTTAAATTGAAAGCAGAGTTAGTGACGAGCAGTGGCGGACCTAGAAATTCTGTTGGTTTAAATCAATTTAGTATTACAAATGCAATCTGAAGAATAACACTTTTTTTCGGAAATTTATTTCTAACTTGAGCATGAGGCACGGGGGCTCAACATATTGCCACTGTATGAATGTATGTCAAGGTTATCTGTCTGACTGTGTTCCTTTTTGCCGCCTTTTCTTTCTTTACAGCAGCAGCAACGTTATGATGAAATCTGGACATGACATCACATCGGTGTCTCACCGGTGCTTATTGGCGGGCTTTTTGATCAGTACCAGCTTGAAATCCCGAGAGAGAGGTTCCGTTTCAGCTGTCTCCATCTGTTTTTGAGAATGGACATAACATGTTTGGGTGATTTCTTCTCGTTCTTGGAGCAATAACCTTTATTGTGAAATTCCAGGATATCTGAGCGACCCTGATTTTAAGGAATATAATTGGAAGGAACACCTTTTGACGAAAAAGTGTTTGATGCTTTTGGAGATATTCATTTAGGAAGTAATTTCGAGGATTGAACCCTTGGAATGAAAATGTTAAAAGATTAATGAAGGACATTTTTGGAGAATTTCATTTATTGAGTAATTTCGAGGATTGAGCCCCTTGGAAAGAAAATGTTGAAAGAAAGACAAAAAGGGACATTTAAAACGGACATTACAATAGAAAAGAAAAAACTATTCCAGACTATGCCGGAGACGACGGTCATGTATATTTTGAGTTTTATTTTATTGTTTTATGCCCTGGGAGAACCCTTTGTTAAATTGATAATAATACTTCTTTAGTCATTATTATATGTTTTTATATGAACAAAAAAAGACTTAATTTGTGTCCAGTTTTGTTGTGCCAACGAACTTACCCCTATGTGAATTTTCATGTTTTAAATTTTTTTAAAATGTGATCTTGGTTACTGAGGGTTAATGTTATTAACCCAGCTTTGGGATTTAAAAGCAGCCAGCCCCATTTTAATGTTAATAAAACTCTATTTTTAACTCTATCAAAACTCTTATTTTTTCTTTTCCTCTTTTCATGTTTTCTTTTAAACTGTGTTTTTAACCCCCTTTGTTACCAAGTAATTCAGATTTTGCTAACAACCGCGAAATTACGAAATTTTTAAATGAGTAAATAAGGTAGGGTCATAGTGTTATTTAATATATTTTAGAAAGTAAAACAAATAAACCGGAAAACAAAATATTGCGAAATCGGTCCATATTTAAATCGAGAGCAGAGTTAAATGCGGGCAGACGCGGGCATGAAAATGCTGCTTGTTAAAATCAATTTGGTACTACATAGGAAATCTGAATGAAGACAATTTTTAAATGAATAAATATGCTAGTATTATCGGCTTATTTCCTAGATGTCATGTTTCATTGGATCAGATTGGAGGAAATAATGAAAGTGTGTTAATGACTTATATAAAAATAATTTTACAAATTTTGATACTATACACTATTGTTCTGTTGTCGGTCAGGGAAAGAGAAACCCTTCTTGACTGAGACAATTCGTAAAGCAAACAGTTATACGAGAAGTCATGAAATACTTTTGAAAACTACTCGAATAGTAGAATATTCTGTCGTGCTCACGATGAATAACGGTCCGTGAATTTGACATTCAATGTGATACATCTTTATTCCGCGAGTTGACATAGCGTGCCCCGGATCTCTGTATATGACATCCAATCCGATATTACTATATTTTAATTAATTTCTGAAATTAAATATGTGTATAACTCACTGAAAGCATTTACACTTCAAAGTTTATATATGACGACAGTGTTATATTCTAGTTTTCTCATGTAAACATTGTTGACGTCAAACCTCAACTGTGACGTATTTGCGTTTATAAAAACATTTCGAAACTGTTCTCATAGTATACACCATCTGTTCGTTTCTCAGTCAGGGAAGGAAATATCCTTCTCAACTGAGGTTATTCTTAAAGGAATAGTTTTGAAAAATCCTCGAAGAAGACATGGATATTGGCATGTTTATTTCGTGCTCACTATATCTAACTGTCCGTGTATATGACATCCAATTTAATATTCTTTTATTCCGCGATTAGGCATAACGTGTCCAGATGCGGTTCGTTTAAAAAATGAAATATTAAAAACTAAATAAATATCAGAGTTAGCAATTTTGAAACGAAAAAGAAGTGTAATAAAAAGGTAATCGGAAAAACTTACCGACGCAGAATCTAAACTCTTAGCGTAGATTTATCTTTTTTATGTAAGCGAATGTGAAGTGTTCGTTAAGTATTCTTAAATAATGTGTGCTCGTTTAATTTTTTATTACACGAAAAGGTAAAAACACGGTTGATCTGGTTGCAGTGATAGTAGATAACTTATAATGAGTAAAAAAGGAAGCAACCTTCTATTTTGAGTTTTTTTTGGGAAGAGTCAGCTATTCCGGATAAAATGTAATAATATTAAATGAAGAATAAATTAATATATAATTTGTAGAAACCACGTATCAAGGCGTAGGGTAATTGTATTGCAGAATAAATTAATTATTAATCTGTTGTGTGTAAAGGAAGATAATATCGATTTAAATTTATTATAGAGATGTCGTAAACTATGCTCTGGTTTAATTTTATTCACATCATGCACTTTTCTTAATGATTTACAATTTTAAATATGTTTAGTGTAAGTATCGGTGACATATACTGCATTCAAAAATGAAATATTTTGACTTTCGATACAATAAAAAATACTGTGATGATCAGAATTATTCGAAAATACAGCTTATAAATTTAGAAACGTAATTTGGGGGGGACTAAGTGGTTTTGAGGGATCAGATTTTGCTCTAATTGTGAGAATCAGTATAATTATATGCAAACAAATCACTGAGTGTTTGATGTTCCCTGTGAGATCCATTAACATACACCCCTTACTAGATAGAACCATGATATTTTTAAAAAAGATGTTTCGATTGAAAACGTGTTCATAGATCGGCATTTCGAAATACGTTTTGTTTACGTTCTGAAAAACATATCGTGAATGGCGTCAGTTACGATGTCTAATAAAACTCGTTTTTGGCAGGGCGTTAGATGATTAATCTCGACTTTGTCCCAGTTACATTTCCAATGTATGACAATAGATATGTAGATATTTAATTGTCTACTTATAAGGTATATATATATATATATATATATATATATATATATATATATATATATATATATATATATATCGGTATATAGTAAAAGGCAGGGAGGTCGGAGCTATTTAGAACCGATTATGGCAGATTCCAAGACAAAACAAAGCTTACTCTGAACACCTTCATTTAAGGCGAGGTCAAATGCGTCGTGGAAAAAATCAATCTACCTGAATCGAAAGCGTATGAATTGATAATCTTCCAGAACCTTTGTCACAGGTTAAGGTTGAAATCATTAGCAACGTGCTATCTTTTCAAGAGAAGATGTGAGAAAGAGAATTGATTTATTTTTTTCCAATTATTGCAACTATTTGATTACAAGGCGGACGTGTTAAATTACAGCCTTCTTCCGGTGTCTACTGTATTTTGGTAGGCTAATATTAAAATACATGACATACAATCATTATACTACTACTATTATTATTATTATTATTATTATTATTATTATTATTATTATTATTATTATTATTATTATTGTTGTTATTATTATTATTATTATTATTATTATTATTAATTGTATTCTTAGTAAGGGTAGTAGTAAGGGTCAGGTAGAGGAGGATAATTGATAACAGTGCTAGAATCAACCGAAATAATAATAAGTCTTGGAGAATAGAAAACATGAGAAGGCAAAACACCATCAACTTCTCCGCTGGAAAGACACGAAGAATACTGAAATTCAGATTGCAGAGAAAGTCAACGGCCGTTATCAACGAGAGATCGATGGAAAACAGCTGTTACGGAACGCAAAATTATTTAGAACAATTATTGAAAGAAGTGGAGAGTACTAGAAATCTGGGGTGACTTGTTGTCACTCAGACTGCAGGGAAGACCGCCTTTTGTTTCCAGTGAGCGATCACTGGAAATGGCCGATGTGAACACTGTTACTATGTAAATAGTACTACTATTACTACTATTTTTATAACTACTACTACTTATACTAATAAGAAGAAGAAGAGAAGAAGAAGAAGAAAAAGAAGAAAATATCAGAGCACTTAACGAACTAGAATTATAAATACCTAGGTATTATGAGAACATACACGATTAATCAAAGAGTGTTGAAAGATGATTCAAATCGAATGACATAAACGAACGAAATAATATTTTGAAATTAAACAAACTACCAGAAATCGTATAAAACTAATAAAACTATGGGCAGTTATTCTGGTAATATACTCGCCAAAAATAAGACTCAGGATATGAATTAAAAAAAAAAACAGAATAAGTAAAATACTTCAAGAGAGTGGATGTGTTAACGAACATTATGTAAAACCGAAAATAAGTCGGAAGGAGACTGGTAATTATCGAAGACCGCGTAAATTACCCGATCCAAATATGAAGAAAAAGATATTAGCCAAAATACAAAAACAAATTTATTAACACCGCGGCAAACAGCATCACGTTAAACATTACAGAGAACAGCAAAACGGAATGAAAAACGTCGAGAAAATAAAAAATAAAAACCTATTACAAGTGATATTTATAAGCCAGACACAGGGTATCGGACATGGCTGCGGAAAAAAACACTTGGGCAGAGAAACATCATCGGGTGTGATAGCAACGGAAATTAACGCGATTAGAACAAAATACATAAAAGCCGAAATAGACAAGACTATTGCAAACCGCATATATAGATTTTGTGAACAACGCGACGAATGTGATGAATTAAAAAAAAATCATAGAGTGCGGATACCAAGCATGATAATTAGGTTGCATGGGTTGACTAGGGAACTGAGTCTTCTTAGGTAAATCTATTAGAACAAATTCATAACCTAATGTCACGTAAAAACATTGACACTGTTGCATTACTAGTTCTCTCGGGGTACCCGGCAAGATCCAACAAAAATGACAAAGAACAGAACGTATATGGAAACACTTTTGGTCTTCTTTATTTCCCATCACCTAATGGTTTACGCCGGCTACACACACACATATAAATAAAATCTCTTGACATAATTTTGTCTCATGAAAGTCTTTTTTTTGCTCAGGTCACAGACTTGGTTTCCGCTAGAAACTCGTTCATATATACATCCGATTGGAAAGCAATTTGCTCTTCATTGTCTCTCCGAGCGGAAACTGAAGCAATTGTTTTACAAGAACTTCCAATTGTCTGTTTGATTAGATACAAGTCAGGGGATTCCTTCACGGTACCAACTTGCTTATCAGTCGCATTTTTAGTAAGTGGACACGGAAGCCAAACAACAAAACGGGCTTGGGTGCCATAGCCAATAAAGCTTCATCGGTGCCATAAACATCGGTAAACACCCATTCTTCCGGTACTTCGATACTCCGATCACCAAGCGCTCCGACTCTTCGCGTTCCTTAAACCGCCGTCTTTCAAGTCTCGCTTGCACTTCGGAACCTTCTCCTTTTAAACAGTTATCAAGTCGCTTTCTCTCTTTCTCGACGTCCCACCCACAATGGACTCGTCCACTATTCATTTTTGCCACTCTTCATTATCTTACAACACTACCATCGGTTGCTATCCTGGAAATTGAGCGTGGACGGTCTGTTCTGATAGAAACACTAACGGGAATCAGTTAGAAGAGCACATATATTAATGTAATGTTGGAATGTTTACTGTCTCTCAAATTACAGGTATAACTACTAGTCGTTATCAATTTGTGAGTAAGAACTAGCTGATAATAATAATAATAATAATAATAATAATAATAATAACAATAATAATAATAATAATAATAACAATAATAATAATAATAATAATAATAATAATAATAATAATAATCACAGGTAAACTAAGTCCGAGCCTGGCGTTGCCACAAACACCAAACCATGATAAATGTCTATAAATACAAATAAACGCCGTGTGACTCAGAAGAAAGATCTGATTATCATGGTGGAGGTGCTCCCTCGATGACCAACATGGAGGACCCGGTTTGCATCCTGCGAATGTTGGCTCCTTTAATTTCAGGAACAAGACCACGGACAAAAAACAGGTAGGTAACCCATCAAATTCCAAATATGATAAGGACACTGACAAAACACAAGAAAGCAAGAATGAAAATAACAGACCAACAAAACCATAGAAAGAAATCGACCAGAAAAGAGAACAGACTGGTAATGGGATGCTACTACGAAAGCCACCACCTCACAGAAAGAGGTTATCGGAAACGAATGAAAAATCTATGGGACATTTCTGCTGACTACCATACAACAGCACAAAGGATAGCAGATCAAGCAAGACATATACTCAAAATAGGGGATTCTCGGAGATGGAATTAACGGAAATCAAACAAAAGATAAATGCCGTGACATATCAAGACACAACAGTTGACGAAAACTCCCAGAAAGAAGACGGGGGAAAACATAAACACAGAAACTAGAGAGGGCGAAGACGACGAAACTATAGAACTATCTGAGGAATAAGCATGAGAAGTGGAAAACATCAAACGATTAATGTCCGAGAACAAAACAAAACTTCCATCCCTAAGGAACGAATACTGGAAGAAGTTAAAAGTTAAAACAGAGAAAGTAAACAGAGTACTCACGTACATCCCAACAGACACTCTCGCAGATCTAAACAACTTGATATACGCGGGGACAAAATCAATAAGTATGAAACTAAAAAGGGAAAAGAAGACTGACCAAAAGAATGGACAGACGAAATCTGGATGGGAAATCAGACTGGAAACCCAGATCACCAAACTTCAAAAAAAGCTAAAACCGTAAATAGAATGAAGGGGAAAAGTAAAGATGGCAGGAAAGACTAAATAAGAAACATGAAGAACTAAAACAACAGATAGCAGCAAAAGAAGGAAGATTGAAGCGACACAGATACAAATCGGAACAGTACACACAGAACAGGACCTTTGAAAACAATGGCAGCCAGTTTTACAAAAACGTAAACGGAGAAAGAACAACAACAGAACAACCGGACCCGACAGAAACGAAACATTTCTTGAGCAAGATATGGGAAAAGGCTGAAGATCACAACAAAAATGCTAAATGGCTAAAAGACATGAAAAATAAGCTTCTAGAAATTGAAGAAGGAACAAAACAGAAATTAATGAAGAAACTATTAAGAAAACACCAAAGAAAATGGCAAACTTGAAAACACCAGGTCAGGATGGAATACATGCGTACTGGTTAAAAAAATTCACGACCCTACATGAAAGGCTAGCACAGAAACTGAGAGGATGTATCCATAAAACAGACGTACCAGAGTGGATGACCAAAGGAAGGACAACGGTCATACAAAAAGACTCCAAGAAGGTAACGACCCCTAGCAATAACAAACCAATAACCTGTTTACCGACAATGTGGAAAATCTTAACGACACAACTGAGAGAGCAAATTTACCATTCTCTGAAAAGTCGTGGGCTCTTCCCGAGGAACAAAATAGATGTCAGAAAGGGAAAAGAGGGGCGCGTGATCTGTTATACATAGATCAAAAGCTCCTGAAAGAAAGTAAAAACAAGAAAAAGAATATATCTATGGCATGGATTGACTACAAGAAAGTGTACGACAGAATCCCTCAAGCATGGATAATTGGATGCTTAAAAATATACAAGATACCCGACAGGATTATTAATCTCATTAAGAAAGCAATAGAAACATGAAGATTAGAACTGACAGCTGGAGGACAATACATACAGAGAATCATTTTCCAAGAAGATTCCCTATCACCACTACTGTTTATCATAGCTATGATGCCACTCAACTGCATACTCAGGAAATGTGATGCCGGATACAAGTTCAAAGGCAGAGAACAAAGAATAAACCATCTCATGTACATGGACGACCTGAAGATATTTGCAAAAAGACAAAAAAACAACTGGAAAAGCTGATAAACACGACCAGAATATTTAGTCAGGACATTCACAGTGAATTCGGAATGGAAAAATGTGCATTGCTAGAGATTAAAAAAGGAAAGCGTGAGACGACTGAGTGCATGAAACTACCCAACCAAGAGCAGATGAGGGCGCTAGGTGAACAAGACAGCTATAAATATTTGGGAGTTTTGGAAGCAGACACAATCAAATCAACAGAAATGAAAGAGAAGATTGGAAAAGAATACCTGAGAAGAACAGGAAAGTTCTTAGAAACAAAATTATAAGGCAGAAACCTAATCAAAGGAATAAATACTTGGGCAATATAACTAATAAGATATTCTGGACCATTCGTAAGCTGGACTAAAGAAGAACTCAGACACCTTGACCAAAGAACTAGAAAATTAATGACTATGTACTACGCACTACATCCAAAAGACGATACAGACATATTCTACGTGAAGAGAAACGAAGGGGGAAGAGGATTAGTAAGTATAGAATACTGTGTGGACGACACTAAAAAAGAGCTGGAGAAATACATAAACCAGAACACAGAAAGGCTGATCAGCAAGAGACACCGTCCCAACGAACAACGCAGGAAGCATCGAAACTAGACAGATTCAGACAAGAAAAGAAAAATGGGAAGAAAAACAACTACATGGACGCTTCATAAGACTCAGAAGAGAAGAAACCAACGAAAATAGGTGGGCATGATTAAGAAAAGGAAACTTGAACAGAGAAACGGAATCTTTACTGATGGCTGCACAGAACAATGCGATTAGGACAAACTTCATTAAAGGTAAAATAGATAAAACCCAGGAAAACAATAAATGCAGACTGTGACAAAGAGACGAAACAGTAAATCATATAATAAGTGAATGTAGCAAAGTTGCCCAAAAAGAATACAAGAAAAGACATGACTGTGTTTGGAAAGTAATACACTGGGAACTGTGCAAACAATTGAATTTCGAATATGCAGACAAATGGTACAAACATAAACCTAAAACAATACTGGAAAACGAAACACACAAAATCCTCTAGGATATGGATATACAAACAGATAAACTCATACAAGCAAGGAGACCTGATGTTATTATAATAGACAAAAAGTAAAAATCTTGTAAAATCGTACACTTCGCCGTTCCAGAGTGAAGATCAAAGACACGGAAAACGAAGTAAATACACAGAACTAGCCAGATAACTGAAAGGAATATGGAGCATGAAGAAAGTTAGTATAATACCAAACATCGTAGGAGCACTAGGAACAATCCAAAAGATCCTGGAGACAGTGAACAATGACTAAATATGATTCGTGAGATATCTCCTAATGAGTACTAAATAAATAGTGCGATACTGTCCATTTTACTGTTAATTAAAAAATTAGATTTTAATAAATATTCCAATGCCAATTACGAGCGTAAAATAATGAATATTGGCGCAACTTTATTTCCTCTGGTTCGTATTATATGGTTAATCGTATTATGTTACTTGAAATACATTGAGAAATCTGAGTTAAAAGAATTGTTTATTAAGGGAATAAGTGCAACTCATTTATTAGAATAGGAATCCTTTAAATAAGAGGACGTTATAGATTTCATTTTTTGCTCGGCTACATTTTGATGTTGTGAATTTAATTAACTTTTAGATTTATAGATGGAAAGAATCGATTGAAATAACTAGAAAAAGTTAACGATTATACTTTTACTTTTCTTTTTATAAAGTTAGGAAATAAAAGAAATCGATATAAACCAGAAAGCGTTATTTCTAGTAGGGCATTTGATAGAGAGAAAGTCAAATTAGAAGAAGGAAAACACAAATCAATATAAGGAGAATGGGAGAGAGAGTAGTTTAAATGTGTAAAAGACAATCGAATGATGAAAGTGAAATAACTTCTGCTATGCTTATTAGATTAGGGTTGCCCATATAAACACGTAGATAGTAATATGTTGATGTTAATGTCAATCACAATTCTGAGTAGGGTTGGAGTTTTATTAGGTTGGACGTATAGAAGGTAGACATTTTATTTTATTCTTTTTTCCATTCTTTTCCTCGCACTATATTCGTGTGTTTTATACTGTCTGTACTCAAAGAGCAACGCTACCCGTGACTGTTAAAGACCCTATATACTGCTAAAAGTCTGTAGATCTTGTTATTTTGCTGACTAGTTTCTTTGTTCCCCCGCACAGTCGATGATCTCACGAAAGTACGACGTCACTACATGATGACGTCCTCCCTCTATTATGACAGAAACGGGAATAACTGTGCTCAGTGGATGACGTCACAACCTGGTATCGGCTATCGAATCAGAAAGCGAAAAAGATGGAGAAATAAATCCTTTATTTAATCTTATCTTAAAGAGTAACAGGTCATTTACGTGTATCATGCTAACACTCTATAATCGTGCTCGCTTGTTTCCAGATTGACTATATTATAGATCGAGGGTCGGAAAGCTTAATGAGATTAGAAGCGGTTGGAAGAGAGTGAAAAAAGGGGATATCGGATTCATAGGAGAGGCGTACTGCGATGAGAGTAAGACGATGACGTAAATAAGTAAATAGCGTAAATAATGAGATAACCTGTATACGATGGTCTGTCTAGTCAGCCACGTTTTGATTAGATGACGTAAATCCAGTTTTATTCAGCAGTGTTTTAAGAAGTGCGTTTATTTATTGATTTTTTTGTAACTTAACTTCTCCGAGTCTTATTCCGCTGAATTGAAATCAGACGGTAACTTTATTGGCTAGCTCCCTGGGTGTTCTTTTAAAATATCGATCTATTTACCATCACAATCAAGTAATGACAAAAATATATACACTAATGTACAATATACAAACATTGATCTAACGGGGCACGTCTATGTTCTATTCATATAAAGTTAGATATCTGTATATATGACTACATATCAACCAAACCATTTCATTATCACATCACTACAGTATAAATCTCTATGCATGAGTTTATGAAGTGTGTAAGGTGCGCTGAAGAAAAATTACTACCAGTAAAATACATAGCCCCGTTGTGCTCGCATACTCTTAATGACAATAAAAGTGTAAACATTTAAGAATTTCCTTGCTTTTGTACATTTAGTGTATATCAATTGTCATCTTAACCCTATTATGTGCATATGATTTTAGTATACTGGCATTTAACACAGAGTGTCACTACTTTTGTAAAGGCTATGCCTCAATACAATGGTCATTTTTAAGGTTTTTTGGAATTTTCTGGAAACCTAAGGTATATGGTAAACTGAAATTAAAATACCATCAACTAGGCCCTAGAACCTCTATCTCTGCCAAAAATCAGCTGAATCCATCAAATAGTTCATGAGATATAGGGTGGCACATACGTATGTACACACAGATTACATGATTTCATAATTGAACATTCTGGATCTCTGGGTTGCCTTGACTAATGATGCTGAAATTCTACACACTTATAGAACCTATCAAATAAAAATTGTGTGCAAAGTTTTAATTAATTTGGTTCATTGGTTTTTGAGTTATGATTGATCAAAGAAATGAGATTTGAAGCATAGGCCATTCTTGGAGTCTATTAAGAGATAGACCGCTCTCGCGCCTCCCTTGATATATCATTATTTTCCTTTATGTGTTTCTGTTAATTTTCTTTATGTTTCCTTAATTTCGTTTCGCTTTACTATCTTTTTCTATCACTACCCACTATTTATTTCCAGGTTTTCTTATTTTCTTTTCGCTTTTCTATTTTGGCTTTACTTTCTCTATTTCCTTCTCTTTCTACCTCTCCTTCTATTTCTCTATTCCTCACTTTTTACTTACCTCTTCAATTCTGACACCTTTATTTACTTCTCTCTACTCATCTTTCTGTGATTCCTATCTCTCTTACATTTCTATCTCCTCTCATGTTTAATATCTTTTGTGTCATGTCTAATATAATTATTTTCTTTAAACCTTTTTTATCATTTAACTTTTCGTCTTTTGAATTTGAACGATTCCTGAAGAAATATTCCCTGACTTTCTAATAATGTCTTGTTAACGTACATCATACGATTCAATTTTATCAGGATTTCAATGGCATTCAACATTAAATTCCCTCGAATATCTCATAAAATTCAACTGTGTAATAAAAAGAAATGTATACGTATTTCATTTTGAACTCCGTACTTTTACTTAACATTTATTCCGTAAATATTAAAGCGTATTAAATTTCTCTTTCACGTCAAAAGAATTTACTTTATTCTGCAATTCAATGCTAGCGTATGTCTCTCACTTATTCACAGAATCACTTTCTGCGGTATCACTTACGAACTAATAAGCCCATAAATATATCCACAACGTCTTTATATAGTACTTTTAATGCGCTTGTGTTATAGTACCAGTGTCAAAGAGTAAATTCTTAAAGTTAAAAGTGTGAATGTTCTCACGGATTCTTTGTGATTTTAGAAAAATATTCCTGTACGTGGGCATAGTAATATCTATATACTTAATAAACATATTTCCCAGCTTAAACATGGCGTTATTACAACGTTACATATACGTGATCCCCTTTCGTAGGCGCACGCTGCTGACAGCCGTCAAGTCGTGGGAAATTTAACTGATCGAACTTTTGGCTCGTTTGTACCCCGTCACTGGTCGATCGCTTCTACACGGGAACGAGGAGGAGACTGACAGACATACTCGCGCGGCTTTCCAGCTTTATTATATCTTTTGTTAAGTCTGGCTCAGGGCCGCGCGAATAAGAAACTCGACGCTCCTCGTAGCACAATAAAACGTTCTAGATTTTTTATAGACGGAGTTACCTTTTAAAGTTCTTTGTCATACTCTCCACAGTATACATATCACATTGAACATAAAACTACTGAGTAATTATGGTATTACTATCGAGAAATAAGAAATAAATTAGTTGTTGAATTTTGTAACGGTATCAGAAAAAAATAATCACCATGCATAATACAAAAACTTATAATCTTGCTTGCTTCATTGCTTTATTTCATATTGAAGGAAAGACGAATAAGAATAGACGGAGGAGAAGAGGGGAAAGGGAATAAGTGGACGGGTGAATAGAATAAAAGTAGTAATAGTAGCAATACAATCAACCCCTCAGATAAGACTAAGAGGATAATGTTAAAATAAATAAATTACTTAAATAAAGAAGAAAAGAAAAATACCCAATTTATAGTAGTAGTAGAAGCTTATAAGAAAAGTGCAGTAGCAGAGTGAAGCAAATAAATAAATGACGCAAATAAAAAAGATTCAGAATATATATAATATAGTTATCCACAGAGATATTTCGTCATATTACGACTGTTCAGTGTGGCTAAATGTATCAATTGTATCCACTCCGAGGCTCGAAACTAAAACGCAAGTAACAATGTGATCAGTGGTTTCATATCTTGTATTCCCTCCACCAACAAACTTGTCACTGAGAGTACAAAGAAAGATACTGTTATATGTATCTTCTATTTTTTTATCTTAACATATTTTTTCAAAACTGAATGTGTGATCGTAACGAGCCCGGATTGTCACTCAATTTTGTTTTCTGAGTGAGTCGGCACTAAATGTTTAACTATCGTTCATTTGATGACTCGTGATCGAGTATACTAGAATAACTTGGAAGGTAACTAAGTATCGGATTTGTCGAGTAACATCATGCATATCTAAAAAAGAATTGGCTTTCTTAATAGTTTAGTTAAAATAGTCAAAGAGCAAGAGAGCCACAGAGAGACAGAGGGAGAATGAGAGACAGAGAGAGGAGACGAAGAAGACGAGTAACCGTGAGAGACAGTTTTTACCCATTGGTACCTATGAAATAGAGAAGAACAGTTTAATGTCCTAAAATGCTATGACGCAACCAATCGCCCGGTAATTGTTGTGAATTCACTTTAATAAACTAATATTATAAATACTCAACGTCATTCCGATCAGCAATTTATCGGGATAAACAAGGAACTCCAAGATAGTTACGTGTTCCACATCTAAAAGATATTGATAACACCATTAAAATAGTTATTAGTGAATCTCCGACAGATGTTCAGAATTATTTCATGTGCACTTTCTACTTCAACGTTTACGAATTCCTAAGACTATAATTTGAACTAAAGAACACTACCTATATATTCCAAAGCTTTATAAACGAAGTTCTATGTTTAATACTCTGTGTATACGCATACATCGATGACATAATAGTAGCTAGTGTTTATATCGTAGAGCATAAGTAACACGTGGACACATGAACTTTACTCTTCTGACATCACTTTCCTCCGAGAATAATATTGGAGCTGTTGTTATCTCATGTTTACCGGAAATTTCTTTGTTCATTTCACATTCTTTCCACTATTTGGAAAACATACTTTTCTCTTTGATTGCTCAAATGTAGTAAATAAACAACATCCTTGTATATATATAGTACTAACATTTTTGACAATTTTACTTGCTTATTTGCTTGTTTGCACATTGTATGTTTCAGATGGTCGAAGAAAGGAGTAATTAAAAGAGAAGTCGTGCATGTAGGGGGAATACACCTAGTAGTAGTAGTTGTAGTAGTAGTCGTAGTAGTACTTGTATACAAACACCTCATATAAAATGAATGAATAATATTTTCTAGTGAGCATTACTTTGCTCATATTTGTATACTGTATGTATATGTATATGCACATATGCATATGTATATAGTATGAATTGAGAGTTTTAATGACCCTCTAGAGAGTTTGAACTACCTACTGGAGAGTTTGACTTACCTACAAGACACCACCTTCGAGTGTCTTCGGTCTCTCTGTACAAGGATTTGTCAGGACAACCTGACATGAGGATACTTCTCCCTACAATAAACCCTGACCAAATACTGCAAATAACGCAGTATTTTCAGTACATATAAGATCTTTTAGTTATCGGTATATACTAACTTATACGAGAAATACTGCAACTTCTCCTAGTGATATTATCTAAAGTAACATTTTGCTGGATACTCCACCAGACAAGATGAATTGTTGTCTTGGAATTTGGTAAGACCAAGAGATTTCAAGAAATATATAACATAACATATTTTACTAATGTTCTTAACGTGTTTACTAACTCAATGTTTGCCAACTAAAGAAACACTTTAATAGAATATTCGAATGTTTAGGTATCTCATATAGAGATCAGAGATCAAGTGTCAGTTCAAAGAAAGGATCAAGTGTTTGCACCAGAAAGGGGCCCCTTGTTTTCTTAGAAATTCGATTGAACTAAAATGAAACAAAAAGTTAAATAAATGTGTTTAACTTCTATACTTACTCAACGTTGGAGAAACAAAAAATAACACACACATATATATATATATATATATATATATATATATATATATATATATATATATATATCATTGATTTTTTTGTAAAATGCACTGAATAAAACACATATTAGAATTAACAAGTTAAAGTTAGGAAAAAAAATACTAATCTTCTAGGAGATGATCGTACACCTAATCATTGTTGATGTTGAATGGTTAGAACTGAAATAAATAATGTTATTAACTTATGTGTCTCAACTTTCTCTTGCTCTCTTAGGGTCCGGCTATAATCTTTCCCTTAGTCCTGCACCACTTATTAAAATGTTTATTTTTATTTTTTCATTTGTGAAATTTTCATATTATGAATAAAAAAAGCAAATTGTATTTCCTACTTATGTACATAAAACGTGAAACCTGACAAAATGATAATCATGACCAAAATGAAATATACTGATCCATAGATAAAACAAACAAACTAGAACTTGAAAGTTTACACACACACACACACACACCTCCCCCACCACACACACCCATATATATATATATATATATATATATATATATATATATATATATATATATATATATATTCAAGTAAAGTTCAATAACTATAACTTTTTTAGTTCATTATAATAGGATAACCATCACGTAAAAAAGACACATTCACACATTCAGACACACAGACACATTTATTTAAATACATACAGACATGCAGACACGTATGCATACACGGGAGCTATTTACAGATTTAGAGTCATAAAAATTTCATGTTATAAATATCCTTTGCCAATTCTAAAGTATACTTATATATAATCGTATTCACAAGATCTCTTTATGTATGTTTATTTTGAATGAAATTACCACTACCTGGCGATGTACACTTTATAGTCTATCATTGCTACAGGTTATTTTTAGTTTCTCTTTATTATTTGCAACACCCAACTCATTATATGTAGAATATGTATATATATATATATATAGTACGTTATAGAAATATAGTTATGGCAATCAAGCTACACAGAGGCTTCCGCGTGTCATCCTCGTAGGGAATCGCCAGGCTAAAATACAGGAAGGTTGTGTTGCTGGGTGTTTGTATATGTACACGTGATGTTTAGTCTAGCTAGTTAACTAATCGTTAGCCTTCTGCACACACTAAGGTTCGGTTGGTGTTTCTTCATATTTCCTATTCTATTGTTCTGTTTAATATAGGGTAGCCCATCCTCGTTTCTTTGTTTTGTCGAAATAATGACTGACCTTATTTTGGCACGTGATTGCTTGTATTTCAATTTTACATTTTAGTTTAGTTTTTTTATTTATTTATTCATTTATGTATTATTTATTTACTTATGTACGAGGTGTGTTCAATAAGTAATGCCCCTGCCCCATTTCCCATAGAAGTAGATTAATGAAACTTTGCACAGTTATTAGTCTTTCTCTAAATAAGAACCACCCAGATTTATGCATTTCTTCCATCGTTTGATGCAGCTCTGGACACCGTTTTTGTAGAACATCCCAGGGTGGTCATCCAACCACGTCGTAACTTCAGAAATCAAGGCTGCATCATCTGGGAAACGCTTTCCTTTCAAAAAAAAACTTCATGGCTGGGAAGAGATAACAGTCAGTCATGCGATTTGTGGACCGGAGCGTTGTCCTGCAGGAGAAGGATGCTTTTGTTTATCTTGCCCCGCCTCTTGATTTTGATAGTTCTCTTAATTTCAACAAAAGTGAAGAGTAATATGCTCCTGTAATGGTGGTACCTTTTGCCAGGAAATCTGTCATCACTACTCCGTCCTGGCCCCAGAAGACTGTGAGCATGACCTTGACAGCAAAGGGCTGCGCCCTTGCATTCTTTGGAGGTGGTGAATCCCGGCGCTTCCACTGCATTGACTGGGCTTTGATCTCTGGATCATAATGATGGATCCAAGTTTTATCCTGAGCAATCAGTCTTTTGAAAAATGTTGACTCATCTTCTTGGCACAACTCCAAATCTATCCTCGAGCACTCGACGCGTTCTTGCTTCTGGAAAGGTGTGAGCAACCTGAGAATCCATCTGGCAGACATTTTATGCATATGCAAATGGTCATTAATGATAGTTTCCACAGACACTGTACTAATCTTGACCTCTTGGGCTATTTGGCGAATAGTAATGCGTCGATCTTCCTAAATGGCAGCCTCAACTTGACGGACAGATGCTCCATCAATGGCAGAAGAGGGACGACCAGGTCTGGGAGCTGTTTCCACAGACTTCCGGCCATGTTTGAATTCACGATGCCAGCGTTTTACAAGATCATATGATTGGGCATCATCACCATAAGTTTCTTTCATTTCATCAAAAGTCTGCTTTGGTGTGCGTCCATTTAAATACAAAAACAGGATCACTGCGCGACACTCCACTGGCTCCATTTCACACCTAACTCAGTTCAAACACCTGTAAATCAGAAACCACAATTAGTTCAGAGCCATTTTTAGGAACATAACCCATACAGATATTAATCATTACACATGCAATATTTCATCAAGATCAGACAACTGGAAGTTGGTCAGCGGAATGACTTATTCAACGCCCGTCGTATTGTTAACCTAAGGTGAATTTTATTCCGTGTAAGAAGTTATTTGCTATATCACTGCTACAGTTTGATAGGTTTTGGGCGTCTTTGAAGTTTAGAATTTTAAATTTCTCATTCAGGCATAACCTACACGGGTCGTCTAAATTTCTAAATGTACTGGTCTGTCGTATTATTTTCCATTCGATTTTTGGTGAGCGTCTGCTATCTATGAGCTCCCAATAATGGTGTGCTAGTGCTGTTATTATTCGGCGTTCTTTGTTTATAAATGTGCTGTTGTGGTCGTAATATCTGGTTTAGAAGAATAGGGAGGTCATACCCACGTAGTTCTTGTTATTAGGTCTTTATTTGGCAAATATTGTGGCTTTGTAAACAATACTTTTGGTTAGACATTTATTTTGTAGTCGAGAAAGTGTACGATTTATGCAGTTACATCTTTTCTCTTTATTGCTAACTATTTCATTTTTATTTGGATGATTGCTAGTAGGGTTTGTGTTATTACTATTTCTAGTATTTAATTTTTTGTTTTTTTACTGTTATTTTTGCTATATTTGTCACTTTTTTACGCAATTTGTTATTTTTTCTTCTCTGCTGTTCTCTTTTAGTATTTTCTTATTGTGTGCATTAATTATCATTTCTATGTATTTGCAGGACAGTTTTAGGTTATTTTTATTGAATATTTCATGCAGGAGATTGGTTACGGGCAAGTGTTTATTTCAATGAGATTTAGAAATTTCTTGTCCAGTTTAGTTTTCAGCATCGGCTATAGGGTGGTGTATACCAGATTATTTTCTTTTTCTTTTCGTTTTAATTTTATTATAGTTGTTGGTGTCATGTTTCTTAAATTTAATTTCGATATTATAGTACCCACTATTTTTTAGAGATGTATTCTAAATGTTGCTGGATCTTTTAAATATATTTTCGTTGCTAGAGTAATTGATAAACTACTTTTAACAGAATTAAGAATCTTTTTATGATTGATTGGACTTTGGGTTTACGTATATTAGATTAACATTATCTTTTAAATATGGCTCGTAAGTATTTTCATTTAAGTTTAAAATGACATCTAAAAAGTAAGTTATTTTTATATTATCCAGTACTTCTGTCGTTAGGCCTGATTTTTCATTTCCACATGTATAATTTTCTTGAAGTTTTCTCCCTTGACCTTGTTGGACTCCCTTATTATATGTAATTGATCATCTCTATATAGGCCGATATCTGTATTATTATATATTTGTGAGTGTATATAAAATAAATAACACCACAATATATGATGCCTCCGCAGAGTCAAGGGCAACCATAGCCAAATAAAAGCAGTTTGTAATTTTTGTTTTTGTCGATTGTTCATTATTATTGATTAAAACTGATCTTCTACATTTTTTAATGATGTGGATTTCATCCTTAGATATATCAGTATACATCTCGACAAACTCTATGGCGATGTTAAAGAGTTCTTCGGATATGGATGGATAAAAATCCACTGTATCACATTATAGGAATGCACATTTATTTTTATTTACGATATTATTCAACAACGTGATTGCTTCGGCAGTATTCAGCAACTGGTTTAATTCTATGTCTTTTTTATTTGCTTTTTAATTCAAGATAGAATTGTTTTACACATTAGGTGTTTATGTTTATCATTAAGGAAGAACGTACTCGCCATCTCATTCGGCGTATTAGATCGCCCTTTTTTATCTTAATTTTATAATGTATCCATGCTTGCTGTTTGGATATTCTTAAGTGATGTTTGCTAAGTTAACTCTTTTTATATTATTTCTTAGTGATGGTAGCTACACCGAGGGGGTCTTATTTATACCATGCAATTTTTAATATTTTGTCAGTGTTTTCTTGTACGAGGAAGTATCCACATGCCATAATTCTCTCCCAAACCCCTGTAAAGAGATACTTTAGACACTTGAGGACAGTGTCTAGTAGGCATTCAAGTTCTCTTCTGTCTAGTTGCCCTTCAAGTTCGCTCTCTTTCTTTCGCTCTCTTTCTCTCTCTCTCTCTCTCTATATATATATATATATATATTATATGTATATATATATATTATATGTATATATTATATATATATATATATATATATATGAATATATATATATATATATAATAAGCTATGAGAAATATTTATGACAATTAAGCTACACAGAGGCTCCCGCGTTTCATCCCCGGGGGAATATTCAGGCTAAAATGATTTAATTGCCATAAATATATTTTTATAGCTTACTACCTAGATCTACTTACATATCGAGCACTGTTGAATAAATACTGAAAATTAATACATAAAAAACTATATCTCCTTATAAAATTTTATGTTGATACATGAACTACTATATATATATATATATATATATATATATATATATATATATATATATATATATATATATATATATATATATATATTTGTGTGTGTGCGAAAATAAAAACTATTTTAAGGAGTAGAAAGTGAATTTTGGTCTTACTTTCGACAACCTCATTACTCACACTTCCTCCCTATTTTTACCTTTATCCTTGCATTTCATGAGCGATGATTCGTACAAAAAGCGCATAATTTTTGTTTTTGTAGGTTAGATCGGGTATGTTATGACTGGAAGGTACAAAGCCATTTTCAATTATCTAGTAGTATTTATGATACTTCAGCTTCCAATCTATCCACCTAAGTTTACCATTACCCTCGAGTGTCCTTTCAGCCTCAATAATAAATGGTGATTCATTAGGTTAAAATACTTATATAAATAGTTATTATTGCTATAAAGCTACATATGGAGTGATATTAATCACTTCGTGTGTAAAAGTACTGCTGACTTTGATCGGGTCCCTTTCTGAATCCAAGAAGTTGATATTCTATTCACCACTTGTATGTTCCCATACGAAGATCAAATTCAAGATATTATGCAAATAATTATTTGTCTAGTATTCTTATTCCAATCTTGATCAAACACCGATACATGATTTTATTCTTGAAAATGTCTCAAATTTAAGGCTTAAGCTTAAGGTGCTTTAAAAAGAACTAAAAATTCAAGGAATCTGACTTAATTGTTGTCTGATGACTATACATTACATTTAATGCAAATCTGAAATATTTGAATTTTCAAATGAAAAGCTATTACGAAATTATACTTGTAAACCCCTTCAAAATAATTAAGGACAAAGACAATTTGGAGATATTTATTAATTGATGTCTAATACTTACTTAAAATTTTACAAATATCGAAAGTATTTGAATTTTCACGGGAGGATATCACCCCATCATCAACCCATTTGTTTGTGACTAAATGAATCTAAATAAAGCTTACATTGATGACTCTTACGCCGTGCAGCTGTGTTCCAACATTCATAATGATCGGAGCATGTATTTAGGAATAAATCCTATACATAGACATATATGAAAATATACAAACACATTCATATGTATCAATATGTATATTTTGGTAGCAGATTGTTTTCAATACATGATGGCACGGTGGCTAAATGCTTAACGACGCGGGTGTACCGGGTTCGCCTCCAGGTCGTTCCACAGAAAACGTTCATCAAAAGCTCCGCCTGACCTCGTGTCTGGTCTCCTGGAGAGGAGGTAAAAAATATATGCATAATTAAAGACAGTCGTGAAGAACTAAAACTCTTGAAAGGGCCGAAAAAAGACCTTTCGGATCCGTACTCTATGAATTACCACCGTGAATCCTGAACGTTGCTCTCTGCGCCGGGAGAAACCTTTAGAAATAACGAAAAGAGAAGATTCAGTTGACTTTAATCAGACATGTATTGATCTCTCTATCTATCTCTTTACCTCTCACTCTCATATATATATATATATATATATATATAGAGAGAGAGAGATAAATAGATAGATAAATAAATAAACAGGGGGTCCTAGATCAAACGAAACAACACGTCGTATTTTTAATGGATATCTGATGCGAATGTTTACCCCGCAATAATTCTGCGCCATATTAGATCCAAATGCAATATACTTATCCAAGTAGTTTTAGTTATGTCGTTTTATAATGTAGGATATTACGAGGGTGCATCTTTAAAACTCTACAAAGTGTTCATAAACAAAGACAAAAAAAACCCACAGGAACACACATAGCTCTGGTGAAATTATTAGTCCATATTTCTGTCAAAAGTATCAGTTCATCAATAATTATCAAATGATCCGCGAGGATTTGAACCCCGCATAAAAATTCACTAGTCTGCGACGGAATCTATTGGACCAATCACACATCGTCCTGTCTGTATTCGCTCAACAATATTCATATGGTTTGTCGCACAGGCACATAGAATTCGACATATAAAAATATGATTGTCCATTAAGATGAACAATTTGACCCGTTTTATTAAAACGAGAAACAATGAATATATACAGCATAGAATAAAAGAAAGGACACCATTAAAAAAATAACGATAACATAACATCGAAAAAACCTCAACAAGAATTCCTCATTATCTCAAACGGAGAGATGGGTAGAAATGCATTAGCACCATTGTCATAGATGCATTGCAGTTTCGAGTCGGAATTCAATGAAAGACTCTTGTGCTCATGAATGTTTTATTGCGGGCAATTCTATAACATTTCGATTTCTCCATCTCGCCCTCTGCATAACTCTGCCATTCTTTCATCCTGTTGATTTGAATGTGTATATTTCCGAGATGCAATTTTTGTTAGAATTGGTATATGTGTTAGCGATAAACTCTTTTGTCATTCGCGGTCCATTTACTTGGTAATTAAATTAAAAATAAAATCGTTCTTGCTGCAATTTGGCAGCAATATACATGAACATAAAAAAAGCAAATATAATCACCCCTTAATATACATTCACACAAGCATATATATATATATATATATATATATATATATATATATATATATAATAATTTATTTCATTTTGACTACACAATTGATTCTGTGTCACGAGAGCAGTTTAGGGGCTCCCGATCCTCAGGTCTTGAAATGGCAATGTTATTTCAAGACCTGAGGATCGGGAAACCCCTAAAACTGCTCTCGTGAAAAAAAATCAATTGTGTAGTCAAAATGAAATAAATTTTCATTTATATTTATATTTCTGATCTATATTTTTATTGAGCACTCTCATAAACCCGGTTCATCTCCCCTGGATTTATACCCTGTGGATCCATGCCATACTCAATATATATATATATATATATATATATATATATATATATATATATATATATATATATATATATATATATATATATATATATATATATGTATATATATATATATATATATATATATATATATATATATATATATATATATAAACAATAGCATTTTAAATTCCAATGAACACTCCTTTATATATTATTAAGAAAAAACATATAACTTTACGGACCGTTTCGTTTACTCATGAACAATATATATATATATATATATATATATATATATATATATATATATATATATATATGAGAAAGGAAGGATTAGAGTAATCCGACGTAATGGGAAATGAAAAAGGAAAAACCAAAAGACTATTCACTACTACTGACTTCTGGCAGCCTGGACCCTCGTCCAGCGTTCTTAGTAGCCACGGCTACTACTTTTCCTTATCAAACCATCATTTCAACCCAATATTTCGATGTACTTGCATGACATTTTTCTTAAAAATTATCATCCTTAGGAAGTCTTACAATAAAGACGAAACGTTGATGAATGCATAAAATATATCTCTTGGTTTTTCCTTTTTCATTTCCCATACATATATATATATATATATATATATATATATATATATATATATATATATATGTGTGTGTGTGTGTGTGTCTGTTTGTGTGTGTATGTGCATGCGTGCGACCGTCCGAGATTATCATCCCTGCACTGATGAGAGCGACATCTTAAAACGCTAGCGTAGCTAAGTAAAAATAATGTAATATTATTTATTTAGAATTAATATTCTTATAGGCCTCTTTAATAAGATTAAAGTTGAGTCCTGTTCGGGGAAGTTAAAAATAGACTGAAACGTTGCTATAAGGCATATTCCGACAACGTTCGTGGAATCTGCAGTCAGTCTTTCTTGATATGCCGCCTTTCGCATAAATAGAAGTTAAATTATTTTCTTGAATATGGTAATGTCCCGTTGCGTAATGGGTACAGCGCTTGCTTACGGATTCTAGCTTGATTCTGTGGCAGAGGGTCGAACCGTGCGACCGTTCGAGATTATCATCCCTGCACCGATGAGAGCTCGAAACGCTAGCTAGGTAAAATAATTTAATATCATTTATTTAAAATATTGTATATATATATATATATATACATATTTATATATATATATATATATATATGAGAGAGAGAGAGATCCTGTCTGTGTCCGCTTCTATGTACATATAGATCTTAATCACGTGACATTTTTCGGTAAAAAGTCAATATGGCGACTGCTTGCAAGTTCTAGGCTTACTTTGTGAACCAGATTCGCGCCACCCAAATACTCACTTTCCTACGCTTGCGTCTGCTAAGTGTAAACAATTAAAACTAATTTATAAATATTTAATATATATCAGAAAAAATCAAAAACAAAAATAAAACAACAGTTACATTGATATCGTATACATTCAATATAGTTCCAAAGATGAATATAAGTTTCCTAATACTTATTGGATGTCATCTTTTATACGAACATAGCTAGGAAAGAGTGCATGTAACTTACTAAATTGCATGTCGATAAATAGACGTACATAAATGAAGAGAATTACAAAGGTAAATCAGAAAAAATATTTAATTTAAGAAATAAAGAAATAAGTATATAAATATTTAATTATATTTTACCTTAGTAACTCTGCGTGTTTTTATGTATTTTCTTAATTTAATTTTCTCTCTCTCTCTTCTTTTCTTCTTTGGAACTGTATCATAGTATACTATATTAATATGAGTGTTGATTTTTTTGTCTTTTTTATTGATGTTTCTGGACACGTTTTTCTGACGAGTCGCACGTATAAAAAAATATATTTGGTTGTTTATGTGTAGAAAACTGATCCTTAAAGTTATATAGATTTTATGAAAAAAGGATAAATCAGAGGTAATTGGAATTTAGCATTCTATTGTTTTTTTATCTATCCTCTGTAGTTAAAAAATCAACATCCATCGAGCTTTCACCTTGAAAAAAATTAACTATCTATATAATAAAGTTAAGTCCATTTTTCCCTTGTAGATTTAGACATTATATATTAATAACCAACACCATTATATACTAATCCGTTCCGCTATTCCATTAAGCTAATCCTTTATGTCTGTTTTCAGAAATTATGGGTTCATTTCGTCTACTGACAAATTTCTTATATTTTCTCCAGCTTAACTGTCTCTCTTAAACTAACTTTCCAAAATGAAGGTATCTGCCATTTTATTCGCTTCTAAATATCTACAACGTACGCCACCGGTTAATCTGATGCTAAATTGTTCATGGCATAATAATGCCATAAACACAGTTTGTGTTTACTTTTAACGCTACTGTTATTCTTTGTTATCTACTGTACATTCTTAATCGAAATAATGAGTTCTCCTTGTTTTACGAAATATAAGAATAGCATTTTATTAATAGTAACACACTAACTTCATTAAAACAATTGTTCTTACTTGTTACGTTCGTTTTGCTTTTTGAATATCATACGATTTCTGTAACAACAACATACTAACATTTGCGAGGTACTGCAGAGAAATTAAGCTAACTCAGATTACTTTGGGAGAACACGGAATTCATTCGTAAATAGCAGATTAGACTTCAGATTTCATACTATTTTCAGTAATTCAGTTAGTTTTGTTAACAAGTCGCCTGTATCCGGTAAGGTAAGCTTTTCCGTAATGTCTGATAATAACTCATTTTGTAATGGTGTTTTGAATTTGCTTCATGTATATTTAATAGCGAAATGTACACAACTAATAATATTTCCGGTGATTTAAATAAAAAAAATAACATTATCGCCGTATATTTGTGCCCGAAATTTCTTGATGAAACCAAAATCAAATCGGCGACTATTTATTTAAACCAACTAAATAAATGCAGATTGACTCTTGGCTAAAAAGATTTTAACGTAATAAGCGGTTGTTAATTCATTTTAGATTTTAGCTAAGCAGAGTGGAAACAAACACACTCACACAATTACTTAACATTTAGAATTGAGCATTAGTTTCGCATAGCACTGTAATGTAACATGGCGCTTGTTTTTATTCACTTACGAAGTAATCCAAAATAAATATATATATATATACATTATTTCGCTTCCTGATCGTATTTAGATATAAATACAAATCAACACATTTTTCAATGGTGTTTAAAATTTGCTTCATGTCTATAGCGAAATCGACACATTAGTAATATTTTAAGTGACAAAACCAGGAAATAACACTGTCGCCGTATATGTTAGCCGGAAATTCTATTAGACCTGGAATTTTGTGATTAAACAACAACGACAAAAACAAAACGCCAATTATTCTACTTCAACAAACAAAACTCTCGGAAAATAAACACAACTTTACGTAGGTTGTTTTTTACAGACAAACGTATTTTAGATTTCAGTAAAACCGGGCGGAAACAATAAAAAAACATATACACATTGGAAGGTAGATCCGCTTAGAACTCTAACGTAAAATGTTGCTATTTTATTCACTTACGAATATACCAGAATAAATAAATATATGCATCATTTTGCTTCCTGATTGTATTCTTAATAAAGTCAAGTCGGCTACTATCGTATTTCAACGAAACAAATACAATAATATTTTCGGTGACTATCCGTATATCTTAGCCGGAATTTATGCTGAGTCCGGAAGATTTTAAATAAACACAAATAATAATAGGTTCTTATTCTACATCCCCAATAAAAATACTATATAATCACTCCTGGTGAAAACACACAAACACACACTTATTTTATCTTTAAGAATTTACAGTGGTGAATTAGTTTCGCATATACTTTTTACGTAGCATGTTGCTGTCATTCATTCCACACCACTTCCATTTTATAATTCATACATATGATATAAATAAATGTTTTAAAGAAGGTTCGTCCCAATAGCTCCCTAAGCTTAGAGAGCTTCGTAGAGATTATAGAAAACTTCCATTCTCTTCCCCAGAAGATTTCATATATATAAGATTTCAACTTTAAAAAAATGATATATTTCAAGTTTAACATAGGGTGTCCTGGGAGTTTGTATAACACTTTCATCTTCTTCCAAGGTGTATTTTACAGGCAAATACACTTTTAGATTTCATGTTACATTCTTGAACATTTCTATAGTAAATATACAAACAAACGTACACACACAGCTATTGAGTTATATATATATATATATATATATGTCTGCTACCATGTCTGTCGAATTCAGTTTTGATAATGTCATGTATCAGCAAATCGACGGCATTTCTATGGGGTCACCCCTTGGTCCTGCGTTGGCCAATATCTTTGTAGGTTTTCACGAGCATAATCTCTTGGCCCGTATCAATAAACCACTTACTTATTTTCGATACGTAGATGATACATTTTGCGTGTTTAACAATGAGTCAGATTCCATATTATTCCTTAATGCACTCAATCAATTACACCCAGCCTTAAAGTTCACTTGTGAGAAGGAACACAACTCCACCCTTCCTTTTCTGGATGTATTAGTGCATAAATCTGATTCATTGTTCTTAACATCTGTTTTCCGCATACCTACATTTACTGGTTTATATTGTCACTGGGACTCTTTTTGCCCCATACAAAGAAAAATAAATCTTATTAAATGTTTGGTTCATCGTGCTTTAAAGATTTGCTCTGAATCCCTGATTGATTCGGAGATTGAATTAATCAAAGAGGTGCTCGTTGAAAATGGGTACCCTCTCGATATTGTTAATTCCAATATCGTTACTAAGATCGCTCATTTTAACAAGCCTAAACTTTTTGGTCCTCCAAAATGCCCGGCGTACCTCAGATTACCTTGGTTGGGTAATATTAGCATAAAATTTGCCAATCAAATTTCTGTAGCTGTGCGTCGGTGTTACCAGGCATCTAATCCTAGAATTGTTTTTTCTGCTCGACCTTTGCTCAAATCTATTCATAAGGATGTTCTCCCACCCCAACATATTAGTAATATTATTTATCTTTTTAAATGTCGGTGCGATGCCGTATACGTGGGAAGAACAGTGCAAAGGTTTGAATCCAGAATCAAACAACACATCCCCCCTGCCATACGCCAGGGCCGACTAAATAATTTAAATAATTTAGTTAATACATCCGGGTCTGCTATTGCTGCCCATCTCATAAATAGCGCCGAATGTGCGTCGACGTACACTAGTGACTGGTTTTCTGTCATAAGTAGATCGCATTCCCTATTCCACCTCAAAGTCCTGGAAGCCATATATATAAAGTCAATCAAACCTTCCCTTTGTAAGCAAAAGGAATGGCTTTTAGGACTTAATGTGATCAACTTATGACTCTCCTCCCCATATTTTTTTTTTTTTTTTTTTTCTCCTAAACTTGTCACTAGTGTTCATTACAAATTATTTTTAGGTTTTAGTCGTATTCAATCATTTCCACGTTTTACTCTGATGAGTGTGGACGAAAACCGGTTCAGTACATTAATTAATTTCTTTTTAATCGTTTTCTCTCGTTTTTTTTATATTTGTTTAATCTCATTCGACCCTCCAAAAAATGTCCCAAACGTCCGTATTCCTCGCCGTTATCAAATTTTGTACCACGAAAAATTTATTTAAATATATATATATATATATATATATATATATATATATATATATTCAAAGTACCCCACAAATAAGGGTCTTGTAAAATCCGTAGTTAATTATACTGTCCTGGACAAGGTTATTTTATTTTATTGTTTTTCTTAAGCGCTATTAAGCGAATAACCACTCATTAAATTATATATCGCTACCTTAGCGGTGATAAGGATATTTACCTTTTTAAATGCATTTTACAACATTTTGCTGCCCACCTGGGCCCTATGGTATGATTTGTTTATTTTATGTTAAGTCAAGACGTGCTGGCGATTAACTAAACTATGAAACGCGTACACAGATTACTTTTATGTGTGTAAATATGTATATATATATATATATATATATACATGTATATATATATATATATATATATATATATATATATATATATATATATATATATATAATGATTGCTTCTACTTGACAGAAGTTTGACATCTATTCATTTAGTTGATGTGCGGCTATGCTCACATAAGTGGCTTTTTAACTCAGCTTCACTCTTACATAGATGTTCACATATGTTACACAAACACTTTCCCTTTTGTAAGGGTGTCGGCATGTTAACATTATGTATCCAAAATGTTTTGTCAAGTCACTTTTAGATTTGCAGATTTGACCGCAAATATGACAACTTAGTACTAGAGGCTTTACTTTGATAGCCTCCTGATAAAACTATTAATCCGTCTGTTTTGGGTGAGTTAAGATGATTTACAAGTCCAGCTTTTAACAGAAACAATACTATCACATGTAGTGAACTTCAGTTCCTGTTGTATATTCTCTGACACTATAATTTCATCCTGCTTTTTAAAAACATGCTTAAAAACAGCATGATCTTCACGCCGCTCTTCAAAATCTTTACATCTTTCCCTGATGTGTTTCTTCCATAGTGGTCGGTCTTCAGATTGTGCTTCCCAGATATCTACATCAATATAAAGTAGTTTATCAAGATATCCTTAAACCTTTTTCCTGAGTTATTTTGTGGTCTCTCCCCTTTATCTTGCCATAGTAAAGCTCTTTAAGAAGCTTTTTGTCCTACATCCTAATAAGGTGTCTAGTCCAGTTAATCTGATTTTGAATGATTTTCATCTCTATACAGGGGCAATTTAATCGTTCAAGGACTACAGTATCAGATGTGAAAGTATTCCAGTTGATGTTAAGTATTCTCCGAATGCAACATTGATTAAATCTTTCTAATAGCTTGCCGTGTCTTCAATATCCTGTCCAAATCTCTAACCCATATAGCAAAGTAGTAATCACGCATGCTGAATAAATACAAAGCCTTGTCTCTGATATTATTCCCAGATCTGACATTACACGTTCTTCCAGTTTGGTAAAAGGAGAACTGGCTTTATATATTGTGTGATTAATCTCAGCATCAAGCGTACAGTCTTTACTCAGCGTACTACCAAGATACACAATGCTTTCCGTAAAATTTAATCTCTTCCCATCAACCAAGATGTTTTGTTGATCATATACCATTTCAATAGGAAGGAAATGCGCAACATAGGTTTTGTTGAGACGGGTCTGAAGTTTAAAAGATAAAGATACACTCGATAACTTATCCGTAATCAATTACATGTCCTCCTCTGGATGTGAAACAAGGTATGCCTAATCTGCATATATAATTTCAAAGAACAAGGCTCTGAAAGGTTTTGACTTTGCTTTGAGAAGTCTGAAGTTGAGGTACGAAACCGAATCTTAACCCCAATATTACAATTCTTAAAAGCACGCACAAGAACCAGAAACATATATATATAAATAATTAGGTGAAGGCGAGGATATCACCTTGTTTTACACCGTTATTAAATTATATTGGATCAGAAAGTGACCCATTAAAGTTCACTTCAGCTGTCATGTCATGATGTAACTGCTAAAGCATATCAGCAAAACTTGCAGGACAGCCTGATTCTCCAAGAATCTTCCAAAGCACCCTGCGATTGATGGTATCAAAGGTTGTTGTCAGATCAATAAAAACTTACTATAATGTTACACGCCGCTTCATACATTTTACCATTCTCTAGCGAGCAGAAAATATCATGTCTATTGTGCCGCGGCCAGATCTAAAACCGTATATACTTTCTGAGATGATAGACACACATCCATTTCATCAAACGATTCAACAGAATCTTTGACAAACCCTTCCCCACTGCTTCAAGCAAGCTAATGCCTATATAGCAACCACACTTTAAGAATACCGTTAGTATTTGCCTTAGCAAGTCCGTAATTCACTAAGACATCCCAAATGTTATGTTAACTTTCAATCTGTGCATTAAAGTTTCCAAGTAACGACATCTTATTTGCTTTTGGTATTCCTTTGATAGATCCCCATTTTGACATCTTGACTACTATCCAAAGTATAGACATATACTGAGATAACTGATGCTTAAGGTCCACAGGGTACTGTCAGTGACAGGATTTGATAATTAATTCTAAAAGGTTACTCTAACTGGGATGTGATACTTGTCCTAATAGCAAAACCAAATCCTCCTTCCATTTATACTGCCTTAGGTTTACCTTTCTAGACGAAAGTGTACCCTGCACCTTTTTTAGTAAGTTGATTTTAAGCACTAATACGAGTCTCAGATATTGCAGCGGTATCGGCATTGTATCTAACCAGTTCCCTAGCAACAATAGCTGTTCTCCGCTCTGAATTACTTGACTATTTCCGATCAAGATGTGTCCTAACCTTCCAGGTAGCAATATTCAATTGCCTTTCTTTTTCTTCTGTTTCCCTTGCCGGAATGAACGAACCTTAGCTGCAGGTAGCTGACCAGCTTAAAGGAGGAACATACGATTTTTATGTCACCTTTTCCAGACCCCTTCTCATGACCTGGGTGAGCAGTGCTATCCCCCGAAATGGCTGCTCAGTCGCAAAAAAAGCCCCACCGACGCTAGTTCCTGCCCCTCAAGCTAACAGCGATGTTATGATAAGCGCTGATCCGCCTGCGTGCAGATTTGTGTATGTATACTTCCAACCCAACTTGTTAGGTCTGTACCAATCGCCCAGCATCTATCGCCACAGAACTTATGAAGAATAGATACATGTACACATCGATATCAATGATAAATGCTTGTACTACACATATATCACCCTCTGAGCACACACAGTCAGGATCCAATGACAAGCAGGTTCAAGTTAACTTCTCAGAATAGTAATGAACAGTCGAAAGCTACTTGCAGCCACAAAGGTCAGGCCACCACTAGCCGCCCGATACTGGACAGACGCATCATGGATTTGAACACGAAGTCTCCGTCGTATTCCTGGCAGTGTAGCTTCCGGGTACAATGCATTGGCAAAGGGCAAGCTGTGATTTCGTCCAGCACTGCTTGTTGGATATTCGAAATCTGTATTTACTTTAAATGCTATCCAGGCTTCTACGCAAAGACGACGTCCATAACGAAAACCTCTAGAGAACCTGTGTGTACACATGCTCTTGTGGCCAGTAAGACAATCCCCAGTTATAGGTTTACTAGTAACGCCAAAGATGCGTCTGACCAGTATCTGGCTGCTATCTGGTGACCATAGCCACGGCGTCTGATTAGACACCAACAGCAAGCTACGGCTTCAATTTTCCTCAGGGAACCCTGGCGACAGAAGGAATGTCGTATCATCATGAATAAGTATGTATGAAACACGTTACACGTCCTTGTTGAGTGTATGTAGTCATTTGGTTCTTAATACATAAGATAGTGGAACGACCTTAAGTCATATACCTCAGCTGCGAACATATATATATATATATATATATACGTTCTTACGACATATACACTAAGATATATATATATATATATATATATATACGTTCTTACGACATATACACTAAGATATATATATATATATATATATATATATATATATATATATATATATATAAGTTAAGCTGCATTATACTGCATTTAATTGTTTTTATTTATATATATATATATATATATATATATATATATATATATATATATATATATATATATATTGTACTAATAGAGATAGTGTATTTGCCTGTATAAAGCTGGACCTATACAATTAATTCTATTAATAATGAAGATTTACTATCTGTCTGTCCGAAACTGAAATTATACTATTACAATTTTTACACGCTCAATTTAGCAGAGCAGTGTCGTATATTTTCTTTTCTCATGAGACTACCAACCAAGACGTTATTTTTTTCCGTTGGGAGGCGGAATGATATGTTTGTTCGTTATTAGGGATACTATGAGATCTTTCTTGAAGTCATGATACCATCTTTACAGGGATTAACTTTTTCTTTTTTACGGAGGCTGGTGTGGTATCTGATCTGTTTCCATGAAACTGTTTTTTCCAGATATTACTTTCACATTCAAAGCAGTCTAGTATACATTCGTCCGTCATATATACTAGTAAAATATTTTAATATATACTGATGGATATTATTTAACAATAAAGACTAACAGATATGTAAGACAAAGAATACAGGAACTATTTGGACCACAAACGGTTTTACTCATGGCTGGTGAATATATATAGAAGCTATAACTTAATATTGATTTATATTGGCTTGTAAACTATGCCTTATGATTTGCATAACGTATTATTTTCTAAACACAACGGTATAAGTAAAATATGATGTTTACGACATCGTTTGGTTGATAAATATTTTAAACTCTTTCATTTTATTCCAAAATAAAAGGTTTGTAAACTAAAACTTTCAAAATCAAATATAATGTTTACGGTATCTTTTACTTAAACTATAATTAATTATATGAACAATCGAATACAACCATCAACACAATTAGTTGTTAAAGAAAACTTGTATTAATCTCTTGTTATATTATTGAATGGGACTGTGAAAAATTAAACTGCACTGAATGCTGTTTAATGAAAGGGAGATATATAAGTAAAATAAAAACAATTATAAAATAATTCAGGAAAATTCTTAGTGGTGGATTTATCTTAATGACGTTGAAAGTGTGTTTATTTAGTTTCTATTAATCAAATATTCATTAAAATCAAAACCGCAATTGCGTAAATTAAACGAAAAAAAAACCGTTAACGTATAATTTAATTACGAAATTAAATGGACCAGCATGCTTTTCCGTTTTGTTTTTTCGGAAATTACTTTGTACCTCTTTCGAAAATCAAAAGACATTTCAAAGTATTATATATATACACACATTTAATCCGGTTTACGTGAATGCAATTACTGGCAAAGTGTTAGGTCGGTGAAATGTAATTACATTTGCATAATCCGGATAAATGTTTATATAATAAAAATTTATAAAGCCCTATCTAGTATTGCCCACTTTTGAAAAACATTGGTTTTAAGTTAATTTTATAAACACATTTGTACCTGTTCAATTAATTATATATATATATATATATATATATATATATATATATATATATATATATATATATATATATATATTTATATATATATATATATATGAGAAAGTATTGAAATAAAGATTATATCATTCTATACACATTTTTAAATAAAATAAGTTTTACATATTTTTTATAGAGAAGCCGGGAGCAAACACAGGTAATCTAGGCAGTTCATATCAACGTCGGATTTTTAGAAAGATGAAAGAAAGACAAACCAAATGTAATTCAGAGAAAACTTCACAACCATAGCAAAAGGACCATCATAAATTTGAAATCGTGAAAAGTTTAAGGTATAAAAGCAAAGTATTTTACAAAATTAAAAGTTATAAAATCAGGTAAAATATTGAAATGCCAGATTCGTTATCCTTTCACCTTAATGTAAGCGATTTTTTCGTATTTCAATGTTACCATGAGGATGAGTGGAGATATTTGTGAACGTTTTGAATAGACCAACATCACTTATAGTTTGACGCGGTAGATTCAAATATGAAAACTATTTGGTCATAAAAAGGATATTTCAATTCCAAATTTACAGTAAGTCTGATAAATGTGCTCGATTGAATTACACACGGACATTTCAGTGGGGCTAAGGTTCCACACCATTTTTGGTAATGTTATGTTTGTATACGTTTAAGTTTTAATGATGAAGTTGAAAAACGATTCGATAACTTATTACATCGATAAGAACATAATATCAGGCGTGCTGATTCTAAATATGCGGTTAGTTTCGCTCGTTGATTATTAATTTAACTGTGACAGCTTGACACACATCAGAAAACTCAGCCTTAGATATACACACATCTTTCTCTCTCTCTCTCTCTATATATATATATATATGTATATATATATATATATATATATATATATATAGAGAGAGCGAGAGAGAGAGAGAGAGAAAGATAGAGAAAGAGATAGAGATAGAGATAGAGATAGAAGAAACATACATACAGACAAACAGAGAGAGGGAGAGAGTACGCGAGATATATGCTCCAAAATTGTGCAGTCTCTCAAAGATAAAGTTCCCCAATCTTTGACATGAAATGACATTTAGTAATATCACATTGAGTTCAGTCGCGTTTCGTTTTCGTGGTGCGTGTCGTTTTTGACCCCAACATGGTCGGGTTACTTGTTGAAAGATCCGAAACAAGCGAACGCAGCTGGAAGTGTCTTCAAGATGATTTATTCCTAATCCAAACAATATACATATATATATATATATATATATATATATATATATAAGAAAGATATGGAGTTGTCCAGATGGTAATTGTCCGTTGATAAGGTGCCCAATGAAGGAAAGAATAATAAACATAATTTTATTACAGAATATACCTTGCATTATACAATCGAAATTTGAAATTAATCTGCACATTCGTACATGTTTATCACTCTTCTTTCTTCTATCTTTATAACTGCTCTATCCTGTATATTGAGCTTACACCATTTCACTATAGGTTATATCTACTAAAAGTTTACTTTTAGTTTCATATTTGATTATATATATATATATATATATATATATATATATATATATATATATATATATATATGTGTGTGTGTGTGGGTGTGTGTGTGTGTTTGTGTATCGGACCAGCCTATTGCGTGCTCTCGACGACTTTGCCATTAAGACGTGGATTTACTCTGCCATTTCCAGACAATGCTAGTTTGCCACATTGTCTCCTCCCAAACATATGATGCTTGGCATTAAACACATATGCATATGAGTTTATTTAAAACAAAAATTATTTATAAATAATTACATATATATGTATATATATATGCATTTATGAAAAAATAATATGACCTCTTTTTCTATTTATTTCTTATTTGTTGACGCATAGGAATACAAAATGTTCTTATAATAAAATTCATTTCATAAACAAACAACATTTTCGGCCGTTCCTTCTGGCTTCTACTATGTATTCAGAGACATGTGTGTGCACGGAAGGTTTTTGTAGCAGGGGAAATATATAGTCAATGAAGTGATGAAATATTTACATTTGAGTCGTGCGTGTCTATCTTAGCATTTTTGCATTTAAATAGATCATTTACTTGGGCGGCGTTTTTATGGGTTTTTTTTCTAAAACATAAGTGGGCAATAAAAATATTAGAGTGTATATGTCTATATATACATATAACGTTGAATTAGTACTTAAAGATGAATTATTTCTATTCATAGTTGATGCATTTGTAATAGAATTTATAATTATTTTGAGGTGTAGTTTCTATTGAGGAAGTGGTTAGCAATTCCTACTTGTGTGTCATACTCGATTGAATGTAACAGATCTGTTGGACACGAAGACATGAGCTGTATATGATGGATCTTTTCGTGGTGATTGTTGACAGCTCTCAACATTAATGTAACTATGTCTCTTGATGGGGTTGGTGTATAGTAATGTGGTTATGTGATTATCAGTGATGTTTACCTAATGATCTAAAGATGAGATGTGTGCGCTGGAGTGTTCTGTGTTGAATTTTATGCGATTGTGACACTTGTTGAGGTGTTGGTATGAGTTCATTAGTGACTATTCGCCGTTTGACAAAGTGAGAAAGATGTATGTAGAAATATAGTGCTTTGACAATGTAGGTGTGCATGTATTTCTGTTCAAATATATGCATGTAATTATTGCATGTTCCCATGGCTGCGCTTTTTACTTGTAAAAAGGTTAGTTGTTAAATGTGAAGTTGCGTGTCAGGATGAATTGTATGATGTTGCAGTATCGTTAATGTGGATGTCTTATAGGTTTTGGGTGTATAAACAGTTCCCTGATGCGGATATTCCTTCCTGGTATGGAATGTTAGAATAGAGTTCAGATACATCCATTGTGACAAGAATTGCGTTGTTTTGTAGATTTTATATCATGTGTAGAATCTGTAGCATGTGTGTGATGCCCTTAAGGTAGCTGGGATGTTAGCCAACAGGGTTTTCAGATGCTGTCGACATGTCACGATATGTTTACTGTGAAGGTTCCAATACCCGAAACTATAGGTTGACCAAGTGATAATACCTTGAGAGCCTTAACTATGCAATATCTTTCTAAGGGTTCGCTAATCGATATCACAGTGTCTGTTGCGTTTTCGGTGAGAGGCGTGTGAGAATGTTGCTTATTATTTCCGAGAGTTTATAAAGTTTGGTGATGGTGTAGAAGATAGCCGGATTGGAGTGTACTGGTTCTAATTTTTCAACGGTGGTTCTAGTGTGTTGGTCTATATTTCTAATTAGGGTGTTAAATTTAGATTTGAATGTGTGCATGTGGTCAGTGGGTAGTTGGTTGTAGAATTTTCTGTTAGCCAGTTGTGTGTCTATTTCTGTCATGTATTCATTATTGCTTATGATGGTGATTACTCCTTCCTTGTCTGCTGGTAATATGGCAATGAGGTTGTTCTTCTGTAGGGATTGTGTCGCCTGCTGTTCGCCCTTTGTAACATTATAAGAAGTATTTTTGTGATGGTTGTCTCTGACGAACCGGTCTAAGTGTTCTTTACTGTGTTTTTATCGGCGTATATTCTCGAGTTGCGTAAATTGGTGGTATCCAATGTGTAGTTTTTGAAGTTATTGCACGTTTGGTTGTGGCGGAGTTGGTTGCTACTGGTTCCTAGTTATTATAAAATTATTTTTTAATTTTATTCTTCTCGTCTTCCATGTAGTAGCATAGATTCACTGGGTTACGGTTTTGGGATTGGTAGAATGTAAGTTTCTTAGCTAAAGGCTGGTTCCTTTTTCCATGGAGATGGTAATCTGATAGGTTGTCAAAGTTAATGCGTTGTGTTCTCTGGGGATGTTGTATGTATTGTTATGTTTGAGCAGTCTACTGACGCTGTACGGGTTCTGTTATATATATATATATATATATATATATATGTATCAGTTGCTTATTATTTGGATTTAGCAATATCTTTAAAAGGCGAAAAAAATGTTATCCTTCCGTAATATTTACTGATATTCTTTAGACCTAAGCGTCTTTCATATAACTTTTTTATTTGAAGATCAACCTTTGCAAAGAATCGAAAAGGGGAAAGTATGATACTTGCCGACGGGCACGGTTTTATTCATTAGTTAACAGATGTGTGAGATCAGTAGGAAAAAAAGATAAAAAGACGGAGAAAGTTGGTAGATGAATTATATATATATATATATATATATATATATATATATATATATATATATATATATATATATATATGATGAATGATAATAAACTGTACCCAGCTTAACATTTTTAACTCAATTTCATGTGATTACTGATCTTCAAAATTATACCTGACTTATTCCTAACGTTAAGCATTACTAGCCAAACGAACTCAAAGAATTACCAGCATTTATTTATGTGACAATGTATTATTATCTTCAAATATTAGAGCTTCATGCGCTTCCTGGTAATTTCCATATTCATACATGCTCGTAATTCGCCGACCCTAACTCTGGATTTGCAGAGAGGAATACAGACCACCGAGATGATATGTTTTTGAAAGATCCTCAACATCTCATACAGAGACCACATTACTAATGAGGAACTGAAGAACAATCAATCGACCTATATGATGTTCTACTGGCCACTGTTAAACCTTGAATGCTTTTTGTTTCAAATATGACACATTCGAACAAAATGCCTATTTAATATAATAAAGAAAATGTTTCAAACTGCAAATTGTTTTACATCTGCAACGAGCTTGTTGGGAAGTGTGAAAAGGTATTAGTAGGATGTTGCATTAGCACCCCCGCTAAATAGGTAATCAGTATCTTAGATGTCACGGCCGCTTATCATCGGTGTGTTATCTGCTTCATTTAAGAGCCTAAACTTTTAAATCTGGTCATTATAATCGTAAGTAACACTTATTTTATGGTATTCTAGTGTATTGTGATTACTTAGATGCGTATATTGTAGTGTTTTGTTATACATGTAAAATTGTATGCCATTTGTTGCACATTAGCAGCATAATTTATTTTTGTTCAATAAATATATATTTTCCCCAAAATCATTTAAACTACTTTATATTATTCTTATGAAATGTTTATTATGTTTTTCAATCAATTAAAAAAATAAAGCATTTAATGGTTAAAAAGAGAAAAATTAATTGGTTCGGCCATGTCACCCGTTAATCAGGTCCCGCAAAGACAATCCTGCACATCATTTTACAGAGAGAAAGAAAGAAGGGGTAGCCAAAGAACGAGATTGGAGGACAACATCCGATAGTGGGCAGGGCTGGCATTGAGTACAACGGCCAGGAACCCGGAATATCGGGAGGGTTGGGGAAGCTGGTTGCCATGTCATCTTTAGTGCCCGAAAGGTCACCCAAACAGTAATATTTAAGAAAAGAAGATATGTGTTACAATTCAGATATTAATATTTATTTAGAAATTTAGAATCTTAATGAAAATAATTATCAAATGTGGAATTAGTGATTTTATCAGTATAAAAATATTCGGTGAATATCTCAAACAATATCCAATACAATATACACATATGTGTGGGATAAATCCTTTTAAATCGCAACTGCAGTTATTTTGTAACGTAAAAGTACTAGGTGGGCATACACGCATGCAGTCGAGAAGATGGCTGGACTTACATCGCTCATATTGAATGTAAAGTAATGTTAGCTTTCGCAATATCTATCTATATATCTAGTTCGTATCAGATCTCTATCTCTTTTTTTTTCTTTCTCTCTCTCTCTCTCTCTCTAGAGAGAGAGAGAGAGAGAGAGAGAAAGTGAGAGAGAGAGAGACAGACAGACAGACAGAAACAGAGACAGAGACAGGACAGAGATAAACATAGACATAATATATTCATGGCAATTAATCTACACATAAACTTTTGTTTCATTCGATAAGGAAATCATCAGGATATTGTTTGCTGGGGTGTATGGTTTGCAATCGCTTTTATATCTACGCAGTGTTTACTCTAGCTAACTGAAGCAACGTTTGCATAATTACCAACTTTTTTCCATGACGAATGTGTAAACTCTTCTCAAATAAAATCTTACGTAACCTTTTAATTTTATCTACTCAAAAGTAATGAGCATCTAGCTCATTACTTTTGAGTAGATAAAATTAAAAGGTTACCTTTCACAGAACTAAAATTATTTATATATTTTATTTATTTTGTCATTTTAGTTTGATCTTTTCGTAAGAGTGTTTGTATTTTTTAGTTTAGACAGTTTATTGTATGTATTTTGAGACAACGTTATTTTACATTTATAGATTATTGCTATTTTACTTCTACAATTATGGAAATGTGGAGCATGTTTTTAATAAATAATTATTAGTTTATCATCCAAGCATAATCTACAAAGGTTGTCTAAATATCGGCCTATACTAGCCCATCAAAATATTTTACACTCGATTATTGGTGAATGTCTGTCTTTTTAAAAATCTTTTAGTAATGGTTTGATAATGATATCTAAAATCGGTATTCTCATTATAGAATATTCTTTGTGATTACTATACATACTTTTACATTCTAAAGCAGTTATTCCAATGTAGTATTATTTTTTTGTTCTGGTTTTCGTGTGCAAATATTGTGGTTTGTTAAACGATATCTTAAGTTAAGCAGTTATTTTGTAATGGACAATGTGCGCGGATTCTTCAGTTAAATTTTTCTCTCCATTATTAAATTCCTTATTTCTATTTGGGTAATTGCAATATATCCTGAGTTATTACTATTTAGTTGTCTCTTATATTAAACAATTAGAGAGAGAGAGAGAGAGAGGGGGGGGAGAAAGAGGGGAGAGAGAAAACGTAAATATATATACATATATATATATGTCAGTAAATAAAATACAATTTTAAATGAATAAAGAAAAATGAAATTAAAATATAAATAAATGAATGGCAACATTTATAATGCGATACATCTCTCCCGTTAATAACGGGCTCAGTGGTAGAGCGTAGGACGTTGAACCCTGGGATGTGGGTTTATATGTTCGCCGTGTCTATCCACGGGGATAAGACGTAGAGACGACGACACACGCCCGTGGATGACTATATTCTGTACATATATACGCTCTCCTATGAGAAAGGAAGGATGAGAGTAATCCGACGTAATGGGGAATGAACAAGGAACAACCAAGTCATATCTTTTATATATTCATCAACGTTTCGTCTTTATTTTAAGACTTCCTCAGGATGATAATTTAAAGAAAAATGTCATGCAAGTACATCGAAATATTGGGTTGACATGATGGGTTGATAAGGAAAAGTAGTAGCCGTGGCTACTAAGAGAACTGGACGAGGGTCTAGACTGCGAGAAGTCAGTCAGTGGCATGTAGTTAGGAAAAATGTGGTGTGGGTGTTTTAAAAATGGGAAAGTACTTGCGGGTATGACCTTTTCTTCGATGAATCTCAGCAGAAAAGTTCTGTTGTTGTGGGAGTTGGATGCGAATAGTGTGTTTTTATATTTTCGTAGCTTCTGCTGGAGGGTTTGGTTTTCCATTTCGACAAGATGAGAATGGAAGGATGAGAGTAATCCGACGTAATGGGAAATGAAAAAGGAAACACTAAGAGATATGTTTTATATATTCGTCAACGTTTCATCTTTATTGTAAGACTTACTCAGGATTGTTAAGGGAACACTGTTTCCAACCGATCATTTAAGTAAATGCCGTTCTGTGGAGATAATTGAATGTGTTCGATTATCCATATCGCTAATAAAATAAAAATGCAAATAAATAAATGGCAAAGTTTATAATGCGATACATATGTTCTACTACATATAGGGTTTTTGACTCAATAGTAGTGCCTCGCACGGCGGTCAACATAGCCCATGTTTCGAGTCTCGCTGTGTCTAGACACACTGAGTAGTCGTAGAGACGACGAAACCCATGTCCGTGGATTACTGTATTTTATATATGCATACATACATATATATATATATATATATATATATATATATATATATCAGTTGTATTGTAAATATCGACATACCATACGATTCTCTATATATGCCACTTCATCTTCCCTATCATTAAATATCACACCCTCTCTCTCCCTCTCTCTTTTTATGTTTGTAGTCATCTTTCTCTATATCATTAATATATATTACCCTATATATGAAACGTTTTTGCTTTTGAAGCTTAACGTAAACACGTATTTTCAAGTTATTCACGGGTTTACCTGCGAGAAGGTTATCTTAACTCTTTCTCGGTGAAACTTGGCAATCCAATAACCTTTTCTCCAATCTGTAGAATCAACTGTAACTTGAGCATACAGAACGAATCGATATCAGCTTCGAGTTACTAACTTTTTCTCTATTTGCTCGCATTTCTGTTTCTCTATTTCACACATCTTAAGTACGTTTTCCACTCATATACGCATAGGATTCTATGGACTTAATAATAATAATAATAATAATAATAATAATAATAATAATAATAATAATAATAATAATAATAATAATAATAATAATAATAATTATTATTATTATTATTATTATTATTATTATTATAATAAAAATAATAATGATAATAATAATAATAATAATAATAATAATAATAATAATAATAATAAATTCGACTGACAAAGGAGAATAAAGGCAATACGATATATTTTAAGAAGTAGAAGAAATGGAGGTACACTGAGAAAATACAGATACACATCCCAACTGTACAAATGAATGAAAATACTATCTAAGATCAATTAGGCGTAGCATAATATAAAACACTTCTGGGGCAAAATATGGGAAAATGACAAGGCAGCAACAGGAATGTGTAGTGGGTAAAAACATGAAGTAAACTATATTAATAAAGACAAACTAAAACCTACCATGAGAAAATAGCAAACTGCTAAGAATCCGACTGTGACGGAATACAAGGATTCCGATGGAAGAAATTCACTTCCTACATTAAACCCAAGAAAACATCTATGCGAAAAAGACCATATCAATTCAAAAAGACAGTCAGAAGTGAACGATCCCAAGCGATTATATATCGATAGCCTGCTTATTTGGAACATCGTAAATGAACAACTTAACTAAAAGAATAATCACTCCATAAATAGCCGCTACTTTCCCCCCGAAAAGCGTCAAGTGGGAATATTTGCTGCAATACATCGTCAAGAGGATACGAAAGGGAGTAAAATCGATACAAATCAACATAGTTGTGTCATGGATCGACTGTTCGAGCGCATGATATATGAGATCAAAAGCGTTTATAATTGTGCTTACAAACTATCAGACAAAGTTCTCATGTTTATCGCGAAATATATGGAAAATCGACGCTGTGACGGACGCAGAGTGTTTTCATTGAAATCGCTCCAGTCAAGGCATGAATCCACTTGATGTAAGAAGCTTAGTAATACAACTTCAAGGTCAAAAACTAGCCAGAGATAAGTGTTAGATGGATAGATACCAACCCAAAAAACTTCAATACTTCATCCATTGTAGAAACATCGCTCATAGAATGTGAGGACTAAAGGACAAAATAAGGGAAGCGACAGTTACCTGGATGCTGGAAGTAAAATTTCTACTCTCCTTGTTTAGAATATAGAAATTTAATTGTAATGATGACTACCTATCCTGATTACATTTTCTCGTAGCTATGATGTTGTCCACTAACACATGCATAAGAGGCAATACAGGATATATATATATATATATATATATATATATATATATATATATATATATATATATATATATATATAAGTATGATGTGTTATTTATACAAACAATATTGGTTACATATGTGCATACATGTTTCGGTTGTACTCTTCGCAGAGAGTGAACCTCTTCAGACCAAAGACTCCAGATAAGTGGAATGGATTGGGAAAACTTTTCTTTCAAATAAATCTTTTGGGAGGATAGGTTATATTTTTTAGGAATTAGTATCAGATTACATAATTTACTTGTTAACTCTTTCAATTAGTTTATATTTTTTTATTATTTGTTATTACCTGCCTTCTTATTATTTCCCCTTTTCCTTGTTTTATTACCTACTTAGCCTGAATTCTTTTCAACTCTATTTAACACCTCAAAGTTTTAATCTATTTACAAACCTATTAAAGCATACAGATCTAGTCTTTATATAAAATACACACGTGTGCACAAAATTAATAGATACACAAGTACATATATAAATAAACAGCCACAAATATATACATAAATATCTATACACGGATATACACATATCCCCACTTTCAAGAATAAATATATGTTCAATATATAAAATACACACGTGCGCACAAATTAATAGGTACACAAGTAAATACATAGACACATATATACATATATATATATATATATATATACGCATATATCCATACATAGATATACACATATATATACACGTATACATTTTTAAGCATAACTAGCTGGTCTTTATATAAAAGTACAACGCGCACACAAAGTAATATATACACAAGTACATACATAAAATATATAAACACAACTATACATATATAAATAGCAAACACAAATATATACGCATATAGCTATACACGGATATACACAACATATATACACACACACATATATATATATATATATATATATATATATATATATATATTAAATAGACACATAGACATATAAATATGTCCATCAACATACGCATACTTACGCACGAAATAAATATAAAAATGAAAATAAAAATATACAACTTTTACACCTGTATAAATATACTCATACATATAAGATATTAGTTAATGTATCCATACCCATACATACACATATATCTGGATCCAATTATAGCCACCCACACGCATGTATACATAGATACACATACGCATATACCCACAAATATATATACACATACATTTAAATACATAAACACATTCAAATTCCAATACATGAATACATACATATACATCACTACATATATATAGATACTATTATTATATACATATGTGATATACATAAACCATACAATTATATACATATACACCATTACAGATACATGTACATTTTCATACACATATAACATAAATATACATAAAATTAATAATATGCATGCAGATAACGTACACACACATACGCATGTGTATACATACCTTTGTATGCATGCACACAAACACGTCCACATGTACACACACATCGATATTTCAGTAATTAAAACTAATGTGCTTATATCATTCATTATTGCTCCTATCTATCTCAGTTCAATTTGCTTACATTTATACCTGCTTTAGTATTAATACAAGGAACTTACAAGATAAGTACCATAAAGACAAGCAAACTAATAAAATATAGCGTATGTAATTACAATAGTTAATTCTCTATATATAAATAAACAAGTGATAACTATGAATATGTGCCGAAATCATATTATTATAGGTTGATGTGTAGTGATTAGGGATGATATAGATTACTTAAGTTAAAAAATATAAAGACCTCAACATTTTAAATTAAATATAATAATAATAAAAAAACAGGAACAAGAATTACAAATGAGTATGTCTTATACTAACAATGAAGTAAAAGTCAATAAAGTGATAGTAGGTATTCGTAATCTAAAGTCTACTTAGCGTGTGTACCTTGAAATGTTTGCAATTTGAACTCGTTTCGTGTCTGACGTTGAGTAATTTTACCCTATCTTTAAATTTAACAATTTCAAGTTTCTAACCTAGGCATAAGAAACAGGGTGAGGTGAGTGATCTACATGTTTTTGCTTTTCTTAATATGCTCCATCTAATTATTGTATTTTTTTCTCGTCTATTAATTTCCAGAAGTATCGGGACAGCGACGTGTAACTCTATTGTTTATTTCTAAAAGATAATTTATGCATGTAATACCCATTCTTAAAACTTCTATATAGAACTTATTATCGTCTGGGTTTTCAGCAGTGTAGATTTCAGCACGATATATAACTCATGAGGTGACGTAATTATTTTGTAAGAGACATTCATCCTGTCTCTGACAGTTACAATTTTTAGTGGTTGGATTACCTTCAATGCCACTATTAGTATCATTCCTTTTAAGTATTTTATTTTTATGTTTTTTTAATTATTTTTTCTAGGTTATCTGTGCAACTATAACTTAGTTTTAATGTTTTCTTATTAAATAGTTTATGGAGTGCGTTACCAGGTGGGGAAGTGCTTGTTTATAAGTTGTAGAAATTTGTAACCAATTTTTCTTTTAAACATCATATTAAATAGGGTTGTAAACCAGATTATTTTCCTGCCTCGATTTCTAGGGTCATTAGCGTTTGTAGTTATATTTTTATATTTTATATCAGCATTTACGTACCCGCTATTCTTTAAGGCATTGGTGTAAATAATATTTATACTTGTTAAACGTTGTCTCGTCTGATGAGTTATTACTAATTCTACTTTCTATTGACTTGGGTATGTGTTTAATTAAGAAGAGCTGTGATACAGGGAAACAGTCTATACACATATACATATATATATATATATATATATATAGAGAGAGAGAGAGAGAGAGAGTTAGAGATTCTACAAATCTTCTAAGTATCAATAAAGTTATAAATACATTTATAATTTACAGATTATTTCAGCAATATCTATGAGTTATAAAAAGAACATAGAAATAGCGGCATGAATACACAAGGAAAATACAATCTAGATACTTAGCAAAATGAGACGATACAGAAATAGAACATATATTTGATGCAAATACTATGTAATGTATCTACATAAATACATGTGTTATACATCGAATATAAACGCCAGAATACAAACAGAGGAAGTTAAATTATTAAAACGACAAATACGACAAACATGTGTTATACATCGAATATACACGCCAGAATACAAACAGAGGAAGTTAAATTATTAAAACGACAAATACGACAAACAATATATGTTGTTACTTCATATAAATATTTAACTTATCGGCTAATCGAGCAGAATTAGCTTACTCAGCAGACACATCACCGTGCGAAGAAGTTTAGTCAATCGAAACATGTGTTGAAATAATGTAGAAAATGGAAAATTTAAAACGTTCCTGGTTTATTTTCTCAAATATATACATATCAACAGGTTGGTAGGTATTTCAATTGTTTGAATCTATACTGATGAGTCTTTGAAAGACGAAACCAGCTTGTCTATAGATCAAAATAATATAATTTAATTATTTAATTATTATTATATGCGACATTAATAAATAATGTTGACAAAAATAATTATATCGCTCTGAAAGTTACGCTATATTTATATTTATATCCACTTTGTTGAACAATTTAAATCTAATTACCGGTACGAGTTTGTATTAACACTGTATTTACACGTCTCAATCGCGCAGCTGACCTGCTAGCGAAGGGGTTTACGATGATTGGTTAAAAGACCCATGCTTCTAAGTTCGAACTCGTCTGTAGTTTGCGAAGTTGTCAGCATCTATACTGATTTCTCTTCAAATGAGTAAACAAGCTTGGCTATAGATAAAAAATGACATTTAATTATGTAATTATCGTAACACACATATATATATATATAAATATATATATATATATATATATATATATATATATATATATATATATATATACATATATATTATTTTATTTAAATACTATACATTACTGTGTATTAAACAACTTTAAACAAGCCGAATTTTCTCTAAAATACAGGATGACGGTATAAATGAACCCCAGGTATCCCAAACAGTCACAGTGATATATAGTATTGTTTTTTATAAAATAATTAATATTAGTCATTGTAAAACGTACGATCGAGTAATATGATTGTTGTGATAGCTGCTCTCTCTTCTCTCTCTCTCTATTTGTGTTTCTATCTATCTATCCATCTATCTATCTATCTATCTATCTATCTATCTATCTATCTATATATATATATATATATATATATATATATATATATATATATATAAATATATATACATATATATTAGTTTTTACAGATTTTTTAATACAAATATCATGTGGCTACACATTTTCAAACACGTTTCAGTCAACACTATGAAATAGTTAAACCTCTTCGGACCTAGCCTTTGTTGACAGTCATGAAAAGTAAAATTAAAAGAATTTCACTGGGACTTAAAACGTTATCAACTCATAAAAAGTAAATTAAAACTGCCTATAACATGAACAAAATATTCGTTACTTTTTTCTATTTATATTTCTGCTTTTTTTCATAGATTTAAAATACATATCTTTTGCTTGTTAAATGTATTTTCAAGTTCTAAAGAAACCCACAAGAACGTCTGACCCTATTTATCCGGCTTGTTTTGATTGAGACAAACACTAGCAAACGCGCACCTACTCAGACACCCAAAGACAGCAACATCCGTATGTACAACCAAAGAGAATCACGAAGGTTCACACATACACAAAAACGAGAACCGAAAAACTCACAACCACAGTCGCAAAAGACGAAAACCGTTGTAACCACACACTAAAGCCAGCGACCTAAGAGACACACCCATAAACACACAGCCAGAAAAACATAGATGCACACAAAGCCAATGATTGTTTTGACGGTAAAGTAAATAAAATGTAATATATAAAATAACATTCATATATACACACATATATACTTTAGTACTTGGCGGATTTTACTTTCCATGGCTGAAGAGGTTTATCTATTTCATAGCTTTAACTGAAACATGTATGTAAAAGTGCAGTAAGATACGATTTGTATAGATACATAGTTTTGAACCTAATAGACAGCTAACTTTATTATTAAGTACGTTTACATAAATACAGTAAAGATTCACTGCATTTTTCATCTTGTATTGGTAATCTTTTCTGGGTACTATATATATATATATATATATATATATATATATATATATATATATATATTATACATGTGTCGTTGAAGGCCACGGAGTAATCTTTCTTTGCTATCCTTCTGGTTAATTTCTCGATGCGGAGAGAGTGATTCTTTTGTTTTCCGGTGTCAATTGGTGAAGTATGGCACATAACGTTGTATTGTTGGCCATTCCTCGAGCGTTTTCGGTCTCGTGACCGCCTTCAGGAGGCTGTGTCTTATTATAGTAAAGAGCCGTATTTATAGTTTTATTATTGGTTATATCTATTAATTTACACACACACACATATATATATATATATATATATATATATATATATATATATATATATATATATATATATATATTAGACATGTGTCGTTGAATATTAACCAGAAAGATCGTAAAGAATGAAAACACCGTGGTCCTCAACGACACATGTCTAATAAACGACTTGCTGCCGAAATATATATATATATATATATATATATATATATATATATATATATATTAGAAGATTACCCGTCTAAAGACAGGTAAAATTAATTCCCCTAACAGACCAGCTTTGCGCTACTTTAATGTCTCTTTACGAATTTTAAAATCAAGATTTCCTCATACTAAACGTTATGTTCAGAATCGTAATCATAATTTTTATCAAAATACATTACATCATTTTAATTTTTTTAAATGTCTAAAATTGAAACTTAAGCTTAAGGAATCCTAAGAGAAAAGTGAAATTCAATTAATACTACTTATTTAGTGTATAAAGCCTATAGATGCACATCTGACATATTTTAATTTTCAAATAGGACGGGGAGCGTATTTTCTTCCCTCTTAAACTCTGTAAAACTAAAGTACGTCTAAAAACTAGTTTTATAATTTCACCTAAAAATGAGGGATATAAATTCCTCCTATATTATTTGTATTTGATTCTGCTCAGATGTTATTTTGTTAATACTAGCTTTTTTTTATTAAATATGTTCGTCGAAATTATTTTATTTAAGATACCATATTTTTACAGGAAAACATTTATTTTCATGTAATTTTTTTTTTTAAAGTTTGTTACTGTTAATATTTACTGCGTATATGTGCATATTTTTGGCATTTAATTGGATATATACTTCAGTGTTAGTACTTTATATTAATGGGTATAGTTAGGTGCACCTTCTAATCCATGCAGATGTATGTGGGTCAGTAATTGACAGGCCTTCTTTGCAAACGATTTCGTATCTGTGGAACACGTTACCGCGGGTCTGCTTCTCTTCTTATTACAACTTTGTCGTTTCGTACTTATTTTTTATAAATCCTTGATGTAACCTATTATAAATACATCTGTAATAATTCATAAGTCATGAAACGCAGTCAATAGCATTGATTAATGTTAGTACTTCAATCGTGTTCCTCATCTTTCGGTTAGCAATCGTTATCAAATTACTCTGTATCCTCGAGTGGCTGTTACTCTTGATAAGTTGCGACACAATAGTAAAACGTTTAAATGAATATGTTTTCGTATATCTGTAAAACGTATTTTACAAAATAATATTTCCTTGTAATACAGTCGTTTAGAATGTCATTACCCACATCAAATGATATGATCACATATGGACAGTGCAAATTTACTTCCTTGTTTAAAATGACCTTTATCCAAATAAAAGATGACGTAAGATAATTCTTCTGAACAATACAGAATGACTCATCTAACGGATAAGGCGAAAATTAACTTTTCTCAAAAGCATAGGTTAAGCTTTCAGAAATAACTATTTTATATTTAACTTATGAAGTTATGTCATCGAATTTTTCGGTCAGACTCAAATTATAATTCTTCAGACATATTGACATTTGATTCAAGCTATCGTTAATTCATTCCACTATGTTATAAGCACGCATACATTTTATTCTCTAATTTTGTTTCTGAAAACCCTTATTCTGTCTGAGAAAACTCTTAGAATGGAGACATTTTCCTTACTCACCGTAACAGATTAGAAGCAGGTAATCCTGCACAATTATATTGAGTTCTCTCTATTTATTTCGGTAAACAAATATTAATTACATTATAAAACATAGACCATTTCACATTGTGTGTTTATGTCTGTCTTCTACATTAATTACACATTATTATATGTTCTTTATTATTAATCGATTAGTGTCGAATATTAAGACGAGTCTTTTCCAATTACGTTTCCACAAAATAATTTGATTATAAATTTAATGTCAGTAAAATTAATTTCAATTTTTTCATCAGTCACTATTTTTTTAATTCTACTTCCGGGCAACGCCGGGTAAGAACATCTAGTAGTAAATTATTTATGTTTTACACGTAAAATAATATTTTCGAAACACATTACTGAAATTATGGGAAGAATTTTTTAAATGTATACATGCATTCCTCAAACATTATGCCCGATGAAGTTACAGCACTTACACAACCTCAACAAAAATGCCCCGATCAACCTCTTCATTGTAGAGGTACCTATATGCTGGAAGACTTTACTCAGATAGATTCTTTCCTCGAATCCCTTGCTTTTAGAATTTTATATGAACAAATACGCCTCACTCAGGTTTCCCCATAACATGTTTTCCTATCGCAGTAGCTCCTTATGCTTCAGTGGCAATATACCTTGTTACGGTTGAATAATAGTTTTAAAAATACGAATCCAAAACACTACTATAAATGCAAAGCAGTATACTTACTGTCACACCGGCCGTTCTAACAGAAGATAAACTACATCGGTTCTCGCTATAAATAGTGCGAGTAGACAATCACCAGAGAGAAAGGGACAGTATTGTAACTTTCTAGCCGAGTGCCAGTCAGTTTCCTTACCTTTGTACCTTTTATGTTAATACACTTGTTATCTTAACCCAACCTCGACTTGACTTCTTCTTTTCACTGTTGGACTACTTCACAACACTTACAATACGGATAGACAAAGAAAGGTTACAATATATATATATATATATATATATATATATATATATATATATATATAGGGGGGAGGGAGAGAGATAATTGTAAATGTAAACTGAATAAATGATATTTATTCAGAAAAAACGAAAATCAGAGCAAAGTCTAAATTAAACAGCCGTATTTAAAAATACATGCGAAAACAGTAATCGTCAACTTAAAAGACGAAAAAGAGATTTAATATCAAACCGCAGGGCAGACTGATTAATCTTACAAAAAATAAAAATCGATCGTATTGCCAAAACGAGCAAAAATGCAGTTGATTAGAAGATAAACTGGATGTCTTCCAATAAAAGTACACGATAGAAAATATTGTATTGTATATGTAAAAAGGAATAACTTCTAAAATTCGACATAGAGGATATTTACGCATCTATAATCGCGTAGCATAATGCTTCTGCGCTTAAAATAATGAAAATATATACTAATATGTAACGTTGCGACAAATACGCAGAGCTAATTAAAGTCGTAAACAGAAATTGCCGGACGTTGAACCCTCGAACTCTCTAGCCAGCAGTTATTCTCCAAAATCCATAATCAAAATAATTAATATAATATTTTTGAACACAAGCGCATGCACCTTGATGCACTATCCAATTCACTTCAACGTTACTGCGATCATTTAGAGCAGCCTCGGCGCGGATATTTGACAAACGAGGGATTTACTAGATAATATATTACACTTAGCTGACTAATTCGTTGAACTGGATTATCAATACATTACAAGATCAAACATTGATACCAATTAATTCTGGTAAAAAATTAAGCTTTATAGAAGAGAAACAGATAAACAATTTGATGTAACATTCGCGAATGATGTTTTAGAAATTACCATACTTTTGAAAATAACACTTGCATCTGGCAAATCGATATATGGATGTTACCGAGACGAGGATTCCTATACTTATTTAAAATACTGACATACAATAAAAATAGATAAACATAACAACTAACGCCATAACATTCGACACAAAGAAACGAATAAACCAAAATAAAATATAAACTAACGCTTTATAAAAATATAAATTCTAATTCAAACCCTCCCATCATCACTAAAGATATTGATAAATACATAGATGTCATATTATCTACAAATTATATCAATTATTACATTTTCGATAAAAGAAACCACGCACAACGCCAATATAATGCATCTATAAAAGTAAATATTCGTATGATAATTAAGAGTTTATTAATTTTTTATTACTACACCAGTTCTTCAACAAGAATAATATTATCGTAAATTAATGTTCAATCCTCAATACAGTCATGAACACAATATTAACATGTTACAATAAAGAAATAATATACATAGTATAGCTTGTACCTAGCGATTAGGAGATTCCAATATTTTTCCCGGTTCCGATACAATTAGCGATTCTTTTCTTAATAACCGATTCCGATACAATTGCCGATTCCGAATTTTAAATGTCTAATCGCCTAAAAAGTAGTATTTCTTTAGTGGTAGGGGCATTTAGCGAAATAAAATAATCTTCTTTTAAACATGCATACACTTTCTTTATTTTATTTTAGGTAGCTTCTATTATAATTCTTAAGGCATTTGGATCTAATCATATTTGCAACAACAGCTAGAACTTTTTAAAACGTAGTTCACTCCAAAACAGGCAAGCTGCTATTGTAAACGTAAGGGGCTACTGATTATTAGGGTGACAGTTTTTTTAGGGGAGGGGGCAATCCTAATTTGGGAGCTGTGGTCACATTAGTTTTAAATTTCTGCATGTTAATACAGTTGTAGAAAAAGGGAGCAGGGAAGGAAATTCCAAATGGCGGCAGGACGAGGAAAGAAACTATTGTAGTAGGAGGCTCTCCGGCATCTGGGGATCTCTACAGTTAATGTGTGGAATTTAGCTGATTGTCAGGTTGGCGAAGTGTATTTACGTAGAGGGGGAACCATAGCAGGCAGTTCATCGGAGAACATTCCATTGAAGTACTTGGAAAACAAGCACAAGGATGCAACATGCGACAATGGGACAGATGATGTTGCTTTGTGGATAGTAAGGGATCTATTAGATTAGAGACTCCTTTTCAGATCTTGTCTAAGAGGGAGAGAAAAGTTTTTCCTTATTTATTCTATCCAAACTTTTTGATAAACTCATTGTGGAATTTAAATCTATATTTATCACATGTGCTGTTTTCTTAAAAATTCATCAACTCGTCCCATTGTTGTAATAGTATAGACAATGAACAATGTCTATTGGCTTGTAAGAGTTTATACGTGTTCGATCGAAGTAGGTAATATCAACAACGAAATATTGTATTCCGGTGAATCTGGCCGAGATTGGAATACACATTAACAAGCCAGGTTTAACTCGTCAAATATTATATATTAAAATGCCACCATACTAGTTTCTAATGGGTGATGTATTAACATATATCTATGAAATTGTCGAGTATAAAGTCGGAAATTGTTAAGAAATGATCAGTTCACAATGGCAATACAAATTTAATCCATGTATAACTTAAAACGACAATTTGACAACAGCATAAAATGCTTAATAAAATTGCCTGATACGTATCAAGCCTTTGGTATGCATTATTTCATCCCTTTTAAAAACAGATTAATTTTAGATACAAAAAGTTTAAATGTAAAAAATAACAATGAAAAAAAAAGAAGATAAGGAATGAAAATGATAATTAAATAAATGAATTAATACATAAATATCATCACTACTGCTATTAATAACGTACATAGACGCCAGGCAAAAATATTGGGACTGGATTCGACAGAAACTAGATAATCTGGAGCAATATGTGGGGGAAATGGCAAGACTAACACAGGAATGTAGTGTGAAGTGAAAAACATGAATGGAAGAATTTTAGGAAATTTTAAAAGGAACAGTAACCGAAATCAATGAAGAAACGAAGAAGAGCTTCCGAAAAATAGCAAACTGGAAAGAATCTGGCCACAAACGATTATGGCATATAATGTTGACATATCGTTCTGATAGGTACCAGATGTCTGACCATTTGGGAACAGCAGATGCTGTATGTGGGAGAACACAGAAACGTTCCTAAAAATATTTTGTAATCTCTTATGACCGGGATATACATTCGACTGGGAACAGCTAGTGAATTTAATATTCATTACACACCTTCTCCCTCAGAGGAAGCCAGCTCAAGCCGTCCAAAATACATTGATTTTGGTTTCAAATGTTACACGAAAAACGAGTATATAACTTACAGATATGTATATAGATCAGCACTACATTAATTCAAAACTACAGCAAGAAGGAAACTATCCAAGCAAATAAAGACTAATAACCTTCTGTCCAAGCTGGTTGAAAATCGTAATAAAACCACACAGCTAAGAGACATACATCTCCATCATTATCTGTAGTTTTCTATCCGAAAAACAGATAAGATGCAATAAAGCGACACGGGGGACAAATTACCCGTTACTACCGAAGATAGAAAAAAACGTTTTTTATAAACATAGCTATAACATAACTGAATTAGAGTAAATACATAATACATAGATAAGTGAATACTTAAAAATATAAAAATGATAACAGAGAAACTTTTAAATTTAATCGTAAACACAATGAGAAAATGAAGCCTGGAATTGAATGGTGGGTCACAACTAATAGAGATACGTATACAGAGGTATTTCCAGGTAGATTACCAATCGCAATTAATTTGTGTCATAGCTGTCATGTCATTCGCCAGATACCCTGTAAGTACACAATTATAGATACCAAGTAAAAATAATCACTTCAAGCAAGAAACAAAATTGAGCCAAAACAGAATTAAAATGTTTAACAAGGACACTGAAATTAAATTCTGAATGGGGAAATTTGCGCTACTTGAAATGAAAAAGAGATTACTCGAAACAGCAGAAGGCATAAAACTAAACTTGCATTTATCAGATATTTTTCATCACATTACTAGTTGTTTATTTTGGTGCTTCTGCGGTATTGTGTACTTATGAAATAGTTTAGTCTTTAATTTAAAAGAGTAACTTGAAAGGTGGAGATAATACAAACCATTTGTCAAATCTGATTTATCCCAAAATAAAAGTTGTATATAACCAATTTTAATACATAATCTGCACGCACACACGATGCTCGGTACGTTTCAACAATTACTTTTTTTAATACAGCATCAGAGAAAAATTCAAACGATACATTAAAATCAAATAAAAATTCAGACGATACGTTAACATTAGATATATTTATTAGAAATAAATTAAACATCAAATAATAAATAAACCAACATAAAATTACGTAATTGAAATGCAGTAAACTTTAAATGAAAAATGATAACTAAACCAGTTTCAATATATACAAAAATACGTTATTGAAATGTAGTAGTTTAAATGGAAAATAATAACTAAGCGTGATTCAATAAATAAAGAAAATACGTTATTGAAATGTAGTAAACTTTAAATGAAAAATAATAACTGAACCAGTTTCAATAAATAAACAATACGTAATTGGAATGTAGTAAAGTTTATATGAAAACTAATAACTAAACCAGTTTCAATAAATAAAGAAAATACGTAATTGAAATGTGGTAAAGTTTAAATGAAAAATAATCACTAAACCAGTTTCAATAAATAAAGAAAATACGTAATTGAAATGTAGTAAACTTTAAATGAAAAATAATAACTGAACCAGTTTCAATAAATAAACAATACGTAATTGGAATGTAGTAAAGTTTATATGAAAACTAATAACTAAACCAGTTTCAATAAATAAAGAAAATACGTAATTGAAATGTAGTAAACTTTAAATGAAAAATAATAACTAAACCAGTTTCAATAAAGAAAGCATACGTAATTTAAATGAAATAAAGTTACATTGAAAGTAACATGTAAAAAAAAGTGTGATACTGTATACAATTCTGCGATTTGTGTGAAAATAATGAATCAGATTTAGCAAAAAATGTTATATTATCACCCCATTTCAAGTGCGTCTTTAAAATTAGAGACAAAAGTATTTCATACGTAAAAAATAGTGAAGAAGCATAATTTATTTTACAGTTCACTGTCACAGAAGATGATTTTAAGATGACAAATACAATTGTTAATAAGTTATGTTGTTTGTTGGTTCCTTTTGCCATCTATCTCTATAAGGCTCAATGATTACAGTAAGCAATCTAAATTAGCACAAAGATCCAAATACTTCATAGAATGATGCACCAAAAGAAACTCACATGTCTTTCCACAATCAAACATTGAGTAGCTTGAAAAATATGCGATATTAAAACATTGGAAACCACGGGATCGACTCAGGTTTCAAAGTGACATCATATTTGGTTTTCACGCAAATCAAATAGTATCTCAGAATAAATTCGCATTAATCCATCCCCAAGCGATCCATCAGTTTAAGTAAAATTACCATTTAAAAGAAAAATTTATTCGCGTATATTTATCTATTTTTCTCTGAGGCATACAAGTGGATCGGAATGGCTAAATGATTATATAATCGGGAATTTCAACCAATTATATGTTTAACTTGTTTGTATGTGCTTTTATATTTTTTAGAATTTAAAAAATGCTTCAAAATGTATAAATTTTATATTATAATATCTGCTATGTAAAAGGACGCGATAGTTATCAACTCAGACAATAGCATCAGCAATCCGAGTAAAAATGCCGTTGGATCTATTACCATCACTAATATATCTAGAACATTTATGAACCTTATTACACGGAACTGATATTCCATCTAAACTGTCTTCATGTTTAAAAGGCGATGATTATTTTTACAAGTATGTTTGTAATAATCTACCATTGCTAGGAGAAATGGAATCTGCGCATGGTAAAAGATAGTGAAACAGAGTTGTTTGCCTATGCGATAAACATGGCATTATGAGATGCAGATCTAACATGGGTGCTACCAACACGGTCTATCCATCTTCTCTTTAATCCATTATTTTCATAGTTTAATCATTGATTGTATTATTTTTTTGAATAAATAATTCTAAATTGTATTCTCGTAAGAATCGTGTTCATCTGTTTACTTCTACATTGCGTTGTGTCTCACAATTTGAACACCACATCAGAACAACCCCATAATTTCCTGCAATATTTGAAGTATCAAATGGTGTCCAGCGAACGTTTTCTTATGAACTGTCTACAAAAAAAATTATGTTTCGACATTAAATAGTAGAAAAGCCTGACGGCAATGTTTGCTAAACAGTTGGTTTGTCTGTCAGTCTGTCTTTCTATCATTATAATTGTATAATAGTCACTAATCAAACTTTCATGGATATTTTCCATGAATTAATCATTTGATAAAAATCGCATCTGCTAGTCGCAAATCATACTTACCTTGACTTATGTGCATACTTAAAGGATCTTCGCTACATGCTTCAGAATAAAGTTCCGCGACTTATCACGGTTTTGGGTCAGTCTTTCAGCTGTCAATGGCGACCTACCTTATCTAGTCGATTCATCTTGTTGGTGGTCGTACTCTTGACCTTTCTTACATTAAATCTTTTTTATATGATGTTTTTAAATAGCTGGATCCTGGAAGCCGGGAAACAGACACACACCACGTTAATATCGTTAACATCATGCTTTTTTCTGATATCTTAAAATATCAGATGATCGCAAATTGGTAAGTAAAAATTCACGAACGGACATCAATTAAACCTGGTTAAACATCAACATCCAAACTGTATTTTGACAGTGAGCTTTGACCTCACTCATGAGATAAGCGAGTGATGTGCATACAGGTTGTCTATAACAGAGGAAGGATAAAGTGTTTCGCTTCTTCCATGAAATTACGCACAGGACACGAAGCCGTCAAGGTTTACATAACAATCATCAATTATTCCTACTACAGATACCAGCCACGAATATGACATCGAAGTCGGCCGCACATTCCACCTCTTGAACTGCAAACACATTTACTAAGTAGCTTACAGTATAAAACATATAATATATAGTGTTATAATTAATTTCGTAAGTACCTTCTTACCATTAGTGACTAGTCATTTTACTTAGAGTTAAATCCCAAAACACGTAATAAAAAATTAGGTAGCTTCTATTATAATTCTAAAGGCATTTGGATCTAATAATATTTGCAATCAACAGCTCGAACTTTTTAAAACATAGTTAACCCCAAACAAGGCAAGCTGCTATTGTAGACGTAAGGGGCTACTGGTTATTAGGGTGGCAGTTTTGGGGGGGTCATCCTAAATTGGGAGCTGTGCAGCGAGATGCTTGTTCACATTTGTTTAAAATTTCTGCATGTTAATACAGTTGTAGAAAAATGGAACAGGGAGGGAATTACAAATGCCGGCAGCACGAGGAAAGAAGCAATTGTAGTAGAAGGCTCTCCGGCATCTGGGGATCTCTACAGTTAATGTGTGGAATTTAGCTGATTGTCAGGTGTGCGAAGTGTACTTACATCGAGGGGGAACCATAGTAGCCAGTTCATCGGAGAAAATTCCATTGAAGTACTTGTAAAACAAGCACAAGGATGCAACATGCAGCAATGGAACAGATGATGTAAGCTTGTTGATAGTAAGGGATCTATTAGATTAGATACTCCTTTTCAGATCTTGTCTAAGAGGGAGAGAAAAGTGAATGGTGCAGCAGCCGAGATGTCGCAACAATACACCGAAAGAGAAAGTTTATAGGGAATACCAAATACACATACGGTCCCAAACTGCATGTATATCCCGGCCAGGGGAGATTCAATACAGTGCTTAATATTTTCAAATGGTCACACATCTTGTACCGGCATCCCGCAACGTCGCTTGACTTCGATAATATAACAAAAATCGTTATATCAGCTTCACAATGTTATACATAGTTATACATATATTGTACTTTTACCAAGCTTTTAGAACGGTTCTAATCCCCATCGCAGAAGTTTATAGAATCTTCCATCTCAGCGATCTGACGTAAAGGCGATGCCAGATGATGAGAATATTAGTAAAGTATGGCGTGACGCACATGCCGATCAGTAGATTTAATCTATTTCAGTTAGCATATACTTCGGATTCGTAATGGGCACTGATATAGGTTGGGACTAAATTCCTGCTAATTTTGCGTCGTCATCTTCCGGCACTTTACGTAAGCCACCGGAATTAGCCGACGCGAAGACTGACCTAGGCCCTAAGCAAATATTAGCCAATCAGCTGCCAGATGTCAGCCGACGACCCATTTTCATATCTTGATATTGAGTAAATCAAGAAAGAAATTGTCAAATCAGAAAATTATTTTTAACGATTTAGTTGAGCGAATTCAATTTCCCGAACGAGTCTTCTCCATCTGCCAAATACCACGTCTAATAGCAAAGAAAACATGCAGAAACTTCGAATATATGTGCAGGTTTGCCCCAAGAAGTGAGTTGACGTCAAAAAGTAACAACAAAATCATTTATTTAAACTCTTCTCGAAAAAACACTTGTTTATCTGTTTCTTTCTGTGTATATAAAAATATACTTTTTACCAGTTTTCTGTATATATAACACCAATAAAAAAAAGTATTGTTAACCAGTTGACTATGTTTTATTTCGTGGGCAGAAAAAAATAAAAAGTTATTGAAACATTACTTGAAAAAAAAATGATTATTGACAGTTTATTAGCTGTTTTATTTATTTTATTTATTTCATTTAAAACACTATTCTTGAAGAAAATTGTTTATTAACAGTCCATTAGCTATGGGTTCTTCGTTTTGTATTACATTTTATTTTATTGAAACAAATTTGATCATAAATAGTTGTTTAGCTATTTTTGTTCATATTATATAATTAAAAAAAACTTTTGACCAGGTGTTTATTTTTATTTTTCTAAGTATAAACAAACTAAGCATATATTCTATGAAGCAGCAGCGTCCTTATAGCCTGACACTTTCGCGTCAGCTTTTTCGGCGGCTAACGTAAACTGCCGGAAGATGATGACACAAACTTATCAGACATTGGATCTCATTCTATATCGGTACATCTCAATTTTCTACACCTTTTCGCATAGGTCAGCTAGCCATACGGTAATCTTCGCACATACTTGATTACCTTGTAACTCGGAAGCGGGGCATTTCAGTTGTGTGCATTGTGCATGTAATTAATATACAGAATATGGCACATACAACATTATTATCCGTATTTAATTAAAGCTACACATAATGCGTAAATAAAGCTCTACAGCTGTAAAAGTACAGAGCGCATTGCTCTATAAAGACTGTAAGATTCTAGCGTACATATGCTTGTAGGGCGCTTATGAGTGTTCAATTTGATGACACGTAGAATTACTTTAGGACTGGGATGTACACGGATCGCATGAAGAAGCGGAAGACTCACGATCAATTCGATGAGAACGATTCTCAAATAAACAATGGACATAGATGTGTGGTTTAACATATTAGTGCCCTGCTATTTTAGTGAACACTATTCATTGCAAACTAAATTATATGGACAATATATCGGTACACGTGAAAAGACCGTTTATCTTTATAACACGTCACTTCAGCACAGTATACGTAAAATCAAGATCCAATGCTAATTATATTTCTTTCAGGAAACGGAGAAGCTCGACGATAAAAAAATCTGCAAAAGAAGTCTAATACTTGGTCAGACAAAAATTAGGGCCTCAATCGTTATACATGGTACTTATCCGGTCAACACTTGTTCCCCGACACTATAAACATCCCTATGACATAATGAAATTGTAGGCTGATCACGTCCCGGACATCTTTTCGAACCCTTCAGTGGTCGATAAAGATATGATCAACAGACTGCCTCAGAAAGACATCAGACGTGGGATGATTTTTTGGCTAAGATCAAAGTGTAGTATATGTTCCGATGGATACTGCACCCCATAGACTGGTATTGTCTTGGCCTTCGGGGCTTGATTTACGCCGGTCTATGGGTGTGTCCTGTGCAGTTCTAGGAGGTCCACCCTCCCAGGCTTTGCCTCCCCTCTTTGGTGAGGAGTAAGTTTATTGCTTACTGCCTGAGGCGCCCCTTCCGGGGAATGCCGACGGGGCTGTCCAGGCAATTTTTAAACCCCACTTTCCCAACCCTTACATCTTACTTGTGGGAGTAAGATAAAAACTGGCCTTGTGCCTAACTCCTGGAGAGGAGTAAATCAATACTCTTCCCTAAATTTGAGAGATCTGCAGTAAAATTAAGATGAAGCCCATCGTCTGACATCTGGTGTGCAGGTTTATGTATCTATTCTCAGGACTGGGTAAACACGATTTAAATTTCAATATATAACGGGATAGAAGCAGATTCGGTCTGTGGTATTTATAACGGATGAAACATCATTGCAGCAGTCAGTAAGGTCGTTTCGAAGAACTGGCTAAACCGGATCTCAAGATAGCTGTTCCCTTCTGTTATCCCGGAAAGCTAGACCACTTTTAAATCCAGAAATGGAACAATGGATATGTTATTTTCTGCGCAAAAATTCCAAGTAGCACCAGAAAAGATTTTTGTGGACCTGAGGAATGTTTTCGACACTGTAAATAGAACGACATTTTGAAAATCCTCAATAAACTTTGATTTACACAACGATTTGTCACTTAGGCAACTATGAGAACACTGAAGCACGGTTTCATGTTCGCGATGCACTTTATGATTCAACACCATTGATAATGATGTGACACAAGGTGACAAACGTGCATCGATGCTGTTCTCTATATACTTTGCTATGACCCTCATTTATGTTTTAGGAACTTTAATGACAATTATGGACCACCTCCTAGTTCTTATGCTATCTCTGCATCATAACATAGGTGTGTACTTAGAATATCCTGTTAAACTAATCTGATTTTGAAGCAATGTTAAATAGTAGAACCTAGACGTTGTTATGATCAACTTCAGGATAATCGTAACAAAGTCTGGCCCTGGTCTTCAAGCTGAGATTTACCACTGAACTCTGAAAATGCAGTAATATTTCAATTCGCTCTCCACCTCCTTCCAATCGGAATATTAGTGTTATACCTCAACACATCAATATAGTCGCTTATACGAAATACCTTGATACTGTTGTGGATAGCTTCTTCACCCGAACGCGTATTGTATCAAGATAGCGAACAGATATTTTAACAACCTAACAGCAGATAATTTCCGTCCCTAATACATCTATCTGGTACCGTTCATTCTTAAGTATGAGATCGAAGCAAGGAATCTTTATCTATAAAAGGATAGCATACACCTGAAGCGTGTTCAATAGTTGGAAACTAAGATAGTGACAGAACTCTTCACACGAATATACAAATAGCGGCTTCAATGAATGAATCTATTCAAACTTGAGCAGCAGAGGATGCGAGAAGACTTGATTCTGGCGTACAATATAATCAATGAGAATGTAAATGCCAAATCGTTCTCCGCGGATACCCGTAAAATATGCAAATTCTTCGCTTTAGGCTCAAAAGAAGAAACGCAGCATTATCTGTCATGTGTTTCTGCTCTGTGGCACAGTCGTAACGATGACTACCATATCCAGGTTTAAAGCGACCTTGTACCAACATTCAGACTTGTTGTGGATAGAAATACGTTCCACATGTATCTTTACAGGAATTTCTACCTTTTTGTCAAATATTTTTTGTTTAATTTAAAACACATTATGCAAGGATAAACGAGGGTACACATATGTAAAACAATAACCAGTTGTTTTTCGTATCACATCTGCAGCATGACGTGTAAAACTATATCTTAACTGTTGAGCGATATATGTTCATGCAATCGGACAGGGCAATCTTCTTTTAAAAAGTGGGTGTCGTATATATATATATATATATATATATATATATATATATATATATATATATATATATATGTGTGTGTATGTGTGTGTGTTTGTAAGTGCTGGGCGTAATGTAATTATCCGGCGCGGACTGTTGTTAGACGGGACTAGTTCTAGTTTGTTCGCATCACTTTCAGTAATATGCTTGGGTTATTATGGAATAATTATACTTGCTGGGTGGAATATATGGTACACTAAACAGTGATAGACTATACGTGGTGGTGAAACAAGTATAAAAAGAAAGAAGGGTCTGAAATCATACTTATTACCTGGTAAGTTTCTGATGCATGACAAACGGCCCACTTTGTTTATACGCAACTTATATATATATATATATATATATATATATATATATATATATATATATAAGGAAGGCTCTGCAGACTAGTTTAAAAGAGGGTCGCTCCATTATGATCAGGAAATGATTATAATGGCTTTCCAATATAAAGGCTTGATGATCAATGCTATTAAGTATATGAGTTGTCCCAGCAACGAAATCAAGTGCAGCTTTAGCCACACAAAAGTATGGGCAAACTGACACCATATCTGAATGTTCTGCTGGGAAACCGCTACTATAAAATGCGACAATCGACTATGTAAATATCTCCACTGGACCATCTGTAAACGTTTAATATCCAATGTAGCAGTAAATTCTGGTAACATATACCAGAAAGAACTGTAGGGGATAAGTCATACACCATTCACTATGACTTTGCAATTCCTACAACTACATACCTAGAAAACAGAGCTGTTTAACCTGACATAGTAAAATGGGACACAAAGGGTGAAAGTAACAACCCTAGTTGAAGTCAGTTTCCCTAATGATGCTGGCTTAAACAGAGGTGAGAGGGAGAAGATAACAAAACGCCAAAGTCTTATGCACGACACGAAAAGAAAATGGAATCTTAGGAAGATCTCAATCATTCCAGTAATTATAGAAGCAACCAGACTCATGAATAATAATTTCACAAACTACCTGGCTTTCAAATATACCCGGTAAACAAAGTGCAAGAGAGATACAAACAATTGCGCTTCAAGGGACGTTTAGAATATTAAAACGATATCTCGGTTAGAATCTCTGAAATAGCGGGTAAATGCATGTCATCCATATGATGGGCACTCTCCAGCAAAAAAAAAACACATATGATAATTTAAAAAATTAAAAGATTCTATCTTTTATTCACAATGTGTGATCTCCTTAAAATGCATGTTGGGAAGGCTTCGGATGAGTCGGACCGTTATTATCGTCACGGGGCTAATTTGGTACTGATCAGTGTCATATCACCAAATTTAAGCGATGTTTAGTCTGACTAATACTAAATGCGTGACATGCTGCTTGCATTCACAAAAATATCCTCAAATTAAAATTAATCTACAAATCAAGTTCTTCTACCGATTGATGATGATTATATTTTAAACAATCGAAATATTTTGATAGAACTTTTCAATATGTGTTTTTGAGTTTATTTTTGCTAGTTGATTAGCTTATTCTTTATTCCATTTTTATTTTTACATATATACAGTATATATATATATATATATATATATATACAGTATATATATATTTATATGTATATATATATATATATATATATATAGAGAGAGAGAGAGAGAGAGAGAAAGAGAGAGAGAGAAAGATTATGTATATGATACATTCGTTGGCCCTCTAAAATATGTTTATTAATACATAATAATACCCTGAAACAAAATAAATCGAATAATTGAATGAAAGTAAGATATACATCATAACACATTGACCCTAATATAGTCAAATCGATCCTATTATCGGAGCTTCTTTGCTCGTATGTAAATAGATAAAGGTTTCGCCACTGATTCTATTTATAATAGAATAACGAATTATTCATGACTAATTCTGTCAGTTGCGTTGATGTAAATGTCTAAAACCGACATTACAGTGAAGACGACTGGCCACGTGCTTCACTTTCAAAACAATGACTCCTAAACGAGGTTCTTGAAATAGCCGCCATCAGACCTCTGTTAATATCTTAGGTGAATAACCTGTGTGATGCGAGTGTTCACGTCAACGGTTACGTTGACACCGCTAAGTTCTGCGATAGAAGCTAGTTACACGAATAGCTTCCGAGCATTGCCCTCATCAAGACGTGCATATGTTGTTTCTTCGTATCAAGCTAAAGTAAACTTAAAACTCGCGAAAGATTCTGAAAATGTATAAAAGCTTACAATAAAAGTCGTTGTGCATCAGCACGTGTGTTTGTAGTTTATTTGAATCACCTAATTAATTAAATCATTATTTTACAACCACTAATTACAAATACAGAAAATATAACTATTAATACAACTGTAAAATAAATCAGTTAAATCGATGCCATCAAATTGATATAACCTATGCTAAACGCAAAATTATGATTTTCGATTTGATACACATCACTAACAACATAACCGTCTTATGGATAGAAACATTAAAAAACTCAAATTAATTAATGCAATTTTTATAAATGAATACATTTAATTAATTAAACATATTAGTTATTGACCAATTTTTTGTAATATTTAATGATAATAACATTTAATTTGAAATATTTAAATGAAGCGTTTTATAATTTAACAGGATTAATTATGTTTACTTGAATTCAGTTTGGTTTCTGTGTTCATTTCAACGTTTTCTTTCTTTTTCTAGTAGAAAAGTACATCAGTTAGAAAAGAGTGTTTACTTATATTTTAATTGTAATTGGTTTTTATTAGGTGCCCGAATGAGAAGTATTGAAATAAAAAAAGACAGCAGATTAAAATGGAGATTTCGACGCGTGATTTTCGATTCAATTCACTGTCAATCTTCACTTGACTCATTATCAGTCTTCACTATATCCGCTCTTTTCTCCCTCTCTCCCTCCCCTCTTTGTCCCACACACTCTCTCTCTCCCCCTCTCTCTCTCTATATATATATATATAAGCCTGACAAATACTAAACACTATATATACACGTATATATATATATATATATATATATATATAGAGAGAGAGAGAGAGAGAGAGAGAGAGAGACAGAGAGACAGAGAGACAGAGACAGAGAGAGAGAAGGAGAGGGAAAGGGAGAGAGATGTATCCACTCTTCCAGTTGGTATATAGGTTTTTATTCTCTTATCATTAAGCTATTTCCCCACTTTCTGCAGGATTTCTCTCTACTTCCCAAAATAATAGAACTTCGCAATAATCTGTACGTTAATAAGGATTATAAAAATGTACGCTTTTACTTATATATATATATATATATATATATATATATGGAGATTCTAGCTTTAATGATGAAAAGCACTAAAGCAGACCACATTCCATAGATTACGACCAAACCCTGAAATGTATATAGAATAACCCACGTTACACTAAACGAAACATTGTAGAAACATTTGACATATTAAAATAATCCATGCATGATCATTTGGTAAAACTTGGGTTAACACATCGGCAATAATGTTTCGGACAACCTGATACATACCCTCATTGTCAGTCCATGTAAATAATATACTATTATAGGATGCGTAGGTCGGTAATAAACAGCTTCTATATACAAGTAAAAAATACGCCGTATGCGAAGTCCATTAACATTTCTCGGTTTTAAATTTTAGGCTAAAATGTTAGATGGGATAAATTTGTCTGAGTTATCATAGAAGAGAAACATTTTTGTATAATATTTACTTTTTAATACACCACGCGATGTATAGGTTTCAGAAAGTCTTGCTGCCTCTGAGAATAAAGTAACTACTTTTTTCGTATGAATATATTTTTAAAGCCTGCTTTGTACTGTTGTCGGCAATGACTAACGTGGGGTATCAACTGAAGGTTACTAACACCCATAGTGAAAGTTGTGCTATGAATCAGACAGAGTTCAAACATGCCACATCGAGTCGGCCGTCTACGTCGGTATACGATTCATCATGCCACCTCCTCAAAAAGAGTAACGACAACAGAAAGAACAATGATGCCCCGATGCAAAACACATGTATTGTATTCAGTCTAGTTAGTTTAAGAACAGTTAATAAATTAGAAAACTAAGGTAATAGAAAAATAAAATACGTAAGAGAGGAATAGAAAATAACATCTAATGATTCAGTTTATTCAATTTCATTGACACTGTTTAACAGCGAAAATGTCTACATGAAAACACTCATTTTCGTTGTAAAAAATTATGTGGCGCCATGACACGTGTGATATTCCGTGTTTATATTGTTTTCTTATTCTGTTAATTTCGTTATGGGTAACAATGTTGTCCTTTTGGCTAGGAACAATGTGTTGTATCTGTGTTGATGCCCCACTTTGACTATTCTGCTTCATGTTTTTGAAAAAAAATCCTTCTAAACTGAGGCAATTTTAATTTTTCCTCGAATCCACAATGACTTTCTTGGGGTAGCTGTATTTTCTCCATCTAGTGTCTAACTTTGTATCTGTAGAAAGGCATGTAAATAGGAACAATTCTGGTGTTTCTACAGAATACGAACAAAACTAAACCGACATTTTGCCGAATTAAATTCACGAAAACAACCGTAAAAGCCGGGTAATACCGAGCCGTCGTCAAAGAGTCAATCAGTACCGATTCGTAAACTGTTTCGATTGTTTCAAGCTGGTTTATGGAATCTGCTTCAATAAAAGTCAGTTTCGTTGTGTTTCTATACAGACAACTCTGTATATTGACGTAGTTGGGGGGGGGGCGGGCACTACGTAGAATTACATTTTTTGCAGTTCCTATTTATTTCCTCTCCACAAACGTAGAGTTAAGCACTCTCGACAAGCGTAGAGATAAGTGTTAAGTTTAATCAACTGAATATAGTTCCACGTGACCAAGTAGTGACGAGTCAGTAACTCTAATCTTAATGTTACGTGATGAAATCACTACGCTACAAGAACTACCACGTGACAGGTAAATAGTGCCAAATTAGGCGCCAAAAGAGATTCAACTGTTTTATATTTATTTCGCAATAAAAGGTTTGTGCCTCGTGCACGTGTATTAATGTTTCCTCATTGATTCTTGTCTCTCTTCCTCGTCTTTGTGGTTCACTGCCTACCACTATGCCGCACTCTAACAATTTAACAATCAGATTTTAATTTTGTAAAAATCCAGCTCCCCCAAAAAGAGAAACTCTGTATTGAAACAAAATAAAAATTGCCTCAATCTAGAACGATTTTTAATTTACTCACCGAGAATAGAACAGACGAAGTGTATTACCAGAACAGATATTTCACTTTGTTCCTAGCCAAGAGATCAAGGAATGTGTTTATCATTTGTTGTTATCGTTGCTTAACTTAAAAATAATTTGTATATAAACCAATTTTTCGCTAGCATTATTTAAAGCTTTTGTAAGTTGTTTTATCAGCTGTGATTTGACTAATTTTAATAATTATTCCCAAATAGTCCTTATCTTATGAAGAAAATGAAATGACAGATCATTACATTAAGTTTTGATATTATTAGATGTTGAAGAGTTAAAATCATCTGGTGCTAAGTATCAAAGGAAAACGTCTCCAATTGATAGTCTTAATTGCTTACTCGCATGTTTCATATTGATACGATTATTATCATAATAGGTTGAGTCTTTAGTGATCACACTGTGGTATATATGCCAAGACAACATGTTAAGTGATTGCTTAGTTATGCATAACGAAAGTGGCGGTGGCATAGCTGTTACCAACTTGGACTGCGGGATCGACGTGCCGTGTGCAGTTTCTAGTTCTGTCAGATTTTGTTCACCTTTCATTATGTGATGTCGGAAACCTAAACATGCCCCCTCCTGTGACTACTTCATTAAAAACTACAATCATAGAAAACGAATACCGACACATAAATGAAGTTCATACCAACACGGATATTTGTAATACCAAATGGGAAAAAATGAAGATATGTTGCCTCCGCGATGTATTACGCATTGTCCTTATAAATACACCACGTTAATCTATATAATTCTAAAGCTCTGATAATCTTGCCTGGGAGGTTATTTAGTTGTATGAACTTGAAATGGTTTAGATGGTGCGAATGTTAGTAGAATTAGACGATGAGTGGTGGGAAGAGGTCAATAGAGAGTATAGTCGTAGTAGAAACACCAAAACACCAGCAGCGTAAGAGATGAGTGATACGATGATGTAATAAAAAAATAACGTGAATAATTGAATAAAATGAAAAGAATAGCATCTATTTACTTGCCTCCTCACGAGGATAGAGTTAAACAAAAAGTCGGGTTTTAATGTGTGGTAATAAAGCTCCACTAAAAGAGGCGCTCCGGATATGGACACAAATAAACTATGTCTCAGTCTAAAATTCCCCCTTCACTGAGCGAGGACAGGACAAATGAAGTTACATACACAGAAACCCCAAAAATCCTATTTATGTATTCATCAACGTTTTGTCTATTTCAAGACTTCTTCGGTATGATTGGTTTGAGGAAATTTATATATATATATATATATATATATATATATATATATATATATATATATATATATATATATATATATAGTGTGTGTTATAATGAAATAAATTCCAGGAGGAAATCCGGGTATGAGAGCTCAATGTAATAAACAGAGCAAGAATAAAATAAAATATAGTAACACGAAATTACATAATCATCGATGCAATAATTCATTTCAACCTCGTGATATTGTCAAGCATCAAAGTGAGATGATTACATTTAAAAAAATCAATTTTCAAAAATGTAATCATCTCACTTGGATGCTTGACAATACCACAAGGTTGAAATAAATTATTGCACCGAATTTCGTGTTACTAAATTTTATATATATATATATAAATATATATATATATATATATATAATGTTTTATCGATGGACACTGCTTAACTATAGAAAGTATATTTAAATACAAATACATGCATTTTGCAGATGTATTTTCTTACAGAAATGAAGTTGAATTACGTCAAAATAAAACTCGAACTGACAGTTCTGTCATCATCTAAACCATTCAAAGTTCATACAACCAAATAACTGACCAAGCAAGATTTTCAGAGGTAAGGAAAATGTAACAAGCATGAAACTGACCTAATCAGTCTTAAAAACAATTCCTGTGGAGTAATCTCGTTTAACCTTGAATATGAAATTGAATTTGAAGACGACCATGTTGTAGCCCACAGGAATATCTTTCTGTAGTTAAGTGTTTAACTGATGGGAAGTTCTTGCCAAAAATGATACCACTCATGCTCGTCACATGGAGGAAGAAAAGAATGTTCTTTGGAGTGGTGGTATTAAGGCGAGTTTTGCTGTGAATGTTTTACAAGAAGGAATTAGTGATTGAAGCCCAGTCGTGCACATACCATGAACGTAACGATAGAGTAGAGAAATGCTAGACACGTCTTTTCTGTGGGAAAGGGTCGGTGAGAAGAAAACACTACGCTTCTAGCCAAAAGGCAAGGGTAGAATGCTGTGTTTACTAATTAATGATGTCTCAGATAAAATATATATCTATTTAATTTCACAATATGTTTAGAGCAATGCATGTTTACCCTAATGTATCAACATTGAGTTAGCAGGGCACGCGTTAGCTAGTATTAATTAAATCTAAATTATCCGTAAATGAATTGTATACTTGAATTATGTTGTTATCCTAATAAAATGCTTAGTCCATCACAAGGTGTTTTTTTTTCAAACAGTGTTCACGCTGCTAGTATGTGTGGCACTGATTCTATGTACTATTCTGGCTAAATAGCTTGCACTTATCTCACAGAACAGAAGTTACAAGTCTTTCTCTACGATATCGGTATTTTCATATTAGGTGATTGATTGAGTTCCAATCTCTGATTACCCACCCCTTACAAAAGTCTACAACAAAAACTAGTCTAGTTGCAACAACTGTAAATTGTCCTTCCTTTTACTGTACACCTATATGTAAACGGAACTTCCATGAGTAAAGTTTCTTTCCATGAACAACCCGTCTGTAGAACACAATAGCATGAAACTGCTTCCCAGCTGACTACAGCATGGGCGTTTTCATATCTAATGCTCACAAATTATTGTTGAGCTGTAATCTTAAATAATCAAATTCTGCCCAGTTTAAACCCTCCTTACCAATCCTCCCAGTGTTGTTTAACCGTCAATTTTACAAAGACATTACCACTTATCATTGAGTGACTTTTAAGCCTCGATAAGCAGTGACTTGTTAGTATATAAAATAGTCTAAGTAGTCACAATACAACTGACTTGTTATCCACCTAGTAGTCTAATAGCTGAGTTAATTTTTAATGCAAGTATTTGGGGCGGGGATTAGAATTTCGAAAGGAGCAGTAGAATACTATGTATTATTTTACACTGTGAGGCAGGTATGATCGTAGGTAGTTAGATAAGATAGTAGATGGCTAGTAGACTGTATGATAATATAGATTAGAAATAGATTACAACATGCAACGAGGTGTTATTGTACACTAAGTGCTCAATAATTATGTGGATGTTATTGGTTTTCGATTAGAGCACTGGGAAAGCAAACGTTGAACTATTGAAATCCTATAACGATGTTAATTTCAAGAGAGAAGCAAAAACTATTTAGATAATTTCGAATATAAAGAGTGCTTATCAGATTTGGATCATATGCTTTATTTAATTAGCAGTTGTGTGTGTAAAAGTGAACGGTGAAAAGCGGGACTGGTAATGAAGACTTGCGAAAGAATTTGTCATAATCCGGGATCAATAACATGACACTTGAAAGTTGAGGCTAAAGTGTATTTATAATTCTTTACTTTGTGTAGCTTTTTGGTTTAAGATGTTATTAGTTCATCGTAAAAATGTGTGTATAAAGAAAACTATTAATATATATGAATAGCTCTATTTATTATTCAGTACTATTATATAAACACAGTAAAGATCCTCCGTATTTTTACCTGTAGATATACACCTTACATGGATTACCCTCTCCCTCTCTCTATGTATATATATATATATATATACATATATATATATGTATATATATATATTATTTAATGTATAAACATATAATATTATAAGATGATATAATATATTCTGTATTTTCTTCTACAGTGCTCAATATGTTAGTAGAGCTTAATAGTAATGTATGAAAATATATGTATGCCAAGAAGATAAACAGAGGCGACCGTGTTTCCTTTCCGCAGGGAATCGTCAGGCTAAGTGCGCATACATTTTGTTACTGTTTGTTTTTTTATATATATTGGACCCGGAAGAGGCATCTTATCTTATGGGCTTATATATTCTATATACCCTCACACATATATCTGATAAAACAAATACATAGAGATGAGCTATTAGCTATAATAAATTGTTACAAGAAGGTTAAACCGTCAAGAAAATTATACATATAGAAATTAAAATATTATACCTAAGAATAGATGTATTAGCTAACATAAAAATAACGTATTTTTGATGACACTTTCAACTTAAATAAAAATACATACGATCCATATCTAAAGGATAACACACAACCAATGTAAGTAAACCCAAAGTACAATCACCCGTTATAAATCATAACACATAATCCTAGTTCTATCGAACGTAGGCATAACAACAACTCTAGCAACAAAAATGTATTTAAACAATGCAGATCTAACAATAGTGGATATAATATATTTGGATTAAAATAAGCAACAGTGTACCAGTAACTATAACACAAATAAAAATAAAGGCGGAAACCTAATCATCTGGTTTACACCTCCCTATGACAAGATGCTATGAAATAAACTTGTCAAAAATTATTAAATCTTATCGAAAACGACTTTCCCGTAACTTACACTAAAAATAATAGTTAATAAAAACAAGTTAAAACTGTCATACAATTGCTGCGAGAATTTAGGAATGTTAATCAAAGCACACGATAACAAAATACTAAACGAGTGTACTAGAGTAAAATATGAAAACAAATTGCGTTAAATAGTCATCAATATCGTAACAATAAAAATAACACTAAGAGAAATATAATATAACAACTAAATTAGTAATAAATATAACTTTAAAAAATAAGAAAGTTAATAGTGGAAAAATTAACTGTAACTGTAGAAGTCGTGTACTTCGTTAACTACAACATATAAGCCTAACAATACGCATTCTTTACCAATCCACTATATTTGCCAAAAAACAAAAAAATACTACGTAGGTATAACCTCCTTCGTTTTAAAATCCACGTATAACTTGCTTAACGCACATTCAAGAGAAAAAAAACCTCGATCTAAAACATCACTGGAAAGTCAAAGAAAGCGGACGCTCGTCAATTATAGAGTGTTAAATAGTACGTTGGCTTAGTACATATAATATTCATATGATCTGTGTAGCTAATGTTTTAACGAGAAGCTTTAAATTTTAAATTATTAAGATCCCCAAAAATTACTAAACTGTAGAAGTGAAATAACAATCAATTGTTTGGACAGCTAACACTTTACATTATGATAACAACATACAGAAACAATAAACAAATAAATGAAATAAATAAAACACTAAAACAACTTCTAAAGTAGCAATGAATAACTAAATAAATAGAAACACATATATCAATCACGCACGTACACACTGTCAACTCAACACGTTTAGAAAAGAGGATG
>OY744517.1:69209493-69251993 GCA_963556195.1 Sepiola atlantica
AAGATTATTTAATAGTGTGCGTGTTTGTACGAAGGATTCCTGACCCTGTGAAAAAGACTGTTGCAGATATTCTTTGATAAAGCGTTTATGAAAAACAATGTTAGAAGTGGTGGAACCAGTACTGGTGCTGCACAGCCTGCACGAATCACTCCACTGTCTGTGGGCATGGACCGATCTTACTGTACGTGTTACAAATGCAATGACCTTGATCATTGAGCAGGACTACGTATAAAATGGCAGACCACCTGCCAACGCTGCTATTGGTGCAACAGGGCCTGTCATCTGGTCAGAAATTTTCCGGGTAACGAAGCTGGGGACGAGATATCAGCGCCAGTCTATTCCACAGACAGAATGCGTCCTCGGCGCAACCTATCATTACCGTCTATGTTTATGATGTATCATGCTTTGCTATCCTCAACACTATGTGCTCACATTTTATTTTTAGCGCAAAGCAATGTCAGTCATGTTCAAAACAGACGTTGGTGGTAACCACATTAATCTGCGGCACACACTGTTGGGATGTTCACGTTAGAATGAAGGACGAAGACTGTAGTCCGCTGGAAGAAAAGTTGGTGGCATATAAACGTGACTAGACAAGAACAGAGATAACAACCAACGTTGGTAGATAACGAAATGACATTTGTATGGATAAAAAAGAGAAGAAATAAAGAGTATGTTGCTTGCAAAAGAAGTGCCTTTGTAGACTCACTGATAATGCCAGTTGTCTTGTAATAGGATTCCTTCTGAGGACAAGGCTGTGAAGAATAGTTGAGAACATCAAGATGGCTTCGTGCGTTTTATATACTCTATTGAGGCATGTGCCCGCTCGCACCTGCCGCAGCAGAAGAGAAGCGATGTTTACAGCAGCGAAGGCTGGAGAGAAGAGACCGATATTTTCAAAATAGGCGCTCTCCTGGGTTTTCTGCAGAGATGTAAGCAGTGGTCTGTGATTAGCTGATTTTCATCCAATCACAGGGCACTTAGAATTCACTGCGGTTAATAATAATTCCAATAACACGCCTAACATATTTAGGATTCATACAGAAGCTGGTAACGTTTCCACCACCAACGTGCTCGTTATGCAAGGGAAACATCTTGATTTGAATATGCTACTTTGCATCGACGCCATTAAAACACTTGGCGGCGCTCGCATCACGAGGTCTTGAAGTGTGGATTGTTAGTAGACACCACACATCTGTGCAGCCAGTGTGTTACGTTGATACAGCGAACCGTAACCCATCACAACTGTATGAAGTTCATCGACAGTGGCCATCGTGGAGGCAGGCAAACATTATACTTTGTGCGTTGGATCGACCAGTACATTTCTAAAGTTGTTTGGAATTGTGAGGAATGTCAAACAATGGACCATGGTCCAGTGCGATGTAAAACGTGAGGGCTCAGTATGCATGAAGTATGACACCGATTAGACATGGACATAACGCACTACAACGGTTACAATTTTTGACACTGATTGATTGTGGCTCAACACGGTTTCAATCTGGTGACTGCCACAACGGCAAAATACCGAACATGTGATCCACCAATTAGAATAAGTGTTTATTTTAACGTAGCCCTCCACAGAAGCTCCTGGCTGATAATGACACTGCATTATGTAGTTAACAACTCAAGAAGTTCAGGAATGAATGGATTGTAAACTTCCGACATCGCTGTGCATATAGGCCATCGGGAAATAGAGAGGATTGCTGCACGAAAGAGCTGTCTTATTAAAGAGTCTGTGTATTGGTACAACGTTACCCCTAATGATGATGTGTCCGCTTCATCAGCACCCGAAAACTCATACAAGATCAGAGTAAAATTAGAAAATGTTGTGCTCCATCTGGATCACTAAAAAATCTCTACAAAAAAATTAAGAGTTACAAACAGTTTGGGCGTAGAATCCACAATGACGTTGCACGTCGATTTTCGAGCATGTCGTATCACCAGAATATAACGTTCACAATTAGTGGTCGTCAATAGCACGCCTCGTCGCGTGTGAGATGTGCACCCACGTCTATAACCGGTAGTAGACAACAGTGGTGATACATCATCATACAGTTCTGAATTAAGAGAACCAGATTCCGATACTCGTAGTAGTGGTTCCACGTCTGAGAGTGGGGAAGAGACCTTACCTCTTTCTGTTCAGTTGTCATATTCTATTACCAATTCAGATCCTGATAAGCTGACGCTTCAGTCAGAGATGAAAAAATTACTGTTATACTACCCAGCAGTACTAGGGTAAAACAACTAACTAACACTGTCACAGGAAGTGACGGTGGTCAAGTTGATAACGACACGGACTGATGACCTGGGTGTGCCAAGTTCAAATCCAGTCGGTTCTATAATATCACTTTTACTTAAGGATGTTAGCAATCATTACATAGTCACTTTTGCAAGAGTACCAAAACAAGAATCAAGCCAGTGAACAAGTTGTATTATGTTGATTCACCCGAATTTACATTTTACCAACTATCACTTGTGTGATCATATGATAAAAGGCGTGAGTTCTGTGACAATAAAGAGGAACACTTACCAGCTAAAAAGACATGTTCTGCATGCCCATCTGCAAGAGTGTAAAAAGGACTTCTCTTTTCAATTATTGTTCTTCATAGTTGTAACTGAGGTAGATAACTAATTCACACGTGTAGAACAAAAACTGACTCAAATGAAAGAGGGAATGAAATAGAAAATTGAAATACCATACATTTCATTCATATGTTTGTCGTAAGCATGTACCAGAAAATGTTTCATTTATTTAAATATATAGATAAACATAACTATTTTTATAATTTCAATACAAATTAATTAATGAATTTACCTGAGCGATTGTGTGGGGACGACTTGTTTTAACCTCACACATACATCGTAGTTAGCTTTTTTTTACTTTATTATAAATCAGTCATTTTATCCGTTTCCACTTAATACAACTATTGCTTTAAAACTATATTTTTATATCTGAAACGCGAAACCCGAACATTTCCCTACCCAACTCGCTTAAGCATCACTCGTATAAACAATTTCACAAATCTCGCCTTCCCAATTCACCCCTTCTTCAACCCACTTTGACTCTGAATTTCAACCTTTGTACTCCGTGGTACTAGCATCTACTTACCAACGCAATTGCTTGATTTTGAAAACTACTTCTTACTGTATTATTTTGGACTCAACTCCTTAAAACTTGTAACCGAGAGCAAATATTTCAAAATGGTATCTAATACACAGCTTCCATTCTAACAAATCTATTAAAACTGAATTACTTGTACATTTGGTCTTGGATCTGCTACCTTGTTAACCCACTACTGCATTTGTCGTGACGCACGCAACGGTGAACTTCTTATATTTTCAATCTTTTTCCTTTGGACATCTTCTGCCTTTTTATCTATTACACTTGTATTTACATCATTTCAAATTTTGATATTTGGTATTTCTTTTGCCAAACTTATCTATTTGTATTCCTCTTATATTAATACTCCATTCTTTAAAAAGACATGGCATAAGGAATGAAAAATAAAACAATTCTTTAGTTGAACATACCTTGTTTTGAACAACTGGAGACGTAATAGATTTTAGATTTCACAACTTGTATTTATCTTCCTAGATTTGTATAATATATATACATGCAAAGTTCCGAATACGTTCGTCGAACACTCTCGACTAGTCTTCCATCGGTACCCGCTTCTAGGTACATATAGATCTTAATTTCCCTAAATTACGTGACAGTTTCCGTTAGCCGAGTGGATATGGCTGACTCTGTGTACCGGGTTCGCGCCTCCCGACCGTCTGAAAGTGTTACTTTCCTGATGAGAGCAATAAGCTTGAAACGCTAGCGTCTGTAAGAATTAATAATTTAATATTTATTTATAAATATTATAAATATTATATATATATATATATATATATATATATATATATATATATAAGGTGAAATATACAATATCAATTATTTTACGTTATTTATTTTCTCCTAATCTCTGAACCCAGTCTAATCTTTTGTCCTTCCTAATATCAATTTATGAAACTTCGTCCATACCTCTGTATTCGCTTCCTTCTCTTTGGCCATCACATTCCTTTCCAACACATCCCCTTAACTTTTTACCTTTCTATCATCGCGTACTACTCCGCCTTGCTACCCCCTTATTTGTACACTGCTGTTTGCATCACTTTCTTCCTCTCTTGTTTCAAAATAAATTTCTGACATCAACTCTTACTTTAATCTATTTAATCTTACTGTTGGCTTACTTAATGCTAGCTTTTTTTAGATTGAACTTACCATTTATCAACTCACTTTGAAGTGAATAACTAAAAAAACTCTCACTACAAAGCCAAAGTAAGCTACCTAAATGCCTTTAATACGCCACTTATATCCTAAACTTTCCACACAGTCACTTTTTTCCAACTGATTGAATTATCTGGCCCATTAAATCGTCTTTGCAAATAGGATTGAATTTTACCTTAACTCAAATCTGGTTCTACGGACTCTTCTGGTACCTTCAACGGTGATGTTTTGCCTATATTTTCTACATTTTCTTTTTACATTTCACATTTTTTTATTTTCATATCTTTTCAAATCATGACATTTTGGTTATTTCTTTCACCAACTTATCTCTCTTCTGACGATAAGATTTTATTCTTTGAAAAGCCATAGCTTACAAAACGTATAATACAATTTTCGAACAACTGATGACTAAATAGATATCTTATATTGCACAATTTTTATTTTCACCATTAATTTGTTTATATATGTGTATACGTATATATATATATATATATATATATATATATATATATATATATATATATATATACTAAAGATTTATATTATTTATAAGTAATATTCGAAGTAAAGAGTGCATTACAATGCTATCCATATCTTTGACAGCGTTTACCAGACAGTGTTAAATTTCAGTTATACTAAACAAATGCAAGTGTAACTCCAATGTTGAATATGTCATTGGGTTTACGCTTGATTTTCTTTGTTTGAAAATGCTTTTCCAGTACATTTTTGTGGTTTTTCTTCAGTACAAACGAAACTCCTTCCGAAATTCTGTTATGAAGTATGTTGTCTTGCAAACACATTTTGTGTTATTTTGTATAACTGAAAATAAACATTGTCTTGTAACAACTGGTAACGACTTAGATAAAATTGTGTTATACTCTTTATTTAGAAAAAGATTCAGGAAATAATTGAAATCTATATATCATATAAAATGAATCAGATGAAAAGGTATACAAAGTGCTCGATCTTAAGTCCTACAAGAGGTAATATGAAATAATTTATTTAAAACTTTACATTACAGTGCCCGTTTAAAGTACTGAAGTTTCAGGACATACAGTCTCTGGGTAGAAACTGTTTTGTAATACTCAATCGAATCGTCCATTTATTAGTCATTTTCTCGAAGTTTTTTATCATTGTGAGATGTCGAATATTTAATAGAACATAACAAGCAATTGTCTATCCCAGCGATTGTATGTCAAGGAAGATTAAACTCCGGTGTACCAAACAGACATAGTGTAGTATAATGTTTAAAAATGACGGACAGTTTTATCTACACGAAAACAACCTAACATAAAAATATATTTCCTGGATGTATAATACCTGCGACTATTCAGATGTTTAAAATCGAGTCCCACAACATCATAAATAAAACAAAAGAAAAAACACTCAAATTGTTATAGGATTGCGAAATATATTTTCAAAAACTGAACGTGAGGTTCCATTGAATTTGCGATGCTCTATGTTATACGAACAGAGCTACAAAAAGGTACGTAAACCTTACTTAATTATAATGGGGTAAAACACCTTAAGTGATTAAACAGGATAAAAACAATCATATATAAAAATTATAACATATTAAATATATAATATATATACATATATATGCATATATATACGTATATATATATATATATATATATATATATATATATATATATATACTTAGCTTTATCTCACTATACGATTAAAAAGTGCGTTATTATAGATTGTGTAAGTTGATGATATGTCGTAGTTGAAAAATATAAATAGTTTTCTAATTAATTTCATATTTGAATATATATATATATATATATATATATATATATATATTTTTATATATATATATATTTATTTATTTATTTACTTATAAATATAAAAGTATGTATGTGTGTATGTATGTATGTATGTATGTATTGATGGATGGATGGATGGATGGATGGATGGATGGATGGATTTATTTATCAGTATGTGGCTTTTCGTTTTAAACAGAAGTGATGATTCTTTCTGGAGTAAGGACAACCGGAATATTTCTTAATACTAAGTTGACCAGACGGACAAAACCCATACATCCTCAGCAAACAGCGTAATACATAACATTTAAATAATATATATATATATATATATATATATATATATATATGACCTACGATCGTGTAGTTTAGTGGTTTGTTCTGCTAAGTTGTGGTGTATATATATATATATATATATATATATATATATTAGCGAATATGTCATCAACATGTATGTCGCCGAAAGGAATATTTCGGAAATATTTTTAAGTAGACAAAAAGAAATACCTGAACAATTAAAAAACGCTCAAATAGTAAGATGGAACTCTCCTTTCCACTATTACTTTTGTAAATTCTACGAATATTTTTTTCCTGTGGTGGATATGTGCGATACACATCTGCTCGGTTTTCCAATATTTACATTCAAATGTCACCGGAATACCTTTAAGATCATAACACTTTTTTGGCAAACATGAGCGCACCTGATGTCTTAAGCTGCAGTTTACTGGGAAAATAGATAATTTACATACCTATCGACCTACCTATCTATTTTTACATATTTAACTTTGCTTATCTTCTGTCTGTATGTATGCATTTCTCTATATATCAGGTTGGAAAGAAAGTAATGTCGTTTTTGTCGAACACATTTATTTCATCTGGAATATTCACATGAGGGCATTTTTAATCTTATCAATAATTTCCCTCGTTTTCCATGACTTCTGTGCAACGATCAACTAGCTTTCTGATGCCTTCTTCAAAAATATTCTCTTATTTTTTTCAAAAAAACAAATTTAGTTAATTTTAGGATTATTCGTAATTTTCATAATTTTTATTGTTTAAGTGATGCTACAACGACCGGAAAAGGTGATAGTTTGATAGAGTAATGTGAGGTGAATAAGGCGGATGAGGTAAAACTTCCCATTTGAAACTCATGACCTTTTCCTGAGTGAGTCTTGCTGTGTGAGGTATCACGTTATCATGTTGAAGCACTACATTCTTCTTATTAATTAATGCTGGGTGTTTTGATATAGCAATTCTTTACATCTTTGATTGTTTTATTAGGCTTTAGTAACTCATAATGAATCGGTGCTTTCATGTCTCACCATAAAGAGAGCATAACATTCTTTGGGTGTAGTCCTTGTTTTGGAACAGGCTGTGAACTTCGGTTTCAATCTAACCATTGTCTTTTGCGTTGGATATTCTTGTAAAGAACACATTTTTCATCTCCAGTCACAATTCTTTGCAAAAATGGTTCTCGATGATTACTGAAAAGCAAAGATGTGCAAACAATCAATCTTTGATTTCGTTGAGCGTTGGTCAAATCGTGGGGAACCCAAAGTCCAAGTTTTTAAATTTTTCCTAACTCGTGAAGGCATGAAATAATTGTGGCATGGGTAGTATTGAATTTTTGAGCTAATTATCTGCTGGTTAACATTGAATTGACCTCCACAGCGTCTTTAATGGCGTCTTTATAAATTGATTTTGGCCTTCCCGAACGTCGCCGATCTTACAAGTTACAGTCTTCACGACAAAATTTTGCAAGCCATCGTTGACATTTTCAATCATTCAGAACATTTACCCTATAGACAGTTCCAATATTCCTTGTAGCTTTTGCAGCTGAGTTTACTTTTTTGAATTCATAGAGCATGCAATGTCTCAGATGCTCCTCACTAATATCCATTTTTTGACGGTTGAGACCGTTAAACTTAATATTTTCCAACTAATTACTGTATCTGAAAGGCAAAGCAAGATATTAAGAGACCAATTCACGAACAAATCTAGAACTGTGTACAAATTATGAGACTGGAAAGTTATGAAGTAAAAAACATACGACATTACTTTCTTTCCAACCTGATATATCTAAATAAATAAATGCGATAGTTGTTTTTCATATATCCTATATTAACATCAAAGCACGTTAGGATTATTTAATTCTAATAATATAAGAATATATTTAAATACCTTATATATAAGCATTTTCAACTCACTCGAACACATCTCGATTTTTCTTATTTGTATATATATATATTTTTTTTAATGAATTGATATTCTGTAATATACTTTTCTACTTTGTATTGCCAATTTTTTCTACATACGCAATTGTTTTATCGATAGTACTATTATTATAATTATAGCTAAAATAAGATGAAGAGATTTTATAAAAAAGATTAATAACGTTTAAAAATCTATTTGCAATTTCATTTTCAAGGGAGATTACTTACTTCCGGCTTTAGTAAAGTGTTAAATATCGCTGTGATATCGATAATAAATACTACACTTTGATGTTAGCCAAAAGGCTACGGAACATGAAAATATTTTTGTGACTAGTCATTTTTAAGTTAAAAAAACAAAAAGAAATGATTGAATTGGAATATTTTCATGGGCTACACCGCCCATTAAAGATATTCCAATTCGGTTCTGTTGTCATTAGAGTGTCTTTCCAGGAATTACTTCCGTTTTTAAGGGTGTGTATATCTTTTAAGGGGGAGGGTATTGTAGTATCGGTTCTGTTCTTATAAGACCTACCACGCAAGAATGACTTCCTCGTTTTTGTGTGGAGGGAAGTACTGTTGGTTCATCATGATATTATCCTCGGTCAGGGGGTGTACGTGTAGTATATGTTCGCTCACCATAATACTAGCAAAGGAAGAACGATAACTCAAGTTTATAATAAACATGCATTTTTAACCAGAAAATTATAAACGCTATCGTCCTTCCGTAGCTAGCATATTTATCTTTGTTTATAAAGATTGCAACTATACTTTTCCAGACAATTTTTATTTAGGCGTTTCACGTGGACAATGATAATTGCCATGGTGTTAAATGTTATCTAAATGAATAAATGCAAACGTTTTTCTACCTATTCTAACTATATTGACTTTAAAACGGTGTATGCTTATTTAATTATCTGTAGTATATTTTCATTCGTCATGATACATTCCTCCCAATCATTACTTCCTTTTTAGAGGGAAGGCTGTACAGTATACATTCGTTCCTCACGATACCATTTCCTCAGGATTACCAGTTTTGTGTGGGGGAGTTAGTGTACTATCTATTTTGTTCTTATGATATCATCCTCCCATGAATTAACCCCTCCTTGGGGGGCAGTATATGTAGTTCGTTCATCATGATATCAGCCTCTCAGCCTCTCAGCCTCTCATTTGCATGTTATTCATTTTTAAGTTTCTAATAAATTAATATTTTCTAATTTGTAAACTAAATACATTCTTTATTATATTTAAATAAATGTGTTGCTGTTGTTGTTGCTGTTGCTGTTCCTATTTACTTCCTTCCACGAGAGCAGAATTATGAACAATATTTAACGTGGGGAGAATCCAGCTACCTCAAAATGGCAACTCTGGAATTAAAATTTCAATTGCCTCGTCTAGAAGTTCTCTTTCACTGGCAGATTCAGTACAGATACTACATTCTGCTCCTAGACAAAGGGTAAAGGGGTTAACATGTTGGTAGTGATGATGATGCTGCTGCTGCTGCTGCTGCTGCTGCTGCTGATGATGATGATGATGATGATGATGATGATGATGATGATAAATTAAAAAATTGTCATAGAAAAGAAATAACCCCTTTCGAATCATTCTAAATTACAAAAAAAATGTATTTTTCTGTAATATTCTTTACATATTTTTTCTTTATTTATTAATAACGGTAAAGTGTACTAAGTACCCATTTCGAATTACGCAGTAATATAAATGTAGAGTATCTGACCAATCGACGTTCCACCCTTATGTTTATTCATTTCATTATATAACCAGTTTTAATGAGGAATTCTTTTTAAGTTTTATGCTGAAATAAAATAAAATTTATCGACGTTGAATACCTTTAATACCATATCAATTTACCGTTTTGTTCTTTTTTCCTAAAAACCAAAATGTTACGATGTTAATGCACAGTATATTTCTTCCATATTTGAATATATCAAATAACACAAAAACAATCATTACTTTTAATAATTTTCTCTAAATTACCAAACTTTCAAATGAAAATGACTTCTTTTAAGACTGTAAAGAAGACTACAGCGGCAGTGATTGCCGCCTTAAAGTCTGGTAGTTTTTTTGTTAAAGTCGAGTAGTGTATATATATATATATATATATATATATATATATATATATACACATATATATATATATACATATATATATATATATACATATATATATATATATATATATACATATATATACATATATATATATATATACATATAGAGATAGAAGAAAAAAGAGTGATAAATATGCGACGATTGTCCAAATTTATTTCAAATTTCAATTGTTCAATGCAAGGTTGTCAGTAATAAACTAGTGTTTATTTTTATTTCCTTAAGCCAAGGCTTTTCAAAGATCGAAATCTTATCATCAGAGGAGAAATACAGATGGATAAGTTGGCTTTCGAAAAAACCAAAGTTCAAATATTTGAAAAATATGAGAATTATTATTAAAAATTATTAAAATAATTTTTGTCAAAAAACGTACTGAATGAAAAGAAAATTTCGTGAAAAAGATATACAATTGTCCGGGTGGTAAGTTTCCGTTGAAAAAGTTCGGTGAAATTGTAGAAAGTGAAGAAAAACACTTTGCATGGGAGCAGGTTGGAGAAGGTGCTCAAAAGTAGATAAGTCCAGATGCACTTAAAAGAGGCTGTGAAGAGGAAAACAGGCCATTTTTTTGATTTACTTCCGGGCCTAGTAAAACGGTAGGATCTCATACAAGGATTAACTCAGAATGAGAAAAAAACAAAGTTGATGAAAGTTTCAGATTTGGGGTCAGGATGGGGGGGGGGTTAGGAGGTGCGGGGTAGTTTAAAAAGTCGCTTTGTGAATTTGGGGGGAAAATAAAAGGAGGACGGGTTGGCATGGGGATGTAGATAAAGTGACATGCAAAGTGGTTTTCTTCACTTTCTACAATTTCACCGAACTTTTTCAACGGAAACTTACCACCCGGACAATTGTATATCTTTTTCACGAAATTTTCTTTTCATTCAGTACGTTTTTTGACAAAAATTATTTTAATAATTTTTAATAATAATTCTCATATTTTTCAAATATTTGAACTTTGGTTTTTTCGAAAGCCAACTTATCCATCTGTATTTCTCCTCTGATGATAAGATTTCGATCTTTGAAAAGCCTTGGCTTAAGGAAAGAAAAATAAACACTAGTTTATTACTGACAACCTTGCATTGAACAATTGAAATTTGAAATAAATTTGGACAATCGTCGCATATTTATCACTCTTTTTTCTTCTATCTCTACTATTGCTCTATCTCGTATATTGAGCTAATCCTTTTCACAATAGGTTCCATCTACTAAAAGTTTTCACTTTGGTTTATTTTGATCCTATATATACATATATATATATATATATACATATATATATATATATATATTTATTCATATATATATATAATTGTTAATAGGAAATATATATATATATATATATTAATAGGTTAACATATATATACTATATTAATAGGTTAATATACATATATATATATACTATATTAATAGGTTAATACATATATATAGTATATATTTAGGTTTATATATATATATATATATATATATATATATATATATATATATATATATATATGTGTGTGTGTGTGTGTGTGTATCTTGGCAGCATCTTTTCTTTTATACAAGTATCATTAAAAATAACGGACATCTTGTGTCTGGATATTTTTTTTTTCTATGATCCTTTCCGTTTTTCTGATTAGGTTCTTAGTTTCAGACGGAAACTGGCTGATAAAATTGCCATAGCTTCCCAAAGCGCCTTCGGACCTTTCCAGGTCCATCGTCAGTGGAGTAATGTAAACCAGGCGTAGACCTAGGAGTGAATATATATTCTATTTAGGCGGGAAATGCCTATAAATATACATTTAAATCAAACACAGTCCTTTATTTTTCCCGCCTAAATAGAATATATATTCACTCCTAGGTCTATGTCTGGTTAACATTACTCCACTGACGATAGACCTGGAAGTGTCCGAAAGCGCTTTGGGAAGCTATGGCAATTTTATCAGCCAGTTTCCGTCTGAAACTAAGAACCTAATCAGAAAAACGGAAAGGATCATAGAAAAAATATCCAGACACAAGATGTCCGTTATTTTTAATGATACTTATATATATATATATATATATATATATATATACATACAAGAAGGGTTACTCTGCATTGCCAGGGATTGAGTGTGCGATAGCATTATATGATATATCATATTGAAGAGTGTTTACTTCATAAGCAACCTTGATGTTTTCAGCTAGATATGTTACCCACTGAGCTATTCAGATATATGATAATAATATTATACTAACATTTTAGAAATATGTTACTAGCTTTTTAACGCTTATAAATGAATAGATTTCATTGTATAGCACTTTCGAAAAGCGTTATAAGCTTTTTAAAGGGCAGCTATAGACGCAGAACTACTTATTTTGTGTTTACATGTGAACACACTTATATTTCAGGTCTACTCTCTAGTATGTCTTTGTTTTTAGGGACATACTTGTACACATACAGATATATTGACTTTTATTAATATATATATGGAAAGATCTTGGCACATAGAGAGCGATAAAGAGGAGAGAAATAGAGACGGCGAGAGATAAACAGACAGACATACAAACAGCAGGAGAAGCATTACTAAAAAAATATACCAACATTTTTCAATCAAATTTTACTATATTAAACAAATATACAAAACACCGAACACTCTATGCTTTCAGTCTGATACTTTCCTAAAAAAAAATTCAAACATTTATTAACTCAACTTTTAAAATAACACTCATGAGATACATCTGATATATATTTATTAGGAGGTACTGTGCTAATCGGTCACTGAGAGGTAGGAGCAGATGGAAGTTCGGTACATAGAGCGTAAAGACAACTTACATAATTATCTACGGAGAATATTTTACATATGACATACATTTCATCAAAATAGTATGTATTTGAACTTTTTAAAAATCGCCCCTATAGCTACCTTAGGTTAAGAAAACCCTTAGAAATTAAGAACCACTTCAATTGTCTTCCCCACAAAGTTTCATACATATGATTTAAATTTCAGAAAAAAAATATATGTGACGTTTTAACAGGTTATGCTCTCATAAGCCCCTTTGAGTGAATTTAACAATTAGGGATACTTCTATTGTCTTACCCGGTGATAAACATAAGAATACACTATTAGATTGCATTTTTATTCTCTAACCTGTCTCATGTCTGGATATTCTTGTGTGGATTCTTTCCATTCGCCGAATAATGTATGTGCTTCACTGGGGAATTAGCTGATTAATCTGCACTAACTGTAGGTGTACAATCACTTTTAACTACCTTATTATATTAGCATTAACACCACGGTGTTTACCTGATTCTCCTAAAGATGGACCTGGATTGGCCTGAGAGTACTTGAGACACCTACATTCATAGCAAATTCATCAAACAATTCTCTCACCGAAACAAAGATTTTTATTCTGCAAATGGAAATGGTCCACACAAGGATATCAATACATACGTGGTGTGTCATATTCAACAACACTTGTATTACAGTGAAAATTTTGCCTGAATTATATATATATATATATATATATATATATATATATATATATATATATATAATTGTATTACGGTGAAGCTTATGTAGATGTACATTTTAAGATACAGAATCAACCGCACATGATGACTGGCAGTGTCTTACCTCCCCTTTCTATTTCTCTCTCTCTCTCTCTTATATATATATATATATATATATATATATATATATATATATATATATATATATATATATTTATATATATATAAATAAATAAATAAATGAAGGAAGAGAGATAAAGCTGTGCGAATGAAAAATCTATTTCATCTTTGATTGTTCAATGCAAGGTGTTCTCGATAAAAACATGTTTATTTGATTTTCTTAAGCCAGGCTTTTCAAAGATTAAAACATTATCATCAGATGAATTAGATACATAGATAAGTTGGCAGGGGAATAGCACTAATTCAAAATTTGAAAAAAAAAAATAAAGTAATGGAAAGTAAAAGTGTGTGCATAAAAAGGTTATCAAAATATAGAGTCTGTCCAGTTGGGTTAATATCCGTTGACAACGTTTCCGGTGACGAAAGATTTAAAGATAGAAAAAGAGATTTCTGTGGAGACTGCGTTAGATATGATCCAAATGTTGTAAATTTAACAGAATGATGTTCAGTTCAACCGTAGATAAAACGCGCTTATTATGATGTAAATTTGAGAATTAGAGCCATTTAAAAAAATACTTCCGTGGACCGCGAATGATGATAGTTTTTAAATAAAATTGAGTTCAAAATATTGTATATATTTCAAGTAGGCCGCATTACTGGTGAAAAGTGTTACTTGCTCCGATCTAACCATTGGACTGAGAGAGAATTTTCTGGTCGAAAACGAGGACAGTAAAAGTGTGTGATTAGGTATTTGAGAGAAGAACGTTTAGCAGAAGAAACTATGGCTGATGCTAGGAATGTAGTAGGAAAGGCTTGTTTACTTACAACTCATCGCTTGTTAGCAACAATATCAAATGATTACTGCTAGTTTATTTGCCTGGGCTGGTATGGTTTTAGTTAAGAGTTGGGGTGGTGTGTCAATAAGGTCATATAGTAGCGTATCTGGTCAATAAGTAAACAGTTCGGGGGGTGAAATATCCCCGTATTTAAACGGATTTTTTCAGAAAAAATTATATATAATTCAGAAAGTTTAAAAGAGTTCAAATCGGGAATTAGGGCTCAGGCGATTGGAAATCTGGAATTTGCGTGTTTAAGATGTAATTATTCAGACATTTATAGTATTTGTTTAGTGTTAAACATATTTATTTTTATTCCTTTTTATTTTTTAAAAGATTTCCTAGTTAGTCACGCCTCTAATATTTAACTAATAAAGATACCTTAATATATTACTGATGTTAGTATTGAGAGCGGCGTTTATATGTTCGCATCAAAATAGTTCTACTATAAGGATTATGGGTTGGGATTAGTGATAACATGGAGTACTGGAATTACTGATAGATTTACGAGGGGGTGCTTATGAGGCATTATAGAAGTCACCGGGGAGCGCAATTTAAAGGTGAGAGATATGGGATCTATTAGAAAGTGGTTGTCCTTCATTTATCTTTATAATAGCACTATCTCGTATATTGAGGTTCAATTCTCTTAAAGGTTCAATTCTCTAAAAGTATACTTTAAATCACATATTTCATATATATATATATATATATATATATATAATGAAAATAGAATTAACGATAAGTGAAATATCGTGAAGTGATCTATCGTGATAAAGTAGAGCAATCAATTTTAAAGAAGAAAAATTGCATAAAATGACATAAAATTGCACACAATTGATACACATGTTATAAAATCGAAAGTTCAGATGCAAGGAGAAACACTAATCCTTAAACAATAGTTTTTCAAAGATAAAACTCTTCTCGCCAGAGGATAACATTCGGCAATGTGGTATTTATAATAAATAAATATTACCTGTACCATTTCACTTTGAAATTGAAGAAAACATAACAGAAAAGGTTGGGTATGAAGAAATAAATGCTTTCATCACCAATCTTTTCTGTTATTTTTTCCTCAATTTTCAAAGTGAAATGGAACAAGTAATATTTATTTATTATAAATACCACATTACCGAATTTTATCCTCTGGCGAACAGAGTTATCTTTGAAACACCATGGTTTAAGGATTAGTGTTACTCCTTGATTTAGAACTTTCGATGTAATAAAATTTGTATCAATTTTATGTAATTTTATGCAATTTTTATCTTCACCTTTCCTTCTTTAATATATATATATATATATATATATATATATTGAGGTGGAGTAAGCTGGTACCCCTTCCTGAGATTGGAGAATGAGATGATCCAAGGGCGATGAAAGGGAGGCAACTCTGACCACGACATGAGGAGGCAAGTCATTCAAGTCACCGTTGGACAGTGTACGACTCTCGACATATTTCTATTATACGTTACCGACCTTTTCCCAAAGAGGTCTAATAAACATCATAATATTGGCGACATAGGATTTCGATCCCAGAACGCACATTGAACGACGGAAAGAAAGAAAAATCAGCACGTTTGAATTTTTCAAAACTCAACGACCGGATATTGTGACTTCGACAAACCTTGGCTGGAACAAAAAAAAATCGACAAAGGTAAGACTTATTTTTTTTTACTTCGTTTTAAGTCAAACGAAAGAGTTACAATTGTGTTTTTTGTTGTTATTAACTGGTAAATGTACATTTTTTTTTACTCCGAGTAAATTCTAACTCGCGACGTGAACATTACGGGAAGTTGTGTTTGTTCCATATTTTTGTTTTTTGGTATACTCATTGTATTGTGTATAGTTTATAAAATGGATGAACTTGTCGAACTGACAAATACATTAGTGTCTTCTCAAATAGAACAGCGGAAGACGCTAATGGAACAACAGAAAAGGCATAAAGATTTCCAAAATTACGTGCAACAAGAAATGTCAGATTTACGGAAACAACAAGCAAACGACATAAAAGTTTTATTTGAGGCTGTTGAAAAAGGTAGAACGATGAAAAAATCTAATTATTTCACAGCTGAGGGTGTTGCAAATTCAATATCGGAATTCGTATATGACCCTGACCACAGAATAACTTTTCAAGACTATTTTCGACGGTTTGAAACAATTGAAACGGTGCGAAACTTGGTCGGACGAACAAAAAGTTCGACTTCTATTACAGAAGCTTGGTCCTAACGGGAGTACAAAGTACACACATTTACTATTGCCTAGAACACCTGACGAAGTATCGTTTGAAGAGACAATAAAAACACTCACAAGCATGTTTGGTAAGAGAAGCAGTCTTTTTCATACGCGTTTTAGTCCTCTGAACATTGTTAGGCAAACTGATGATGATTTTATTACGTATGCAGGAACAGTAAACCAAGAGTGTGAACGATTTCTCCTACACGAGTTAACAATATACATGTTTAAATGCCTTGTTTTTGTTAAAGGTTTGACGGATAGCAAAGATAAATATGTGTGTTCGAAAATATTGTCAAAAATGGAATAGAGTCCAGATATTACATTACAAAAAGCTACGGAAGAAGCTAAAAAAATAATGAATCTGAAACATGACAATACTAACATCGAGGAAAAAGACATTTCACATATTTCGCATATGAAAGAAGTTCAGCGTAGGACACGTGAAAGTGAAAGAAAATGTAAATCCCCAATGAAATTGCTATGCTACAGTTGTGGTGGACCTCATTCTAAAAAATGACTGTTTTATTCGAGATAAATGTTGGTTTCGGTGTAATAGAATAGGCCACAAGAGTTCACACTGTAGAATGAAACATACAGAAAGAGGAATGTCGAACGGAAACAGTAAAGTGGGAATGGTTTTGCAAAAACAAGAAATCGAGGAGGGTCAAAAAAGAAAATTCGTGCAAGTGAAAATAAATGGAGGGAAAGTACAACTTCAACTGGATATTGGAAGTAATATCTCCATAATAAATGAAACAACGTGGAAAAGAATTAAAATAACCCAGGTTACCCAAGACTGATAAAATAGCCCGTGGAGTTTCGGGAAGAAGGTTAAAGTTCAGTGGAGAATTTTTGTGTGAAGTATCGTTTTTAGGAAAAACAAAAAATCTAAGGTTTATGTTTTACAAAATTCTTCTAACCTAATGGGAAGTGATTTAATTATCCTGTTCGATCTATTCGAGATTCCTATAAACTTATTTTGTAATAGAATTTATGTTTCACCAGCTGGTAAAAATAAGGTTAAAGATAAATTGATAAAGGACTTAAAAAATGAATTTCCTAGAGTTTTTTCAGGTGGTCTCGGTAATTGCACGAAAACCGAAGTAAAATTTGAAGTAAAAGAAAATGTCAAGCCTGTGTTTAAACCAAAACGGAATATGCCGTATGCCGCATTAGAAACCGTGAACCAGGAGTTACAAAGACTGGAAGAAATGGGTGTAATTTCTGAAATTGATTATTCAGATTTGTCGTCACCAGTGTTTTTTGTGAAAAAGAAAAATTATAAAATACGTGTGTGTGCAGATTTTTCTACAGGTCTAAATGACTGTTTAAAGGAACCTTCTTATCCTTTGCCATCTCCGGGAGACGTGTTTGTTAAATTGAATGGAGGAAAGATTTTTAGTAAAATTGATTTGTCTGACGCATACCTCCAAGTAAGAGTTGACGAACATTGTGCAAAATTATTAACAATAAACACGCATGAGGGGTTGTACAAATTCAATATACTTCCGTTTGGATTAAAAGTCGCCCCTAGCTTATTTCAACAGATCATGGACACAATTTTGGCGGATCTAGAGTTTGCAGTAGCATATTTGGACGATGTGCTGATTAAAAACAAAAATACTAAGGGGCATTTAGAGCACATAAGAGCGGTATTTAAAAAATAGAAGAATACGGTTTCAAGTTAAGTTCAGAAAAATGCGATTTTTTATGTCTGAAATTAAATATTTAGGAAAAATGATTGACGCAAAACGAAGACGACCAGACCCGAAAAGAGCAAAAGCCATAAAAAATATTCCGATTCCTAAAAATATTACAACGCTTCAAGCTTTTCTGGGTTTAGCGAATTACTATGGAATATATATAAAAAATATGCATGACTTGAGAGCCCCATTGAACAATTTATTAAAAATAGGTGTAAAATTGAATTGGACTGATAAATGTCAGCAAGCTTTCGAAAAAATAAAAAAGTGTATTGACGTCGGATTTAGCACTAACACATTATGACCTTAAACAAGAAATAATAGTCGCTTCTGACGTAATTCATTATGGCATTGGTGATGTAATTCTTCATAAATTTGAAGATGGTAGTAAGAAACCAGTAGCCCATGTTTCCAGAACTTTGCTTCCGGCAGAAAAATAGTATCCGCAAATTGAAAAAGAGAGCCTTGCGATTGTTTTTGCGTTAAAAAAATTCATAAATGTATCCATGGTCGATCGTTTTTATTACAAACAGACCATAGACGACTATTATCCATAAACGGATCAAAGGAGGGTATTCCCACACATACTACAAACAGACTGCAGCGCTGGGGTACTGAATTATTAAATTATAATTTTAAAATGGAATTATTGCCTTCGAAGAAAATAGAGCACGCAGATGGTCTTTCAAGATTAATCCACCGAAGATCGGAACCACTAGAAGACATGGTTATTGCTGCCTTAAGGGATGAAACGGATTTTAAGGAAGCATTATGCAATGCTATACGTGAATTACCTGTCACGTTAGATGAAATAAGAATCAAGGCTGGAAAAGACGATATCATCAAAAATATGAAAGAAGTAATTTCAAAGAAGAAATATTAAACTTCAAGAAATTCGACAGCATATTTAATATGCGATGAAGTGCTACTATATGCTGGAAGAGTGGTGATGCGAGTTGTACTGCAAAAGCGGATGTTAAAATAATTCCATCAAGGGCATCCAGGGATCGCACGTATGAAAGCTTTAATGAGGAGTTATACTTATTGGCCGAAGATAGACAAAGATATAGAACAGATGGTTAAAGCATGTAGAGGATGCTAACTTGCAGCAAAAGCACCACCAGTGAAAATTATACCATAACCGAAAACAGATGTCCCATGGACAAGACTGCATATCGATTATGCTGGACCCATGAATGGTCATTATTACCTAACAGTCGTAGATATCTACTCCAAGTAGCCTGAGATTTTCAAATGTAAACACCCGACATCCATAACTAATATAAAGGTACTAGACGAACTTTTCAGTCGTTTACCATTAAGCGACAATAGGACACAATTTACCAGCAGTGAATTTAAAGATTTCTGCAGACGTTTGTCCATTGACCACACAACAATTTCACCTTACCATCCTAGATCCAACGGTTAGGCTGAAAGATTTGTGGACACATTTAAAAGGGCATTGAGAAAGAATCACGGCATGGACATTGAGGAGAAGACCATTCAGACATTTTTGTCTGTGTACAGAATCACACCAAACCCAAACACAGTTTCAGGCATGTGACCAGCCGAACTGATGTTTGCTAGAAAGATACGCTCGGTATTTGACAGATTGTTACCGAGTCCAACGAAGAAATACGCAAAGAAAAGTAATTTTTCGTCTAAGTTCTTTAATACCGGAGAAAAAGTTTTTTTCAAAAATTTCAAAAATGGAAAAACGTTTTGGGATGATATTAAAAAGGATTGGTGGAATTATGTACATGGTGAAAAGTTCCAAATGGGAACATGAACACCATCTAAATCAATTGAGATCGAGGCTTACGGAAGATGTCAGGGAAGATCAGGAAATCCCGATGGACATATTGTATGAGACATTTGACATTCCAGCACCACCAATTGCTGAAACAGTTATCCCAAAACGGTCAAGCAAAAGAAAAAGAATACCGGTAGAACCGTTAAGTCCGGACCTGAAACGCAAAAGATATTAATTTCTGTTGTGAAGAAATTATCTCAGAGGGGGTTGATGTGGAGTAAGCTGGTACCCCTTCCTGAGATTGGAGAATGAGATGCTCCAAGGACGACAAAACGGAGGCAACTCTCACGACGACATGAGGAGGCAAGTCATTCAAGTTACCGTTTTGGACCGTGTACGACTCTCGACATATTTCTATTATATGTTACCCGACCTTTTCCAAAAGAGGTCTAATCAAGATCATAATATATATATATATATATATATATATATATATATATAATTACACACATGTATATATTATTTGTAGTCAAACTTTCAAGGTATATTTTTCTTTCTATCGTTATCTACTTTTTTATTTTACTATTAGTTTCATATTGCTTCTGTAATTTATTTGATTTTGTATCTACTTTAGTATATCTTTACAGAAAATATACGTATTTTTTACAAGCTGTGTAAATATTAAAACATGGCGCCGATTCAAGAAAGTAAACAGTAACTTATTTCCTAATGAACCTGCGTATATCAATACATGTATAATGTAAGTTTAACTTTTTATTTCTGTGATGTTCTGGACACAAATTTAGTCTTACCTGCTGATCAGCCACGCTCGTCAAAAATCGAATCTGTTGTTTGTCTGGAACGGACCGTAAAAATTGGATCCCTTTAAAAATTAAGACATGGAATCTGATTTCTTATAGTTTATATATATATATATATATATATATATATATATATATAATGAGAGAGATAGAGAGTAAGAAATTTTTTTTTTTTTAAATAGTAAAGTGTTTTTATACCTGCAGCGAACGTTGTTCCGGTGTTTGATAATGGCCCTATAGGAATGGACGTATCTGTGTGAAATCGTTGGTTTGACTTGCGCGTATTAACGTGGGGTAGACCGGCACTCGCCTAGTGCAGAATAGGGTCTGTTCTCACAGACATAAATCACAGGCGTGACAGGGTCACCGTGTGACGAGACCCCGGACCAGGAGTCAGTGTGAACCTGCGAGAGGCTCTTTGACGACGCAGGCCCTTGCGTGGGAAACAGAGAGATCCGTGACGTCACTCGTTCTTCGTGAGAAGCGAGTTTCGTCAGTCTGGGTTTTGAAGGCGAACCTATCAGATATGATTTTTATGTAGTCATCAATTTCATTTAAGGGAAATATTTCCCTAAGAAAATATAAGCAAGAGATATCCTTACCCTCTATAAATGGTTAAGAAAATAATTAAGTACTATCATAAGGTAGTCATTCCCCTCTCTCTCTCTCTCTCTCTCTCTCTCTCTCTCTCTCTCTCTTTCTCCTCCTCTCTCCAGACGTAGTGAATGGCCAAGCCCGATAAATAACAACGCTTGTAATAAAAGTAATTGAAAGTTAAGAGGACTGTTTGTCTTCGGAGTGCGGAATGGGGCTTTTGTTGCAGACAACGGGCGGCGTGGTTCACGGCAGGAAGGAAGGAAGAAAGAATTCATCCACTAGACGACATCGACACGGCGAGGGAGAAATCTAAAGGTATGCAAACAAAATATGAACTATGTGATTTATGATGTTTGAAAAATGACAAGTATTAAATGTGAACTGCCACGGCCCTTTCAGGGACGAGTATACGAAATGAGTACCGCCACGGCCCATATCGGGAAGAGTGTACGAAACGTGTACTGCCGCGGTAGGAGTGGGTCATGCAACACCGGGTTTTCTACTCTCAAATCAACGTACACTTACCCTAGTAATAGTACGTTAAATTCCAGTGACGGTATCTATATTCATTTTTTTCTTTTCAAGACATAAATAAATCAGTGAAGTATATATATATATATATATTAGGTTATGATAATTTACAATAAAAACGTCCACACTATAAACGTTGATGGAAGGTAATAATAAGAATAATTTTTAAAAACAGAATAACGTAATTTTGTTTGTTTTTTAAAATAAATTATTTATTTGTTTTAAAAACTTGAGATCTTTCAGCAAATACGCTTTTGGCTAAAGTATAGGCATTTTTTCTTTTTTTTTTTTCGTTCATTTTCTGTTTAATCCCTTCAGATTTGGACATTGTCGCAGCCAAGATCAGATTCGTCTGATGTTATGACGGTTGGTGTTTGAATGCCGGGTGTGTGTATCACGTGGTTTACGTGTTGTTGACTATAATGAAGATGTCCACACTAGAAACGTTGATAAGAGGCAATGAGTAGAATTTTTTCTTTTTTAACCCAGAAAGGGTTTTTTTTTTGGTTTTTTTAAATAAATTAATAAATGTCTAATACATATTGTTACAATTTCCCCAAAATCGGATGTATTTGAATTTTTACGAAGGGCTTTCATGCATGGAACTAAATTAAACTAAATATAGCCGGTGTAACACCTACTTACGCTCGTATCTCTATTTTAAAATGTATAATGATGTATTAATTAGTCAAATATATAAGCATATACACATAAATGAGTTTATATAAATAAATAAATATGTTTATAAATATCTGCTGATATCTAAAAGCGAGCATGAAACGCGGAATGAAAGCAGTCTACTTCAATAGACCAAATAAATGTCTCAGTTCAAAATCTCCTAAAGTACCTAGAGAAGATCTGAGAGTCCTACGGCCGTAATGTTGAAAACATACAAATATCCATGAGTGGTGGGTGAGAACAGCATGTCAATCGCGAAAATATCTAAGTTCACAAATATCAGGTAAAAAGTAAACATTGGCGAGTATAAATGTTGTCTAACATATAAACTGTAACACCTAACATACAGTTACAAATATTACATCATCAGATTTCGTATGACCCCGAGATGCTGATGGTTATAAAAGCAGTGTAAAAGTCATTACCTTGCAGGAGGCATACATATTTACTTTCTTTAAATCTTATTGATAATTGTTCAAAAAGAGACACTGGTATTAGGTCAAAGTTTATCTGTACATGCTGACTTTTATATTTTTGTTCTTGATTTTTCTTTCTTTTTTTTCAGTTTATTATTTTGAACCAGTTGAAAATAGAGAGTGAAAGAAAAGAGGGAGGGGAGTCGGAGGCAGAGGTAGTGTGACTGAGAATGTGTGTGTATATAGAGAGAGTGTGGATCAGAGAAAGAGAAGGGGAAACAGAGGGAGACGGAAAGAAAGAAGGAAGTTTAAAAAAAAACATGTTAGACACACTTTTCTCACCGTTTTATTTTGTTATCAATAACGCTGGCATCTGCCGGTTATCCCTGATAGTTTCTTTAATGGTTGAACTGTCTACTGCCAGAAAAGGAAAAAGTAAAACGATTGAAAAAACACTATTTAATTATATTGTTTATTTATTGATTGTCTACAACAATGGTGTGATTGGATACATTCACTTACTGACGTTTCGTCTACATTTTTTAGTATCAAGCATTCGTTCCGCGCTTTTATAAACGTCTCAAACAAAGAAAACAAAAGAAACGGTGCAATACAACTTAACGCCTGTAGACGAGTACATATAAATCCACTCAGGCAACTATGTGTTTTTGTTCATGTTGAAGACCTACCTCTATATATACAGTTTTAGTGCGTGTATGTTTGTTCAGGAATTCATCTTAGAGTTTGGGAGATAGAACTCCATAACCATGTATATTCTGAATGTATTATACTTTAATAAGTATATATCATGTTGATCAAAGACGGAACAATAGTATCGTAGGGATTCCGTTCTCATCGGACAGCATTAGTTTTTATTTTATTCATAACTTGGAAATTAAAATTGACCTACCGTAACCATATATACTAGGGGAACCCGTGTAAATTACAGGAAATGATGTGTTCAATACTAATTATCTTGTTCCTAACCTATACATGTTTGAATAAAATTTGATAAGATTTGACTTGTATATTTATTTTTAAAAATGAACAATACATAAACCAATTTACAAAACTTCTTTATATTCAATATTTCTAGTGAAGGAAGTTCCTCTTCTCTGGCCATGAGTAGAACCTTACTCTTGAGAAATCTACATAAAGTTGTCCAAGCGTGGAGCAAAGATGTGGTAGGTAGATCCAAACCTTATCGAAAGTCTGTCCTTGAGCTTTATTAATGGTAATCTGTAAGTAGCATACACATATTCGGAAGGTCGTTGCTTTTGATGTAAGCGGGAAACACAAAATAATACACAAGCAATCGTATTAATGTGTGTCTTCCCGGTCGTCCTCTCCCTACCTTTCTCCCTCCTTCGATGTAGAAAAAAATCTTAGAAAACTATAAACCAGTCGGGCTGGCATCGCTTGCAACTACAATATCGCGCTCGGGATTATAATGTGCCAGAAACAAGTCAAACGTTAAGATATCTTTAATTTTCTGAAACGCTTCTTCACACTCTTGCGTCCAGACCCATTTTTAGTCCTTCTTTAACAGTTCATTTAAGGGTGATCTTAGTTTATGCATGTTTGGTACGAACACATTGTAGTAATTCGCCAACCCTAAAAAACTTTGTAGAGACGCAATATTTTCTGGAGCAGGCATGTTCCGTATCGCCATTGCCCTATCTGGGTCTGGCCTTCTTCCTTGCTCATCGATAATTTGTCCTAAGTATTTTATTTTTCCCATGAAAAAAGTACATTTCTCATCTTTGATTTTAAACCCATAATCCTGGAATTTTTTGAATACTTGGTTTACATGAGTCTTGTGTTGTTCTTTGCTAACGCTGTTTATTAACACATCGTCCAGGTACCCTACTGCGAACTCCATCCCATTTTACATCATGTCCATAATTTGTTGAAAAATCGCAGGGGCGACCTTTACTCCAAAAGGAAGTCGGTTAAATTTGTATAATCCCTTAAGGGTATTGATACATAGCAGTGTTGAACACTCTTCATCGACAGGGATTTGAAGATAAGCGTCGCTGAGATCGATTTTAGAAAAATATTTTCCTCCACTCAGTTTCGCAAATATTTCCTCAGGGCTTGGAAGAGGGTAATGGTGATCTTTTAATGCATTGTTCAAGCCTGTGGAAAAATCGGCACAAACCCGAATCTCCTTGTTCTTTTTCTTAACATAAACTGTAAATGAAGCCCACTCACTGTGATCAATTTTTGAAATGACAGCCATGTTCTCGAGTCTTTCTAATTCACCGTCTATTTGCTCTATAGCGGCGTATGTAACATTTCTTTTCTTTCTGAACAAAGGTAGTTCATTTGTTTTAACTTCAAACTTTGCTACCGCTTTTGTACACCTTCCAAGACCGCCTAAAAATACGTCTGGAAAATTTTCTTTTAATTCCCTCTTGAGTTTTTCTGCCTCCACATCCGAATCCTAAACCTTTTGGCAAAAGGAGCTAAAAGGCAGATCCCATAGGCTAAACTTTTCAATCAGATCAGTTCCAAAAAGGTTATTAGATTTTTGCATAACACACATTTTGGCTTTTACGGTCTTATTCTGGAAAGAAATATTCGTCAATAATTCCCCTTCGAAGGTTATTTTTTCACCACTGACGCTTCTCGCCGTTTTTTGTGATTTGATCATAGTGGGTCTCCCAAGCTTCTTCCATGTCTGTACATTAATGATCGAAATGTCAGACCCACTATCAAGCTGTAGTCTTACTTTTTTTAAAGTATTTTGACCTGTACATATTTCCGGATATTTTGTTCTTCAAGTTCAATTTTTGTCAGTTTAATGGCTGTCTTTCTACCAGATTTTTTTCTACTACGTGATGCCTTATGTCCTTTCTGGTGGCAGTTGTCATATTGTTTGAATATGTAGGGACACTCATTGTACCAATGGTTATCTCAACACCTCCAACACGGTCCAGGTGGATCTTTTCCATGTTTTTCTCTCTGGTTATTCATTGAAGTCAATTTTTTCTTCTGATGGATTTTTTTAATGTGCGACACTCCGTTTTCCTCTATGTCACGAGTGTCCTGTTTCAATGCAACAAAACGTTCACAGTCTTCCGCTAAGTTTTGTATTGTTATAGATGGCTCATTTTCGCGTCTATTTAAAACACGACGTCTGATTTCAGAGTCTTTATTTAAGACCAGACCTTGCAAGAATATAAAACATTTAAAATTATCCGATGATAATTCCTCTAATTTAAAATCGTCGCAAAGTTTATTTACTATACTTGCATACGTAATGTAGTCGTCTTCCTCTCTTCTAGTGACATTCATACACTTATATCTCCTGTGGAAAAGAGAAGTTTTTGTAGAAAACAGTTCTGTTAGTAAAGTAACTGCCTCCTGGAAGTTCAACTCACTGGTCTTTTTTGGAAGGATAAAATTCACGAACTTTGTATGCTCGGCAGCTCCTAATTTTCTTAGCAAAAATCTAACTTTTTTAGAGTCTGTCCATGTACTGCAGTCCGATACAAAAATATCCTCATATCTTCTATAGAAGTGAGCAAAAGTGACATCGTCTTCTAGATTATAATTGAAAATTTCGATAGCGCTCCACACAGCCGTCTGGGAGAATGCATTATGATTCTCGTTTGCTTTGGTTAACTGTGTTGCCTCCAGAAATTTTCTCTGTTCCTCCTGTGTTTTTATCAAGAGTTCTTCGAAGTGTTTCTGCTGTTGTAGCAGTTTTTTCTTGGAATCTTTCTTCTCGTGTTGTCGCCAGCTCTTTTTGTTCAGCATGCATTTTTCTTTGGGCTTTTTGCTATTCCAACAACTCTCTTTTAAATTTCTCCTCAATTTCAACTTGTTTTCTTTGAAGTTCCATTTGTTGTTCAACTTGCTGTCTTTGTAACGCAACATTTTGTTCCGTTTGGAATTTAAGTAATTGAAAAAGAGAATCTTTGAATTCAGTGTCCATCATTGACGAATTCAAGTTATGCACCACACAATTTACACTTGTAAAAATAAACCAGTTTTCCCCACAACGTGCTTAATATAATTAGTTTGCTCAACTAATACACAAAACAAGAAATATATTATTCCTTAATAAAAAAATTCAATCCCAGTTCTTTTGTTTGAAAAATAAAACTAAGAAATGTTTTTTTTTAATTATATATGTGTACGTAGTTTTACAAAACCAAGTACGTCGCTATAAGCCTAATAAGACTAGTTTTATGGGAAATCTTTTTAATCCCTTTTCATTTTGCAAAAATGCGACTTGCTTATTTAACAGTTCTTTGTTAGAAGCACAAATGACTTACGCGAATATATTGTTTATTGTCCGTCCTTTGCTCTCGACAATTCTGTGGTAGACCGTTTTAATAAATAGTCAATCCGGATTTTGCTCAAATATCAGATGTTGTCCTAATAATAACGACAAACTTACACAATATCTGTAATAGTTGACGCGGATAACCTTTATATTAACGAGTCAGTGAAACTTGAAGAGTAAAAAATAAAGGTATCAGTGTATTCAATTATTTCAATAATTGAAAATGTCTTTCGCGTTTTTTAGTTTTCGATTTTTGGTAGCAAGTTTTGAGTTTGTGTTTTTTTTGTTTTTTTTTTTGCTTAACTACTCAGTAGTTAATTTGCTGTTAATCCTTGCGAATCCAAATATCTGACGAAGATGGTTTTTTTTCCGTGAATATCTTGCGAATCACTTTGGGTGATTTTTTTTTGTTTGTTTGCAGTGAAATCATTTCGATTCCTCGTCGCCAATCTGTTGTGAAGTTGTTCCACAATAAATAATAAATAAAGGAAGTCAAGTCGAGGGTTGGTTTAACAAGTGTATTAACAAAGTAAGAAAGTGACTAGCTGTTGGCTAGACAGTTACAAGACTGTGCTTTGTCAATATTTGTTTGTAGAATATTACAAAATGCGGCACAAGGCCAAAGAAAGGGAAAGGGAAAGCGATCGGTCCGAATCTAACTTTTTAACCTAGCTAGTTCCATGCAGGACCATCATTCACCAAAATACCACATTTATACTGTACATCCTTCTCAATCGCCAAAAGAAATCACTCCATCACTACTTAAAACCCATATTTACAAATATGCAACGGGGGGGGGGGTATGATAAAACACTATATACAAAAACAATAAATGAAAATATATACAATGAGAAAAAAAAAGTTAGTAAAAGACCCCCCGTTACTAAACTGTGGCAGATGCACAGATTTGCCAGTCGAAACGAAAAACTCGAAAAAAGGTCCGATGCAGGCCCCAACGCTTAATTTAACAACACCTCCTTCGAAAATTCCGAAGGGTGACCCGCATCCTGACAAATCTAGTGCTCTGTCACCTAGGTGGGGACGGGCTAAAAAAAAAAGCCATAATGAAATTATTCACGCCCTAGCTAAGTTATTAAACTTATAATAACTAAGACCTGTCTTAACTTAAAATGTCATGTTCGGTTTTGCAACCCAAAATCCTCTACCTAAGGTACGTTTAAATACCAATCTATTCTAGCACCACTCACTCTACACAGTCGTGCACCTCGCACCCACCTTTCACCAAAATCTGCCGAAGAGAGTCTCACTCTCTCGGCCCTAATGCGTGCTTTCAGATAATATTTGAAAATTGCAATAAGGTCGAGAGGAGCGTAGGTCTCAGCTCCGTAGACTGTCTTCATTCGAGTCTTCCATATCGTATCTCTCATGACTGCTAGTAAGCTTTAAAATAAAAATCGTTTTATCCTATCACTTGTCGGAGCCCAATTGCTACATACATTAATAGGTTCCAGGTTGAAAGAAGATACGCCAAGAATGCGAACCATGAATCCAGAAACAAGCCTGATCAGCGGCACGACTATACGGCAAGTAACGAAGGCGTGAACCAAGGTCTCGTCCTCGTCACCACACCTAAGACAAGTCGGCGAATTTGCCAAGCGATCTGAATGAAGTTTCTTCTGAACCCAGAGGGCATTTCTTATCATCAGCCAGATCAATGATGCCTCGTCATTATCGAAGCACCTTAACCCAGGCGTCCAAGGCCAGATTGAGCGTAGCTCCCCCCTCGACAAACCGAGCCCCTCAATCCTCACATCTCGAAAGGTTCCCCTCACCATGACCCGATATATTGCCTTCCGGGACATCAGCAGAGTGTCGGAGAGGCTTTCTTTCACCCTTGAGAAAAACTTCAAAGCGTGTCTACATTCGCGAAAAAATGAACATTCACCTCGGGGCAACCTGTGTGCCTCCCCCTCGTCCAAGTGCACACTTTTAAAAGCGGGGTATGCTTTCTTGGTGTCTTCCATCCAGAAGACCCCGCTTCCGTCAGTTTGTGACCTCATTCGATCTAGGTAGAATAGTCTCAGGGTGTGCTGACGGATTTCTATACATGGCATACCTAGACAGCCTTCAGACGGATGGAGATAACAAATGTCACGACGGACCATAGGGTCCCTACTAAGCCATAAGAACTTGAAAAGAACCCGCTGCATTTCCAGCAGCGTATCCGACGGGAGTGGAAGTATCGATAGACGATATAGGATGATCGGGTAGATGTGTGAGCAACACACTTCCGATCTCCCCTTTAATGAAAGATTTCTACGGGTCCACAGACTAGCTGCGCCCCGAATCGCTTTCAACACTTCCGACCATTTTTTTCTCCAGCTGAAGATCGGGACCGAACCAGACGCCGAGTTGCTTGCAAGGTCCGTCTGTCCAGCTGAAGGGCCCCTGCAAGGGAACACCCTTCCAGGCGCCAATGCGCAAGCCAATAGACTTGTCACAGTTAATTTTGGCCCCTGTTATCGTTTCGTACAGTCTGATTTCTCTGTCGACGACGCTTATCTCGGCACTGCTCGTTACAAGCACATTCAAATCGTCGGCAAAGGCGGAGTACTTCAACCTGGTACAACCACCAGGCAAAGTAATCCCATTAAGGGCCGGAGTCACCCTTAGTCTGTGAAGGAAGGGCTCCAACACAAGGCATAGAGCATCGGTGATAATGGACATCCCTGACGATGAGATCTGGATAAACTGAAGGGCCTTGACCTCATACCATTCACCTCTACCAGTACAACCGGATTCGCATACAAGAGGCGAATCCAAGAGCGAAATTGCGGGCCAAAACCGGCCGCAGACAAAACAGTCTCCAAATAACGATGGTCAACCCTATCGAATGCTTTGGACTGATCTAAATTGATCAGCGCGGCTTCAGTGTCGACTTTATCTAAGATCAAGCGTATCGAGTGCAAATTGTCTTGAATCGTCCTGCCCTTTACAGCACAAGTCTATTCCGGGCGTATGAGACGAGCCAATACAAGCTGCAGTCGATTGACTAAGATCTTGGCCAAAATCTTTAACTCTGCATGTAGCATTGTTAAGGGCCGAAAATTATCTAACCCATCCCCACCAGTTTTGCTTTTACGTAACAACTTCACAATACCCATGGTTAAGTACTGGGGGATGGTCCCATTCCTAAACCACGAGTTAAATAAAGCCATCAGTAAGGGAACAAAAAAGGGCGACAACCTCAAATACACCTCGTAGGGCAAACCATCGATCCCGGGAGACTTGTTAAGGCCGACTCGCCTTAAGGCTTCCCGAACTTCATCCTCTGTTATACAACCTTCGCACCTAGCCGCTTCAGTCGCCTCGAGACGAGGAAAGTCAGCTAAATAGGGGTCGAATTGTACTAATGACAAACTGGGCTCCCTGGTAAAGAGATCCTGGAAATGAGAACGAAACGCCTCCAGCATACCTTCGTTTGTAGTCACGAGACGCCCATCCGGCAATGAGACACGGGCGATATGTCGATCGGTAGCTTGTCTACGTTCTTCTGCACGCAGTTGAGCGGCCATATTTGATCTTTCCATGGGCAATCTTTTTATCCTAGCCCTAATTACTAAAGCTTGGTGTTCTTTAGTAGTCAAGGACGCCAGCTTTGCCTTAATTATGGTAACTTTAACGCTATCACCCACCTCCACCGCCCGATCTGATCTAGATTCTAGTGTCACTTTAACTGCCCTAGTTGTTAGATTGAGTCGTCTGCTAAAATCGGCAGAAAAAGACCTAATTAAATCCTTAAGACTATTCCACCTCTTATTCCCAATGATAGACCCCGTCAATTCCCGCTGTATGGTTAGTTCTAATTGTTCCTGGAAGCCCTTCACTACGAACAACGAAGTGTTGAGCTTCCAGTAACCCGCTAATTTAGGCTTAGGTCTATCTAAGTTTACTCGAACCCGAACGAGTCTGTGATTCGAGTAAACTATATAATGAAAACTTTGACATTGTAATAATTCTACGTCGACTCTCCTAATTAAGAACCGGTCGAGATAACTCAAGAGCTGTCCCGAACCGGAGCCGCGCCTAGCTGTCCAAGTCCATACTCTATCAAGGGGCTTCTCATTCCGAAATTTATCGATAAGATCGAACCTATCGAGAAATTCGCGAAATACTTTAGCATCCCTATCATCGTTAGTTCCCCTATCCGTGTTACGATCTAAATCCAAGACCGCGTCCCAGTCCCATGCTAAAATAACCGTCCGAGATGTATTCATGAATTAATCAATCCGCCGAAAAAAGGGAGCACGCTCACTGGGGCGATTGGGCGCATACACCCCGATTAGCATAAATGCCTTATCCTTTATGGTAACATCTAAAACACATATCCTTCCTTCCGGATCCATGAAGCAAGGGTCACACGACACATCTAATGATTTACTTACCAGCCAGCATACACCTCTTGAGCGAGAATCGAAGTACGCTGAATAGACATGAAAACGCCTAGCCAACGCACCCAAATGGTCGCCTGAAACCAAGTGGGTTTCCTGAATACAACATACATTCACTCCAAGCTGCTGAAGATCCAGTGCAATACGAAATTTACGTAAGTGGGTCTTCAGCCCCCAGACATTCTCACTTGCTAGAAGGAGAGCCATTGAGAATATCTTAGGGTTGGGTTCCAGAAACGAACATTGACAAGCTTATTTATTTTAAAAATATTGTTTGCCTCCCCCAGCATTTGCCAAAGTCCCTTGGCCTCAGGTTTCTTTCTGATTACAGTCAGTACATGATTTGCATTAGGAAAGTTGAGGGGATCTTCTACAGATTTACCTCCTACTTCTCTAAAGTCAAGCAACTTTTTTAGATTAGTATGTTTAATGTTTTTTGCGGCATTCGCCAGGCCTTCGGTGACAACACACAAATCTTGGCCAGGCAGAAATGCCGTTTTTTTCTTGTCCTCTCGAATGAGGGGCTTCTTTGCCTCTTCTGGGTTGCAGGGGTTGGTGGAGGAGGCATTTCTTCCATTGGGGAGGATGAGGGTGATGGGATGGGAGAAGGCTGTTTCCTAGGGAAAGTAGGGGGAGTACTTTTAGGGTATGCTGAGGGGAGACAAAGAGGGAAGGTCTTGGAGATATAATTTTTTTAATTGGAGAAAAAGGGATACGTTTGTATTCCCTATCCTTGATGGAGCTTGTGATTGAAGGAGGCATCGGTTTGGGGGTTGGTCTATTTTTTGATGAGGTCTTTTTGTGGGGTTAAGGGCTAGTCTTGGGGTTAATTTTTTGAGAGGCTGAACTAGTGGGGGACTGTGGGCTTGGACTTTCGTGGGGGCCATTTACGCTTTTTCCGTCTCAAATCTTTCTTTATCTAACTTTTTTTTAATGCCTTAGCGGCGATGTAGCTGTCTTTGCCGGGATCCTTTGAGAGCATTTCTTCTTCTCTTAATTTTTCTAAAGTTTCCCGGCCAGGTGTTTTTTTTCAGTTGCTATAAACCATTCGCCTCCATCCGAATCGGACTCCTCCTCGCAAAGTGGGGCATGAACAGGTGACTTTGAGGATGACATTGGAGGTGACGCTGTTTTTTGGGTCAGTGGTACCCCCAAGTGCTGGCCGACTCTTGTTTTAGTTACCGTTGGTTTGGTATTTGTAATTACTGGCTTCCTCTGCGGGCAGTCATATGTGAGATGACCCACTTGTTCACACGTCCAACAAACTGGCTTCCTGCCTGCCATTATTACGTGTAAATTGTCCTTCCCAATTTTAATATAATACGGCATCGTATCAAAACCTTTCTTATCCAGCAGGATCTCAAAAATCCAGGTTCCTGGGTATTCGTCGAAGTTGACGCTAGTTATTTCGCCGAACTTCATGAGGAAACCCCCCAGATGTTCTCGATCTACGTGAAATGGTACATTAAAAATAGTTACCACCGTTCGTCGTTTTCCCATGTATTCAGTTCTTAAGATATAGTCCTGAGTTATTATCTCTGTCTGCGATAGTTTTAAGCACGTTTCTTCGTCGGGAAACAGCGCGTTCCACGTATTGTAACCGCGGCATTTAATAATACGTTGCGGTTTAAATCAAACAGTAGCCAACAATTTACAAATTAAATCAACAGACGCACGAATTGTTTTTTTAAGTTTTTTATCCATGACAAACATAAGCATACTTCTTTTTTTAATCTGTTCCAATTTTGGGAGGTCAATTAATAATCAATTATCGGTTATTAAGTGTGCATAAGTTTTAGCTTTATCTATAAATTCTTTTACATTAATAATTATTTTTGGTGGTTTTATCCACCCAACTTCAGTAGCATCATCATTTTCCATGTTATTAGCAGGTTGGCCAGACATAGCCATAATGACTAATAACTTTAACAAAGGAGAAAGAAAAAAACGAAAAAAAATGAAAAAAAAAAAAACGTTGGGAAAAAACTTCAATAAACTTTAACGATAAGTCTGAGGTAACAATTTAAACAAATAAAACAAGGTAACGAGAAAAATAACGCACACTTACTAACAAGAAAAAGAAAATCGCCAAAATAATATCCAAACGCAGTCTTCACTCGGGGTTAAGACTGTGCTTTGTCTTCAGTGTCTGACTCGCACTATTTATAGTGGCAACCGGTGTAGTTTCTCCTGTGTAAGAACGGCCTGTGTAACATTAATCATTGTTTTATTTGCTTTTCCTTGGATGTATAGAAATCTCCCGTGAATTTCCGTTGGACTGTTGACTGAATATTCTGGTAGTCTCTAGTGTCTCGCGTGGCTCTCGTGATAATGCTATAAGAAACATTAGCACTTTTTTATATAAATATCGTTTTGTATTGTAATATTAAGTTTCGAGAAAAACAAAAACAATATATGTTTTTTTTCTATAAAATACACATTTATTTACCCTTATGTATTTATACAAACTTTCGGATTTAATAACAATTTTCATACAATATTATTATTTGTAAATCATTTTGTTGTTTATTTTCCTTTTAGATTAAAAATTTAAAAAAAACAATTATCACGAGAGTCATACGCGCACTAGATACTTCCACATCGTCCAGTCAACACATCAATGGACACCACGAGAGATGTCTACACCTCCAAGGAAAAGTAAGCAATGATTTATGAAAATATATTCCATGAAAATGGTTTTAAAGCCGAAAGCTTGCATGAATAATTTAATGCTGATGTTAAAGAAAAAAGCGTATACACATACATCACTGTATATTAGTAGATATTTATATGTATAATAACATGGCATATATGTGTTAAAACTGTTGTAGTTCCTTTTTCCTTTTCTGCTGTCTTTTTCCTTTTCAATTCTTTTTTTACTGCCTTCTCAAGAATATCTGCCGTCATATAATTCCTCCAGCTTAATACAAAACTATAAATCAATGTTTTACATGGATATTTGATTTCATTTTCATTGATTGACGTTGCAATTCTGCGGTTGGAAAAGTTTCGTACCCGTTTTGTTTTTTTGTTAAACTTTTGAAAACATTTTCCAATCCTGTATTCTTTTCTTTTCTTGGATATTTGATTTTGTCTGTAAATTTCTGGTTGGTTTGACGCGCTAAAGCGTGTTTTTTTTCTTCAAAGCCTACGAAATATCAACGGTCAAAATCTAGAGGTTAAAGGTCTCATCATATGCCAAGCACACTTAAAGTGTCATGGCGTTCGTGCAAACAATAACAGGAAAGAAAATGGAAGATTATTTTTTACATGCATTTGAGTGACATATACGCGGAGAGAGAAAGGTGGCTTTTACATTGCTGTGGTTTTCCAATTCCTTTGTACGAGTGTTAAGAAGACAAGAAACGGATATTAAGCTGCTTAACAAATAAATATGTCATGATTGTATTAGATACAAACCAGATAATGCAATTAGGATTTATGAAGTGTTTAAGTTATCAGCGCGGTTTGCTAGCTTGGCGTACCGTGTTCGAATTTTATTTAAGCTATAAATTAACTTTTCTTAATATTATTAAGAAAAATTCTGTGATAAAAATAGTAGTCTAGATAAGAAATTAGATGTTGGACAGAGAGTATAGGAAAAGGAAAAACTATGTAATATCATTCGCGACCATGATTTCACTGATATTGTAATCTACAATGGATTATCCACTGTATTTGTCCATTTCGTGATTGAAATATGCTCCTTAAATAAAACACACGTGTATATATATATATATATATGTATACATATATATATATATGTATATATATATATATATATGTATATATATATATATGTATATATACATATATATATATATGTATATATACATATATATATATATATATGTATATATACATATATATATATATATATGTATATATACATATATATATGTATATATACATATATATATATATATGTATATATACATATATATATGTATATATACATATATATATATATATGTATATATACATATATATATATATGTATATATACATATATATATATATGTATATATATATATATGTATATATATATATGTATATATATATATATATGTATATATACATATATATGTATATATATATATATATGTATATATATATATGTATATATATATATATATGTATATATACATATATATATATATATATATATGTATATATACATATATATATATATGTATATATACATATATATATATATATGTATATATACATATATATATATGTATATATACATATATATATATATGTATATATACATATATATATATATATGTATATATACATATATATATATATATGTATATATATATATATATAGATATAGATATATAATAAGTTATGAAAATATATTTATGGCAAAGCTACACAAAGGCTCCCGTTTCGACAGAGTTGTGGTAGTAGGCCTATGTATATGTTTGTTCCTTTATTGTTGAAGATACAGTCTAACAATAGAAATTTAAATTAATATACGCTAGTGTTTATTACTAAATGGTCTTCATTCGATACCAACGAAAGTACTAATATACATAATTCATACGGCAGTTTAATCTACCAGTTTCGGCTTGAAACTCGAAAATATAACATGAATCTAGAACGGGTCAAGGAAAAATATTCACACCCAAGTCATCTATATATATATATATATATATATATATATATATATATATATATATATATATATATATATACATGGGGAGATAAAAGGATAAAACAATCCAACGGGATGAAATATAAAATGGGACAGTGGAAGACCAATAAGCTCAACGTTTCGCCCGATGTGATGTGGGCTTTTTCAAGAGCGGATGAAAAGTGTCCTAAAACGATAAAAGACGGGAAGGTCATATAATTGGGGAATATATATAGTGGTAGAGGGAAATATATGCTAATATGTAAAGTGTCAGAAATAAGTGTGCAAGATGTCCGCATATAATTATAATTAAGGGTGTGTGTATGTGTGTAAAGTGTTCTTCGCAAAAAAAAATAATTCGTGGAAACACGACAGATTTATTTCTGTTTGTATTAATAACTATCTAAAATTCCAAATACAATAACATGTAATTTTCATTTTACAAGAAAAGTAAATATATTTTTTAGTTTTATTTTGAAAATAGTTATGTGTTACCTAATTTTTAATGATAAATATTCCAGTTAAAATAAAAAAAATAGCTGTTAACTTCGTGGAGCTCTTCTTTATTGTTGTTTATTCACGGTTTCTACTACAAATGTTTGTCATTAACTTTCGTAGTAATTTAATTAACTCAGTAGGAATTAGTTGTAGTCTTTTTTTTTATTTAAACATACAAAGAAAGATGTATTAATACTACTATTGTGTCGTGTTTAGAAAATAATATATCTTTGAATTAGCGACGAAATATCGACAGAAGTATCGTCATGCTATCAAAATTAGGGAGATAGAAGCAAAGCTATATACCTATATTTGGTTACAACCGCATTTCTCTAAATTTAAAATTGTGTTTTTGTAAAATAAATATATATATATATATATATATATATATATATATTATATATATATATATATATATATATATATATAGTAAGTTATGAAAATATATTTGTGGCAATTAAGCTACAAAGTCTCCCGGGTTTCATCCTCGGGGGCATTTTGAGCCTGAAGATCCCCTCGAGAATGAAACACGGGAGCCTCTGTGTAGCTTAATTGCCATAAATATATTTTCATAACTTACTACCTAGCTCTACTTACGTATCGAGCACTGTTGAAGTAAATACTAAAAACTGATACATAAAAAATTATATTTCCTTATAAACTTTTATGTGGATATATGAAATAGTAATATATATATATATATATATATCTAGGATATTGCGCTGGTGTATGACAGGTGCATAGTAAGACGTTTCGACAGAGCTGCGGTAGTTAGGCTTATGTATATGTTTACTCCTTTATTGTCGAAGATACAGCCTCACAAGAGAAATTTAAATGAATATACCTTGTGTTTATTAATACATGTTATTCATTTGATACCAACGAAAGTTCTAATATACACAATTTGTACCGCAGTTTCATCTGCCAGTTCCGGCTTAAAACTCGAAAATTTAACATGAATCTAGAACGCATCAAGGAGAAATATGCACACCCAAGTCATCTGTATATATATATATATATATATATATATATATATATATATATATATAAATAAATTAAAATTAAAGCTATTTTTAAATTACATATATATTCCATGATAAATGCCAATATACTGTAATCATATGCCCTTAATAGGGTAAAGATGAACATTCATATACACTAAATGTACAAAAGCAAGGAAATTCCCAAATTTTTACACTTATATTTTCATTAAGGGTATGACTACATATCAACCAAACCATTTCATTATCACATCACTACAGTATAAATCTCTATGCATGAGTGGATGAAGTGTGTGAGGTTCGCTGAAGAAAAATTCCTACCAGTAAAATACATAGCTCTGTTGTGCTCGCATAACCTTAATGACACTAAAAGTGTACACATTTGGGAATTTCCTTGCTTTTGTACATTTAGTGTATATGAATTTTCATCTTAACCCTATTAAGGGCATATGATTTAAGTATACTGGCATTTATCATAGAATGTCACTACTTTTGCAAAGGCTATGCCTCAATACAATGGTCATTTTAAAGGTTTTTTGGAATTTTGTGGAAAACTAATGTATATGTTAAACTGAAATTAAAATGCCATCAACTAAACCACTAGAACTTCTATCTCTGCCAAAATCAGCTGAATCCATCAAATAGTTGATGAGATACAGGCTGACACGTACGTACGTACGTACGTACGTACGTACGTACACACAGATAACATGATTTCATGATTGAACTTTCTGGATCTCTGGGTGGCCTTGACTAATTATTTCTTAAATTTTACACACTTATAGAACCTATCAAATAAAAATTGTGTACAAAGTTTAACTAATTTGGTTTATTTGTTTTTGAGTTATGATTGATCAAAGAAATGAGGTTTCCAGCATAGGCCATTCGTGTTGTCTATTAAGGGATAGAGCGCTATCGCGCCTCCCTTGAGTTCTTTCTTGATAATAATTGTTTGTTTATCATTCGCTCTAACTCTTACTCTCTCACTTATTCTTTATACCTTTCTTTTCTTTTCCCTCTCCCTTTTCTCATTTTACTATTTACACATCTACCGTTCTTTTTTTTTCTCTCCCATATCACTTCAATAGAAAAACAGCATAGGTAGTCAACGTTTGAGAAGTACTATAGATCTTTAAAGTAGCATACATGAACCATCAAACACAAACTAAAACGGCTGTTGGTCTAAATACGGAGTTTAAATTCATCACTACAGTGAGACAACTCAAAAAGTTAGGAGTGTGAAGGGGCACTCTCTTCAATGTCCTTTTTTTCTCACTCACAAATCACCACTAACTACTTCGCGGACCTGTTGCATGCTGCAGTGGGAATCACAGGCCTTTTGTTATTATTTTGTTATGCAGAGTGTAGGAAGTACTGACAGACTATATATATTTTTCATATCGAATCAATCACAATTGGAACGTTTTGTCTCTTATTTATTTTATTTAAAAACTATACATTACAGTTTGTTAGACGAACCAGGGGTTCATTGTTGTGAGCAGAAAGTTTCTGGATTATAATCTGTCCTCTGTTTCAATGCCAAATCTTCAGCGTCTTAGAAAAATGAAAAAATGAAAAAAAGGGAAAACATCATTAATTTCGTTATAGTTATTAAATACAATGTTTTTGATTAGAGGCTGTAAAACTTACGATCTACACGTTATTGTTTTCTTTCAACAACTTTTAATATTATAATATATATATATACATATATATATATATATATATATATATATATATATGCGTGTGTGTGCGTTTAGCGGTGTGTGTATGTGTGTAAAGTGTATTTCACAGGAGAAAAAAAATTCGTGGAAACACGACAGATATTTGTTCTGTTTGTAATAATAACTATCTAAAGTTCAAAATAAGAAATACTGCCACTAGAATTTGATATTAGTAATAGAATCATCAACGATGTTAACTATGATAGCTTTTAATGTAGAAAAATGTGCATAGTATCCTCGCCATAGTTATCATAGTATCCCCGCCATGCAATGTTATTATAGTATCGTGTGTTAACAAGACACATAACCATCTTTCGGAACAGGAAAATATGATTAGGCACGGCTGAAAAAATCAGTGGAAGTCAACACTCCATTTTCACTAATACACATTTTATGATACCATAAATCGCACTCGTTACCCCCCTCAAATGTACGTTTCGTTTAAAAAAATAATGAGGATACCAGCGATCATAAATGGATCAAATTTCCTGTTTCACTTCACTGTAAGTTTTAGGGTTTTAAGGAGAATTTTGCGTTTTGTCACAGAAGACGTAGATGGACGCAGATAAGCAATGTCTCGCAATGTTCGTAGAAGTATCTTTGGTCCACGTTTGTGTGATGTTTTCTCCTTTGGCAACCGTATTTCCCCAAATATATTTCACTGGCTTAACATTGGCGCAAAACATAAAATGGGTTACAGTTGTATCATACAAATGTTACACAGTGTTTCCAGGGTCAAACAAATCATGGTTGATAAACTGAAAGCGAGAAATACAGGTTGACATAGGATTATTATAGTAGCTCTCTGTCAAACTAACCCCGGTAAACGCCATTGTACATGGATGTTTTTAAGTCGATTCCTTAAAGTAAATAAGTTTTCATTCGTTATATTTTAATGGAGGAACACGTGCGTCTCTCTCGAACACTTCACTATAGCGTTAACATGAAAATAATCCTTAGCCAGCAGAACAGAGGGGTCATCATCTATGCGTTACTTGATATAATTAACGCCAAATCTAGATAAAAGTAAATATTTGTAAAATCTTTCCGTGCGAAAATAGAAATCCGAAAATATAATATTTATACCATAAGACGTTTTTGGAAGAATGCCACCTTCTCTTATGGGAACATTGGCAAATCCTGAATACAATACTGCATAATGAATTTCAGAAAATACGATCCTGCCATACACATTTTGATAAACGAGTATTACACCGAAATATCCTTTGAAAATATGATAATTAACCTTTTCTTAATTGTTCAATAGATGTTATCCTTTATATACGTATTAATATGGCATATTTAAAAAGAATTCCTCTAGCAAGTTAAAACGTTGTTTTTTTATTTCTACGCTTCGTAAAATCGGATTTACGGTTGATTTTAAAAATTAGTCTAACGATGAAAACAACTCAACTTTCACAATACTTAATTATTTACCTGGTATAAAGAAACAATAGATACGAATAAATGAAGAAGAAAACACAAAAATCCAAATTCATACTTTGATATAGGAGTATTCTTCCTAAATATTGTTTCATATATAATAATAATATCTTGTCAGAGGGTTTTACTTTCAGTAAATGTATTGATATGACTTTCAAAAAATATAATGAATCTAATGCACAATTCAAACTTGGAAATGAAATTTCAACTGCTTCATATTTTTTTTACTAACGCATTACCACTCATCAAGGCCCAAAGACCACTCGAGTATAAATGTTAATGAGTTTGTCAGGTTTACAGTGAGACAGCACCGTGATTATTAGAAACGATGTGTGAAACTGGGCAGAATTTGATTATTTAAAAGGACGGCTCAGCAATAATTTGTTTACATTGGAATTGAAAACGACTGTGTTGTAGTCATCTGGGGAGCATCCCTGCGGTTTGTGTTCCACATACAGGTGTGGTTCTAGGAAAGTAACTTCTCTCATTGAAGTTCTGTTTAGATTTAGGTACATACAGAGAAAAGAGAAAATTATTGACAGTGGTTGTCGCTAAGCGAGTTTTTGTTGTGAATGTTTTATAGGGGAGGGGTACAGATTAGAGCTCAATCGGGTGACGATAGAGCAGAGGAAATCTTGATATTAGATTGTAAATTAGATCCGGATATTCTTCACAGAAACATTCATAACTAACATCTTAAATAAAAGTTCACGTTTTTCCTACATCATATCATCAAATTAATTGACAAAGTATCTCACCTTCGATATAGCAACATACCCCGTCAATCATATTAACTCAGTGCAAATGAGAAATCGTAAGTAAACAGCTTTAATAGTGTACTATACCCCATCTCTATTTTAATGGATGACGTCATCATTTACTGACGTCATTATTTATTATGCTATCGTTTAATGACGTCATCAACTATGCATGATTACCCCCATTTCT
>OY744517.1:69256993-69344493 GCA_963556195.1 Sepiola atlantica
ACAGAGGGAGTAGAAAATTAATGTTATTCGCTCCTTTACTTACTGAATGTTTGACCAGTAAATGATAACTTTAGTTGAACACTCAAATATCTATGTATCTCATATAACAGCCAAATGTTTGCCCCAGGAAGGGACCCTTTGATTTCTTTGAATTTCGAATGAAGTAAAATGAAACAAGATGATATATGAGAGTTTATTTTACCTACGAGACACCATCTGCGAGTGGTTTCGGCTTCTGAAAAGGGTTTGCTAGGACAACCTGATATGAGGATACCTCACCTTACAAGTAAACGATTGACCAAAATATTCAAATTAACAAGGTATTCTAAGCCCAAATAAGCTTCCCTCGATACGGCTATACACTGTCTTATATGATGAATGGTGCACCTTTTCCAAGTAATGTTACTTCAAGTAAAATCACTCAATTGGATACTCCACCAAACTAGATAAATTCTTGTCCTGGAATCTGGTCAGACTAAAAACAATATATACAATAACATAGTTAACTGGTCAATTGAGGAGTGGAAAATTAATATTCTTAATTTATTTACTTACTCAACGTTTGGCAGGTAAAGGCAAACTTTGATGGAATATTCGTCTATCTATGTATTTCATATAGAGATCAAATGTTAGACCCAGACATCAGTTCTTTTGATTTTTCAACTAAAGTTAAATGCTCAAAAAAGAGAATATATATAAAAGATGCATGCACTTGGTATTACGATTCTTTGCAGCGATGCCACATAGATGTCTATGTAGCTTAATTGGCAAGATATATGTGTGTTACATTTACAGGTTGATGATACGTTCGTCGAATGTCGGAATCTCTGGTCGTCGTAGAACTGTTCCTTGTTGATCCGGAACGAACGTCATCGCTACTAATGGGACGATATGTCGTTTCTAGATTCGCAGTTCCCAACAGCCCGGGAACTATTCGTACTAACCTTGTCTCTCTCTCTTTCTCCATTGCCTCGCCGTTGTATGCAACTATTCGTACTAACCTTGTCGCCTGCAGCTTGATATCTCTGTAGGTCTCTTCGTCGCCGTTGCTATCGTTAGCCTGCGGAGTCGTCGCCGCCATCACTCTTTGCAGACGCCTGTTGTTGTTACATTTTCTGCCGGCGGTTTTTTTCTGTAATTGAAACCAAATCTCCCCGTACACGATAAAATATAACAAGGCTTCTCCTTTTTATTAATTTTAGAGCCATTTATTTACTATACTGCTTGTCGACACTGTGCAAGTTCTTTGTCGCAGAGAGAGAGAGGCTTACACTAGTTAATTTTCTTAATTAATCACCTAATCACTTAGCTACTTGCAAACCGTGGAAGATGGGGACTTCGTCTGGCTCTACTTCGAGTGAACCAAAATTCCCTAGCTTGTAATCGCTACATGGCTAAAGCGTGTTCTCTCGTTGGCTTCCAGTCAAGAAATGTTAATCTCACTCCAATTTTTCACAGCGGGAAAACTGTGACGTCACGAAATTTCGTGATCGACGCACAGATGTGACCCAAGCTTTGAACTCAAGGTCTCGTAACCCGTCACCGCGATCGTGAGAACAACATTGCACTAGACCTGCACGAGACGACCTCGCCACAAATCGTGCAAGTCAAACCCGATCTCCAAAAGATGCGTCCACTCCCATAGGGCCATTATCTAACATTTGTATACTACTACTACTAAGCCTTACTCACGTATTGAGCACTGTTGAAGTTAATACTGAAAATCTATACAGAATATAACATAACTGTATAATAGTATTTACTTAAAATTAGTATTGTTATAAGCCCCTTTAAGAAGAATGAAGTTGAGCTCAGTTCGTGGAAGTTAAACATAGACTGTCACGTAGCTATATGGCATATTCCAACAACGTTCGTGTAATACTCTCCATAAAGTTTTCTAATTGTGCCTCCCTTCGCATGAGTATAACTTAAATTCACTTTCTTGACGTGGTAATGTCTCGTGGCCATTTTGTTATGACGCTTGCTTGCGGAGTCTAGGCTGATTCTGTAACCGGGTTCGAACTTTACGACCGTCTTATGAGAGTGAAAGCTTGAAACGCTAGCGTATGTAGGTAAAAATAATTTAATATCATTTACTTAAAATGAATAAATAAGTATACATATATATATATATATATATATATATATATATATATATATATATATATATATATACACACACATATAAAATAATAATTCATGCCTGGCTCTATAAGTAGTTTAGCAGTTTTACAAGAATTTATTTCACCACCTGAAAAATAAACATAGAAATGGTTAACCGAGAAACATCACTTAAATATATCCTTACACGCAAACATGGATACCTTATAAAATTAATAAGGATAACAGATAAACTAATACACGGAATGCGCTGGCGAACAGACTTCTTCCTTAATAAGAAAAAACATGGGGGTATATAAAAGCAATAAGGAAAAATCCGTGTACTACGTCTCGCGTTTTCTTACGCGAATAAAACATGGGTGCCTCAGTATAGTTTAATTGGTATGAATATATTTTCATACTACAACATATTTGGGAAATCGATGCCGTACCTTTAAGATTAAATTCTATGTTTAAAAATGGCTCTTTGTGTGGCGGTTTCTTCTATAATTGACCCACATTACTGGTCTTATTTTTGTGTATTGTGCTTTCCTTTGTGTCGTCTATTGATTTATGCTGATCACGCATGTATTTGTATTGTTATATTTTTTTGACTAGAATAAGATTGACTAACATAAGCAGTTTGTGGCCTGGTCTTACATGCCTGCTATTAAAGGAGCCTCTGACGATCCTAATGCTCTGATCTTTCATCCTGACATCACGCGTTTTATATTTGTTTGGTGAAATATTTCCATGATTTTGTTGATGTGTGTATCACAACACCGACGCCCAGGCCTTTTTAATATGATATTCTAACTGAAATAGTCTTCATCTATCTTAAATGCAAAACTAACAGTTCACCATCACACACATGATACGTGCTAGATGTTTACGATGAAGATTGTTAATAATAATTTGTTGCAATGGTCTATAATGTAAACACAAAGTTTCCAAAACATATTAAACATATAAAATATGATTCGAAACTTATACCATCGATTTTCTAAAAAATCTTGTGTCTGTGAACATGCATACCTATATGTATATATATGCATGGATAATCAATATATATTATACATATATGTATATATATACAAATATGTATGTATATATATATATATATATATATATATATGTTTTGAGTTTATATTTTTGCAAGTTTTTAATTTGCCTATCCTTTATTCCATTTTTACTTTACATATATATGTTGGATAATGGCCCTATGGGAAATGACGTATCTGTTGGGAATCGTTGGTTTGACTTGCGCGAATCAACGCGGGTGCAGTCGAGTGAAGATTAAGACCTGTTCTCACAGTCAGATCCAACAGACGTGACAAGGTTACCGTGTGACGAGACCCCAGATCAAGGGTGAGTCTGCACCTGTGAGAGGCTCTGCGACATCGCGGGCCTTGCGCGGGAAAGAGAGGATCCGTGACGTCACTCGTTCTCGTGAGAAGCGAGTTTTTAGAGTCTGATTCGGAAGGCGAACTTAGAGGACGTGCGATTCACGATTTAAAACTAAGGGAAACATTTCCCGTAAGGTAAGACAAGCGCAAGAAATCCTCCCCCTCTCTATGAATGGTTAAGAAACACTGTTAACTAACTACGATGAAGTAGGATTTTCTCCCTCCCTCTCTCTCGACGTGGTGAATGACTCCCAGTTGAAATAACAACTCTAGTAATGAAATGAATTTAATCTAAAAGAAGAGTTTGTCTTCGGAGTGCGTCATGGATTTTGTTGCAGACTACGGACGGCGTGGTTCACAGCAGAAAAGAAAGAATTCATCCACTAAAAGACCCGACCGCCCTCTACAAGCGAGGGAGAAATCTAAGGTATGCAACATGTATACATATACATATATAGCCTTATTGGTTAATTCGTTAAGAATTGAGGTTCATCTTTTTCCGTGGTTCAAATCGTTCGACTTGTTTGAACAGTTATCTATACACTGGTGATTTCGCAAGGATGAAAAATATAAATAATGATTCAATATTATATATATATATATATATATATATATATATATATATATATATATATATATATATATACGAGCGAAAACATTTAGCATGCCTTATTTTTCAATCATTTAGTTAATATTGTCTTTTCAAGTAATTTAATTGAGATAAGATCTATTCATTTTTTTACATGTACGTGTGAGGGCTGCCAGATATATATCTTAATACAAAATATACAATGTTACTTAATAAAAAAACTCAGCCTTTTGATAAAATTACAGAAATTTAACATTTGGGAAATGAGAAAGAGAGGCTTTTAGTATAAACACATTTTTATTGCCTTAAACATAAACAGTGTTTCTACTTCTTTTTCAACAGTGAAGCTAAGTGTTAAACAAGAAGTTAATATGCAATCTAGAAAGGCAGACCGACTTAGGCCGTCTAAACATTATCATAAAATAGAAATGACCAAAGGCTTAAAATGACAGAGCTTTGTTACAGGAAAACCACCGTTAAACGTTTGGTCAAAGAGTTCAAAATAAGAGAATGTAAGTTTCTCTCTTGAAGAACAGCAGCCAGGAGATTTAAAGAAGACGATCTGCAAAAAATGCATGCACTATCACAAAAGAATATCATGGATAGGAAAAGCTTTGTAACTTCATATTGCACTTTCATCAGAATGGTTTCAGAAACATATTTGGTCAGATAAGTCGCGATTTTCTCTTGTAAGTGATTCCCCCCGAACGGAACATTTGATGATCAGATAAGAGATTCAATCGTCTCAAAACTACAGTTAAGCAGGGAAATAGGAGAATGATGATTAAAGGGGGCATTTATATAAGTTGGCATTGGAGTGTTGATTCTGTATGATACGCTTATCAGCACCAAAGAAGCCATCTCTATTTTAACAAAATAAATAATTCGGACAGTGATCAAGTTGTTTTCCTCATGTTTCCGAGAAAATGCTTTGTTTCAACTCACACTGCAAAAGAAACCAAAAAGTAATTGAATTATAACTCTTTTTGGACAATGCTTTGGCTTGGACAAAGTCCTGAAAATATTATTTCTCTATTTATTTATTATTTCTTGACGTACAGGAATGCAACATGTCTTAAAAAATATTTTTTCTAAAAGAACAGAATTTTCGGTCGTTCCTACGGCTTTCTTTAATGTATTGAGAGGTATGTGTGTGTACGGTGGGTGGTGGTAGCAGTAACTGTTTACATGTGACCCGTCTGTGTCCACCTCAGCATATTCACACTTAATGATCTCAGTAAAGTGGATGTCGTTGTGTACTTTTTCTAAATAAATAAAAGACACTGAAATTGTTAAAGCGTAGATTTATATATACACTTTAACAATTTCCCATTTCAATTTCACATATGTATATATACATATATATATACATATATACATATATATATATATATATATATATATATATATAAATTTACATACGAACACATGGACTAATACACATACACATACACACGTAAACATACACATATATATATATATATATATATATATATATATATATATATAAAGAGAAAGATAGAGAGAAAGGGAGAAATAGGGAGGAAGAAGGATTTATAGATAAGTAAAATAAAATGTTCTGACATAAACAATATCCTGACAAGACCAAAAAACGTTCCCTTTACTTATTTCGAGGGGTCATGGAATGTTAAGAGGTTCTGGACATGGTGGTGGATATAAGTAACACCTTTTATTTCTGCCGAAGTTTGCTGCGTAGAGTGGGAGGAATTTTCTCTATGTTCATGTTATTTGAGAACATGCCGTTATATATACAACTCCACTCACATGCATATATATATATATATATATATATATATATATGTATGTATGTATATATATGCATGTGTGCGCCTTGCGTGCTTATGTACACGTAGAGAGTGTATAGAGAATGTTAAAATCTAATATATTATATACGAAAGTGAGAGTATAAAGAAGGTGAAAACTTGAAAAAATGAAAGCATTCGAATAGAATAATTGCTTACAAGGAAAGATAAGTTGTTATCCTACATCACACACTCACCCTTCCCTCTAAGAAGATATTGTTTGTCAGTTTGTGTTTATACAATAAATCATCGTTGAGAGGTCCCAAATCTTTGTTCAACTCTGAGATGTGGGTGTTGAGTCTCATAATGAGTTTAGTTTCGTATTTTTGTATCTGTTGCTGTGTCTTCAAATGTAGAGGCTAGTAGGATGCATTAGTGATGCCTATGGTGTGGGTTGGAATATTCTAAGTAATGGCTGGTTGGTAGTGTGGAAATTGGTCTCTAATGCTCTGTTTGTCATTATTTAGACGCAGGCGGAACTGCAGGTCTCTTTACTCAACGTAGTTTCTATTTGTGCATCTGGTGCACGATATTAAGTAACTACATTGGGACAATCACGGGTGAGAGGGGGTAGTTTAGGTTTGGTATTGGTGCTTAGAGGTCTGAATGTGTGGTTGGTGGTGATGTGTTCTCACATTATTTACCTCGGGTTGTTGCATGTTTTGTTTACTTGATACGCGAGGATGTTCTGTATTTTTATAGATGTTAGTAAAGAGAGTATTTTCGGAGGTTGCCATTTAGCACTGGTAGTTGGTTTATTGTATATTGTATTAAGAATGAGGTCATGCTGTAGCTGTTTGATTATCTGTTCATTTTTTAAAATTTTTTATTTTAACATAGTTCACCACAGATAAAGCAGGCCGCCACTGTTGACGTAAGGAGTTTGAATGATAAACTCTAAGGTAAGGTGTTATTTGCCATGACAATGGGTGGTTGAATAGTTTTTTTGTAGTTATTGAAGGAAGATAGCATTAAAAGTTACCATCCATTTTTGACCCCATTCCACTACAGACTGGAGATCATTTTCTAAGAATTCAGCCATTGCGTCAGATATGTGTGCATCGGATTTTCCCATATGACGAGAGTAGAGCGTGGGTCGTCAGCAAATATTCCTATCTCAGTCTCAATGACATCAGGGAGGTCATTTATGAAAATCAGGTACAGTAGGGGTTCAAAGATCGATCCCTGGGGTACACCAGCAGTTATGCCATTTTGGTTGAAAGAAAGGCTATCGCGGACAATCTGGACATTTCTTTTTGTTAGGAAAGATTTAATTATATTAAATATTTGTCCACTAATACCATAGGAGTTCAGTTTTAGAAGTCCTCTATGCCAGACCTTGTCAAAGGCCTTGGATATATCGAGCGCTACCGTCCTAGATTCACCTGCCTTGCCTAGTGTAGGATATCTGCAGTAGATCGTGCTTGTCTGAATCCGTATTGATGATCAGACAGAAGTTTAGCATTGACTAGATGCCGGACTATCGCTAAATTGATTAATGATTCAAAGAGTTTAGCAAAGATCGGGAGTAGACTTATTGGACGGTAGTTTAAGAGGGTTGTGTAGTTATTTAATGTTATAGTTGATGTCACATACCAATGGTGTTTGTGATGATGCTTTTTTATTGTTTATGTAATTTAGTAGAGATATATATGTAGAGAATTTAAAAAGAAAAAACAAAATCATTAATATATCTGTAACTGATTCCTCTTGATTTCGAGACTTTCTCAAGATGATTGATTTGAAGAAATGTATCGAGTTATATTTCTCTGTTTAATAAGAACACTTTATAGAAAGTTCGACAGTATTAAATTCGTTTTAAAAATTTTCTATCTGTGTGTTTTCAGGAAGAAAAACTAAAATGTCGTCAAAATCTTGATGTATCCAGTGTTTGAAAGAAAGCTAAATTTGAATAATCAAGATTCTAGTAATTCTAATACTAAGCAGGCTAATAGTTTACTTAGTGGGTTCCCCGTCATGTTAGTGATACATTTGATTATTTCTATTATGGTGTTGGGAGGAAGCGCTAACTTAATGTTGATCTTTTTTAGGTCTATGTGGAGTAAATTTAAACATTTCTTAACGGAAGCATTAGTATATAAATATATTACGTCTAAGCTGTGTGTTGTTTTGTTTTGTACATTAATGTTCTTTTTACTTTGTTTAATAAGTCTTCAGAGTATTTTCATGTGGGACGCGCTTATAGTTCTCATTAGTGTGGTTATAATATGGTCTATGGCTCGTGCGATCCTGTGCGTGGGACTACTTATTTCAGATATTATTCGGCGCATATGGATGTCCGGATAGTGAGTTTGGGGTAGGTTATATAATATGGCAATATTGGGGTGGTATTCAATATATGATGTCTAATTATTATTGTTTTCTATAAGGTTTATTTAATATTTTTTAAAGTTTGAATGCTTTTGTTTACACATTATAAGTATGTATTGGTGTATGTATTTCCGTCTCCTTATAGCGTTGATATTCTCTGTAAATTTGCTTTTATTCATAATGACTATACCACCACATTTATCTGCTCGTTATATTATGATGTTTGTGTTATTTGCTATGTGTTTTAAAACACCTACACATTTATTTAGTTATGTTGAACCATTGGGTTGAGTAGTTGTAGTTGAAATAATTCTTTGTATGAGACCCTTTAAAAAATATATGTCTTCTATCTATGATTGTTCAAAATAGTGATGGCGGGGATATTAGAATGTATACCAGTTGCGAATTTTAATCCACAGCTGAAAGCCTCAACTTCTATATCTTAGATTCCTTCGGTAGTGGGAATTTTTATTAGATCCGGGCGTCCTATGGTTCTCCATTGCCTGTTTTAAATTAATTTAGTTAGTTTTTTTTTACAGTCTGAATATATAACGGGCGTTCAATTCTTTACCTGATTTAATGGTTATAATAATTTAATTGAGTAGTTCTATTTTAGGGTGATAATGTTCTAGTTTCATGGGATATATAAGAATTTTGGTGTTTCATAAGATTCGCTTGAAATTATAAATAATGTTCATGTAGTCCGTGAACATATGGTGTGAGTATTTCAAAGAGTTGAATGCACTTGTATGTATACTTTATTGTTCTATGCATTTTAGCAACACCGTTCTTCTGTTGTTGTGTAAGTTGGCTGCGAATTAGTTGTTTTTGTATCTTCGTAGCTTTTGCTTGAAAGTGTTATTTTCCATTTCGACAGTTTGATTAAAATTACGGATAAAATATTCCAGCGTGATGGAAAATGAAAAATAAAATGCAAAAATTAGTTATGTATTCATTGTCTATATTTCCAGACTTTCTCAAAATAATTGATTTTTCACACACACACACACACACACACACACACACACACACACACACACACACACATATATATATATATATATATATATATATGTGTGTGTGTGTGTGTGTAATTTAATTAAGTAGTGGAAATAAAGCATAAAGTGCTCGATCGTAGGTTCTACAAGAGCTGATATACAATATTTTAATTAACAAATATACATTAAATTATATGTTTAGTGTACAGGGGTTTCATCGTTTTAGATAAACGGTCTCTGCGGTAGACACCGTTTTACTATCGTCTATTCTTATCGTATACTTAGAGAAACATCGAGAATAAACGACAATTCGCGGGGCGAACAGTATCCGCCTTCAGGAAGAGAAACTGAGTTCATATTATGCTGTCTGAGTTGTTTGTTTAAGTGGGTGATGTTTTTAATTGATCATATTATTTTTATTCTATTTAAGATTTTTTTAAAGAGATGGTTAGGTGTATGTGCTTAAAGTTTTGATTATTATTTTATTTCAAATATACATACGTTGTTCTTCTATTTTTCGTGGTATTTAATAGTCCTCATTTGTGTGCGTATCTGTTGTTATTGTGTATTTAAGTGGTATTTTTTAAATATTTTATTTAAATTCAAGGGGCGTTTATAGAGTGTTTAGGTGCCTATGTTTAGAATAGGCTTTTTATATACTTATATTTGTTTTCTGACACATTTTCTGATAATTGTTGATTCGCCTGGGCACGCAGTGTCAATAACCGGTGACAATATGGCTCTTCCGAAACTTTTGGCCGCCCTAAAGTGTTATATTGGGAAATAGACCAGTTTAGTCCCTTATATTAATATAGGTGGTTAATGCGGGAAATGAGTATCTGATATTATGAAGTGGCGATATAATTATATGATTTGATGGCTCATTTCAGAGTTAATGTTTGCATTGTGGGGTTGTTCACATCAAGTAGGAATGTGACGGTTTCATTTATTCGTGATTTTTACTTAATTTATAAAAGTTAGTTTGTAATTTGTGATTATGTTGATAAATCGTTGAAGGGGTATTACATTTGCACTTGTGATGTAACTTTAGTATCTATATAGGGTTTCCTTTTAAAGCGTAAAGTTATTTTATTTTATTACGTTTTTATTATTTATTATTTCAATATTTTATATATGTATATATTTTTAAATTTGTATTTATATTGTTTTTCAATATATTTTTTATCTAAATGTAATTAGATATTTAAAAATATATTTATACATCCTTTTAATATATATATATATATATATATATATATATATTGTAATCATGTGGAAGCAGAGTGATAAACATGCATGAATGTCCAAATTTATTTCAAACTGGAATTGTTCAATGCAAGGTATATTCTGTAATAAAATTATGTTTATTATTCTTTCCTTAAGCCAAAGCTTTTCAAAGATCGATATCTTATCATCAGATGAATTATACAGATAGATACGTTGGCAATAGAAAAGCCAACATTCAACATTTGAAAAAATATTAAGAAAATGATGGGTGAAAAATGTTTGTGTAAAAAGATATTGGGTTTGTCCATTGGTAATTGTCCGCCGAAAAGGTGTCCAATTGAAGGAAGTTTCAATGGAGAAGAAAAGGTTTTGTGGAGGCATCACAGAAAGCCGTTCAAAATGAAGTAAATCCAAAGGTGAGAATTGAGTTCAAGTCGTAGATAGAGCGCACTTATACGGAATTAAAATGATGAAATCCGGCTATTGTAAAACAATGCTTCCTCGACCAAGAAATGTGTCGTAAGCGAATGATATTAGCAATGGAAAATTGAAGTAGTTCTGAGAATAGAAGCTCTAAGTTAAAATCAAGGTCAAATTAGGAGGTGGGAAGGAAAGATGAAGGTGGGGCAAATTGTAGGATGGTTAGATGAAAAAGCCATGACTACAGATGGAAAAGGGAGTAGGGGGAGTGAAAGGGGAGGTCTCGTGATAAAGTTATTATTGGCATATGCTAAGTCCGATGCCAGTAGAGATTAGCCGTGGTTTAGAATTTAGGTCGATTTAGGTCAATTGAGTGTATTTATTATTTGAAAAAGAAGAAAAGGGGAGCCGTTATTTAAGACGGGTTTAGGGCGAGATACAATAATAATTTCGAAATTAAAAGACAAAGGATTGTCCGATGGGGGAAAAATGGGGTTTCAAAGAATGGGAATCTGTAGTTTAAATTTTGAAAAAGTACTAAGCCGGGCAGAGATATAGTGTTATATATTTAAGATTTAAAAGTACTGCAGATTTTAAAAGGGATTCCCAGTTGGTTAAGAGTATGATTAAATAAGACCAGCCCAAAAGTAAAGTTGAAAAATTAAATAAAAAATCAGATAAAAAATAAATAAGTAAGACAAGCTCAATGTATAGTTAGACATTTAGCCTGTCCCACTTAATCAAATTAAATTTTAGGGTTGGGGATCAATTCGGGGAAAAAAGCTAGACCGCATGTAACAATTGATATCAGTTATGAGTATTCTAGGGTAGGGTAAGGTTGAATCATGTAAAATGTAAATGTATCACTAGTGCGTTGAGGTTATGAATAGCTTAATAGGGGAAGCAAATAGATCAATTGAAGGGGTAACTTAGGAGCGTAGTTAAAGGAGAGATAAATGAAAAACTACGATGAAGATATAGTCGGTGGATAGGAGCATATACAGGGTCGATGTAGTGGATACAAGGGAGATAAAATAAAAAAAAAGCATGAAAGGAATGGAAGGAATGGAAGAGTGTATGCGAGGGTTGGCAAATAGAAAAGAAGAAAATGAAAGGAAAAAGGAATTATAGTATAGAGTAGGAATAATGGTATTTAAGTTACGGCGGTTAAGGGTCGGTGGAGTGTAGGGAGAGTAATGTTAGTTTTCAAATACAATAAGTGCTATGGGTTAATATAGTTATTAAGAGTACTAGGGAGGATATGTTATGTATTTGGGATGGTTATTTGTAAGGTTGGAGGAGTTAAGAAATAAAGATAAATCAACAAATTTTAGAGTTTAAAAAATAGTCTAATGCTAGAAAACGGGGTTGTTGGTTGGGAGGTGGGGTGTCAGAGGGGGTAATGAAATTCATGTATTTAAAATTTTCGTTTGTGCCTGCAATTTGAGATGAGCCCATTTTTAGAGTTAATAATGTTTAAGCTTTTAGGTGCTCGGCTATCATAAATGTTTCTAGTGTTATAGTTGGCAGAAAATGAATCCTGGAGTATAAGAATTAGATCGTTTTATTATAATCCAACGTAGAGAGTAGGGTATGTTATTAATGTTAAAGTTTATTATTAGATTGGATAAAGAGGTGCTAGTGGTATTGTTATTATTCTGTTTGAAAGAGTAGATATGGTTTGCGATTCGGATCTTAATGGGGAAGGCGCTTGCCCCAATATAAGTGTGTATTTTGTATGGGGTTGTTGTTGTAGTATTTGTGTTATTTATAGTATTGGGGTGTTCTTGGTTTGTATGCTCAAGTTCTGGGCAAAATTTAAGTCGGGATTGTTAGTTGGAGAAGAGATATTTTGAGGGGTGAGGTCAGAACTATTATTAGTTAGTGGGGGTTCTTGGTTAGTGTGAGAGGTGTTATTTAGGGGTTCGTTTGCTACGGGGAGTTGTAGAAGGGGAGGGCTGTATGGTGAGTGGGGAATTTGTGTGTTGGAATTGGTTGGCACCATGGTGTTATGGGGGAATTGTTTGACAGTACATGCATAGATAACGTTACTTTGTATGCAATTACCATTTAATGAACATCTCTCTCTCTCTCTCTCTCTCTCTCTATATATATATATATATATATATATATATATATATATATATATATATATATATATATATATATATGTATACCTAACTATATATATATATACATATGTTATAATAACGATTTATATATATATATATATATATATATATATATATATACATATATATGTGTGTGTGTGCGGTAATATTAACAATATTTGATATACGTCAAATCCATTCTCATGAAAATCAATTTCCAAATTAAGATATATCGAAGATTTTATATTAAAACCTTTAAAGAGTTATTTTAAATTTTCTTTTAAATATTTCAACATTGATATAATGTAATAGATTTTGTTTAAGTAGGCACTGGATTTGATATAAAATTCATGTAAAATATTACACTAATCATTAACTTTATTTATATATGTATATAAGTGTTGAGGAAAGTATATATATATATATATATATATATATATATATATAATGTATACATTTAATTATATATATGCATATATGTGTATATACATATATATATAATATATGAATATGCATACACACATATATATATACATGTGTATTTTTAATTCATATTTAGAATTTCTTCTATTCAAAAATAAATTTTACAACATAAAGTAATTATAATAGCTATGCTATATTCAATATTTTAATGAAATTTCCTACCATATCAATGTTTCATGAAACTTATTTTACTATTCAGCATTAATTGTTCCGACAAACACGAATATATTTGTAAAATGCTCCTGTGCACTTATTTCTTGGTTTAGCAATCCTCAGTAGTGATTTTATAAAACAAAGCAAAAACGCAAAGAAAATTTCTACGTTCATATGATGTCTTAGATTTTGTTTTAGTATGCAATGAATTTTATATTAAATTCATGTAAAATATTACTCTGATTCTTAACCTTATTTATATATGTGTATATGTATACATGGGATGTGCTGTCGTTGTGATTGCATGGGTGGTGATGTTCAGTTACTAATTACGAATAAAAAATACGAGAATTAGAATAGCGATCATCAACCATATATACTAATATAAATAAGTGATTGTAACATTACAAAAAAGTACATATAAGGAATTTGATAGATAGATTAAATCAATAAAAATTATAATAATGCTATTTAACTTTAGGGGTATAATGTAATTGGATACATCATCATCAATGTGAAGGTTATAATATGATATCTAACGGAATAATAACTAGCAGTATATTGAATTGATAAAAACATATACATTATAATATCGGAATATAATTTCAAATAAGATGAAAAATCTTCATATCACATTATCTTAAATTAGAATAAAATACTATTACGCCCTTAGCCGATAGGCTTATTCACATTAGAAGTGAAACCCCATTTTATAAACTAAATAATCGTAGTAAATGGAAAAATAGTATGCAAAAGTTCCTATTTTCCTCATAAAATAAAAAGATTTTGAATAAAAAATAAAATTAGTATAAAATAAACCATTGCATAAATATAATACTTGAATACAATTTAAGTATCATCGAAGAATATCCAATTCAATTACCTACGGCGAAAACAAAAAATGTGTAATGAAAGGAGGCTGTGCTTAATATGATACCTGATTTTATGTAATATAGAAAAAGTGTTTATAATTAAACATAAAAGTATCTTTTAGGTTTCGGCCTATGAAATCTTTGACCTTCTTTTGATGCATCATTTCGAATTTGGGAACCTTCTTGTTGAACTTGGCAATCTTTATGTCAAATGTAAGCAGAATTTCGAACTAAAACCTTTATTTAATCTACAAGAATTGATAGTTCTTATTCCACAAGTGAGGGAAGGGTGGAATCCTTCATTTTATTTCTGAGATATTATCCTTTAGCAGACTGTGACTTATAACTGATTGTCCAATAATGCCATTACTTTGTACGTAAAGTGTCTATGTTGACAATTCTTGTATAATGTTTGTCTATTTTTACAAATACCTCACCAATTATTACTATATATATGTATATATATATACAAGATATGAATCTATATACTCTCCCTTCTAGCTATGTATTATATAATAGAGTAAACAAGGCTATAGAGCCGTGGTTGTGTAACTAGTCTAACGCCGTAATCAGGCCAGTCTTTTTTTGCATATCCTGGCAGTGATTTATGTCATTCTTGACTACTCCTTGCAACTATACTAAAGAAATCCAGTTTCAGCCAGGTTAGACTTCGTCATATACTCTCCACACCAGTAGGTTTATTTTGGATACCAATTGTATCTCTAGTTTTATAAGAGCCCAACAAACACACACATAAACACACACACCCATATATATGAATATATATATATATATATATATATATATATATATATACATATATATATGTGTGTATATATATGCATATATATATATATGTATATATATATATTATATATATATATATATATGTATATATATATATATATACTGTTCAAATAAAACCGATAGTGAAATTTTAATTAGACATGTATATATATATATATATATATATATATATATACAAGAGAGAGAGAGAGAGGGGGGGAGCGAGATACATCACAGTCGATACATATATATCCATATATATATATATATATATATATATATATATATATATATATACATATATTAGTGCTCCAACCTCAACCTGATACATTTCCAATTATTATCAAATTACCTATTTTGTACAATATGACAGCCTCTCTTTCGGATATATTATACTATACTTATAACATACACACGCATCTTCTACCAGCCCAAATACAACATACACTTTCACCCTCTTAATTTCTACCGATCGTAATTAACATACATTATTAGATACTTCATCATATAAAAAATAAACATGTATATATATTAAATATATTAAGTCTTTCTACTTAAATACCTAGACATATATTCATCGAATACCCTTAAATAAAAGTAAAACTATATATGACTAAGATCTAAACATAAACAATTCACACATACCACCTGATATGCTTATAAATGTTATTAGATATAACTTCACAGAATTTATTAAACACAAGTATCCCACTAAAAACCAATACAGACACCTCACATTTGATAGCAAGTTTGTATTGACCTATCCTTTTGATATCACGAATAGTTTTACAATCAAATTTAAGCACTAACCCTAAAATCATAAAAGTAGTATAAATATAACACTTAAACCCGTTTAATAACAGAAACACAACCCAACCTAGAATGTATCGCACTTACTTAAAATAAACTACAACACACACTATCACTCCTAAATATAAATGCATCATTGAAGCAGAGAATCATACAACATCCAGTATCAATAATAAATTAATTCTAAATAATATTTATTTACGATAATGTCCTATATTAGGATACAGTCTGCTCATATGGATTCGGTAGTTTTTTCCAATTTGACGCTTATGTGAACTTACCGGGAGACTTTACGGTGACGTTTGAACTCAATTTTTCGATTTTTTGTTGTGAGACGCTGATGTTTTTAATTGTGCTCCAACGACTTTTTTAACAAAAATAAAAGGTCAGTCAACCTCAATAAAACACATCTCTGGATTATGTAATGTATAGTTTTTAAATAAATAATTATATATATATATTTATATATATATATATATATATATATATATGCATTTAAAAAGGATGCGCGGAAATCTCTCAAAGGCCCTTTCGACTATCATCTCGGCAGGAGAAAATCGATAGTTTTTAATCAATAATATCCTCGACGAGATGATAGTCGAAAGGGCCTTTGAGAAATCTCCGCGCATCCTTTTTAAATGCATTTATAAGTTTTGTACCTCAAAACATTGATTTATATATATATATATATATATATATATATATATATATATATATATATATGCAAACAATTTATTTAAAAAAATATATAGTATGTACATATATTTATGACAAGAAACGTATAGTTCCTGTTTAATTCCCGAAAAAAATCAGCAGGCAACATGACTGCAGATCTCTTCGCGAGAATAAAATAATCGATTTTACTAATAATGAACAAGAACTCACGATATCTTAAGGAGGTTGCTCTGTTTACACAGCAATTGCTAAATTACTATGTTAACCATAGTAAACGTTTTCTACCTTTATTACGTGTTCACGTATTTCACTATTATCTTCTCTGGTATCTCTAATAATCGGGATACAACTATATATATATATATATATATATATATATATATATATGTCGGGAGCTTTGATATGGTCTTAGGAATATCCCGATTTTATTCCATATTCCTGGTTTATCTGACATAAAACTTATCGAACTTATACGATGTTCTCTGCTTATTTACTTTACATCAAGATCATGAATCGACGGAAACTCTCGTCTCAGTGAAGAGCGCATGGAAAATTTCACTGTCAATCGAGCGCTTGTTTTTCGAGTTCTTCTGAAAGACACACGTTTCCTGCTCAGCAAGACAGCTTCCGGTTTGACCTTCTACGAATCACTGAACATGCTGCTCCATTAACATTCATAATATATTCTTGCAAAAGTTATAATTCCCTCTCATTTGTATGTCTTACTGTTGAACATGTTTTAGTTTTTCCAGAACTAATTAGCTTCTATTGACTCGTATGATATTATTTTTTTTACCAATTTAATATCCCAATCCTTGCATACGATATTCCCTGCTCGAGTTTTGATAGTTCATTAAAATAGCATATACGAAAATTATTTTTGTTTTAAGTTTTTCTAACCAATACTCTTATGTGTATAGGTAATGGCCACCTCAAAAGGTAAACTATTACATCTATATATTCCTTGTCAATATATATCTAAATAAATATATATATACAACAAAACCAAGCTTTCAAAATCGGAACAGCACGCATTGAGAAAACATACGTTCGAAGAATGAAGTATATGAATTTTAAATAATTATAATAATGCAATATGGAAGCTGCTGCTGTCCAATATACATACAGTTCTTCAGTGTATATGGGCAACAGCGCACCTTTTTGCTTATATATATATATATATATATATATATATATATATATATATATATATATATATAGGAAATGAAGAAGGAAAAAAAAGATTTTTATATATATTAATCAACGTTTCGTCTTTATTATAATACTTCCTCGGGATGATCATTTGAAGAAAAATGTCATGCAAGTACATCGAAATTTTATCATGTCAAGCCAAAATTTCGATGTACTTGCATAACATTTTTCTTTAAAATATAATCCTGAGGAAGTCTTACAATAAAGACGAAACGTTGATGAATATCTTTTGTTTATTTTCTTTTTTCATTTCCCATTAAGTCGTAATACTATCCTTCTTTTCTTTTCTTATATATATATATATATATATATATATATATATATATATATATATATATATATATATATATATGTGGATGGGCATGTGTCTGTGTACTTATATATATATGTATATATATATATAAATACGTATATATTTATATAAATGTATCATGTTAAAAAATTTTTATAAAATGAACATAAAATAAGTATTTTCAAAAGTGCTAAATAACAAATAGAGCATTTATAGAATTCCATACACTTTTTTCACAGTCTGGCAGCCATCAACAAACGTTTCGATACTTTCACATAGATGTGATAGCAACAAAATGTTGGTTTTTGAACGTAAGTCTGTAGGGATGTTTATGTAATTTATATATTTATATATATATATATATATATATATATATATATATATATATATAACATATGAAACTAAAAGTATACTTTTAGTTGATATAACCTATAGTGACATCGTTTAAGCTGAATATACGAGATGGAGCAATTATAAAGATAAATTTAAACAGAGTTATAAACATGTACGAATGACCCATCTACTTCAACTTCGATTTTTCAACGCTGCCTTCAAGAAAACCCTTTCTTACCGTCTTTTAAATCTCCATTCACAGGACACCTTATGAACGGACATTTACCAACTGGACAGACCCCATATATATATATATATATATATATATATATATATATATATTATAAAAAACACCCATGATTTTACATGACTTTATGTTTTCCATAAGGCTAATTTTTATTTGTCAAATGTGAAAAAATTGATTATTCATGTCGAACAAACAGATTTTAAATTAAAACATAACCGTACGTAGATTAATCTATCACCATCTTTTATTATACATATATATATATATATATATATATATATATATATATATATGGAAAACAAAAAAAAGGAAACCCAAAAGTAGTATTTATGTATTCATCAACGTTTTGTCTTTATTTAACGACTTCCTCGCGATGATTGGTGTAAAGTTAAAACACACAAGTATACATATTTGAAAAAGTCTTGTTCGTTCGTTACGTAAAATAGCAGCAGGCGCATTTAAGCCGAAAAAACGCTTATATACAGATACAATACGAGCCCAAACAGATGGTAGTTTTGGAAGAAATTAAGTTAACTTCGTAAAGTGTAGGAGAAACATTAGTGCGGTCTAAATATTAAATCCATTAGGGACGAGGAGGGAGCGTGGGTTATGTAATCCGAAAAGGTCGATTATGCCCATGACGCAAACCATTCTTCCATAATGGTTTCAATAACTCCAACAACTACCATATTTCTCTTCCTCCAACATATTATATCGTAAATTTTATTTCTCTCAGTGCTATCCATCTATTTGAGCCATAATTAATATTTTCATAAGCGAATTTATGGGCTTCCATGACACACGCTCCTGCTCCTTCTAAATGGTTGTAATAACTCAAAACGCTACTAATTTTATCCCAACAGATTCCACAGTTAACTAAATTTCTCTCACTGCTACCATCAATTTGTGCTAATAATTTTCGTTTTATAATCGGCCTCATCGGCCCAATTCCTCCTATGTCTATTTTACGTCACAAACGGACCAAACATTTTTAAATGCTTGTACTTGTGTGTTATTTACACACACAAATCATCCCGAGGAAGTCTTGAAATGAAGACTAGACTTAATGAATACATAAGAACATATTTTATGTGTTCCTTTTTTCATTTTCTATTACATTGGAATACTTTTTTCCATTTTTATCATATATATATAAATATATATATATATATATAAATATAAACATATCTATCTATCTATCTATCTATCTATCTATCTATCTATCTATCTATCTATCTATCTACCTATCCATTTCTCTCTCTCTCCTTCTCTCTCTCTCTCTCTCTCTCTCTCTCTCTATATATATATATATATATATATATATATATATATATATATATATGAGAGATATCATAAAATAATGTTTTTATGAATATATTTTCAAGGGTATTATATAACTTAGATAAACTTAGGCGATTTCGTGTGGTTTTATGCTGGTATGTTATTTTATGGGGTGACTAGCCCTTATGTGATAGAGTATTTATTCAGCATAACTTACCCACGGTTAAGTGAAGTGAACCAAAATAAAGCGATCATCTCGGTCGACATTTTGGTTTTCGTATGAAAAAAAAAATCAATAAAAAATCTTACAAGTAGTTTCTACACGTAAAAATATACGGGTTTGGTTGATAATTTAATTCAAGTGCGTTTACTATAAACTATTTGTTGTTCTTATTTTTAAACAATTCTCGACTGTTAACTATTCTGGAATTTTTCTTGTTCTTACTTCTTTACATTTTCAGATCTCTCATCATGGATACAACATAAAAAAGACACTAAATATTAATAGAAACATTTCTACATTTTATTAAGGTTTAATTATCAAAATCTGAATATAAACTCAGTGTCGTATTTTCTAGAAACTACTCTAAATCAGATTTAAAAATTAAATTAAAATCCTGGCTAAGTCACAATTTCTAAAATTGATATATATAAAGACATATTCAATATATTCTTCTTGCATAGCTAAACATGCATCTTTACTTTTGTATTATTATTTTTACTCACTGGAAGTTTTCACGCAACTCATTATCTGTGATTGCAACAGTTTATGTACTATTGTCTTCTCTGAAATTCGAGTGACAATAAGCCTCCCAGAGATTGCAGTACTCTCCCACATATTTTGTAAAGGTCTTGTTGGTGCTCTTCCTGCTCGATCTTTTCTCTTTGACCCTCTCGAAAATTTTGTGTGGTACTACCTGATGCTGGTGCCACTTTTCGGGGAGGGAAAAGGTGGTGGTGGTGGTGCTGGTGGTTGTTGTTGTTGTTGTTATTGTTGTGGTGGTGGTGTTGTTTTTTTTTTGTTTTTTTTTTGTTAATGACAAGGAGTTCTCACACAAATTATCGTCAGCGATTGCACACCGACAATCACCGATGGTGTTCCCTGGAGTCTGAGTGACAACAAGCCTTACTACATTTCCAGTACTTTCCACCTCTTTTCGATAACCACTGCAAATGACATTGCGTTATCGGAACAGCCGCCTACTATTGATTTCTTGCTGGTAACGACCATTGGTATCCTCTGAGATACGGATAGCAATAAGTCTCTACAAGGGCCCAGTAGTCTCCGCCCTCTCACAGTTGAAGTCTGGTTAGTGGTCTCCCTCCTCGGTTTGGCTATCCTCTTTGACCCTTTACAACTAGTGTGTGTAGTATCAGTCCAGGCTGGTGCCATCACTTTTTGGAGGTGGAAGAAAAGGTATTTTATGAAATTTATCGCAGTTTCTATATATGTTAGTCTCAGTCAGGTGTTATCAGTTCTAGTTTCCATATTAATATTGTTTTATTAATGAGATTGATAATTTAGTTGGGTATCTTGTACATTTTTAAGCATTCAATTATCCATGTTTGGGGGGTTCTATCGTAGGCTTTCTTGTAGTCAATCTATGCCATGGATATGTTCTTTTTTCTTATTTTTACCTTCTTCATGATCTTTTGATCTATGTATAGCAGATCATGCGTCCTACTTTTACCTTTCCGGTATCCTTTTTGTTCCTTAAAGAGCAGTCCACGAGTATTCAGGGGGTAGTAGATTTGTTCTGTCAGTTGTGCTGTTAGGGTTTACCACATTGTTTGTAAACAGGTTATTAGTCTGTAGTTGCTTGGGATCGTTCTCTATTTGCCGTCTTTTCGTATTAGCGTTGTTCTTTTCTGCGTCATCTACTTTAATACGTCTGTTTTGTGGATACATCCTCTTTCTTCGCTAGATTTTCATTAAGGATCGTGACTTTTTAAAACCAGTATGCATGTATTTTATCGTGGCCTGGTGCTTTCTAGTTGGTCATTTGCCTAACGGTTGTCTTAATCGTATTTTAATTAATTTCTGTTAGTGTTCCGTCTTTAATTCTCTGTAGTTCAGTTTTTATGTTTTTCAGCCATTTGAGATTTTTGTTGTGCTTTTTGTCTCTGTTGGGTGTGGTTGTTCTGTTGTTGTTCTTTCCCCATTTACGTTTTTTGTAAGACTTTCTTTAATTATTTTCAAAGGATTGTTTTGGTTTTACAATTCTGGTTGCATCTGTATCGTCTACATTCACCTTCTTTTGCTGCTATCTTTTGTTTTAGTACTTCATGTTTTTATTTAATATTTCCTTGCCATTTACGTTTCTGTTCTTCCATCGTTTTCTGTTCCCTTTCATCATGTTTGTCTTCTTTTTAAACTTTGATGATCATGATTTCCAGTCTGATTTCCCATTCAGAGTTTTTCGGTCCATTCTTTTAACCAGTCTGTTTTTCTCTTTTTAGTTTTATACTTATTGATTTAGCCCCTGCATATATTAACTTGTTCAGATATGTGATAGTATCTAATGGGATATTCGCCAGAAGTCTGTTTACTTTCTCTGATTCTAATTTTAATGTCCTCCAATCTTCGTTTCTTACGGATGGGAGTTTTTTTCTCAAACATGAATTGTTTTATGTATTAAATTACTTTGCTTTTTCCTCCGTAAATTTTGTGATTTCGCAGTGTTCGGCCTCCTCAGTTACAGTGTTTATGTTTTGCACGTCTTCTACCAGTGGGTTCTCGTCAAAAGATGTTTCTTCATCTGCCACACCATTTATCTGTTGTTTGATTTGCATTAATTCCATCTCTGAGAACCACCCTCTCTTGATCTTGCTTGATCTGCTATCATTTGTTCCGTTGTATGGTGTCCAGTAGAAATGCCCCATAGATATTTAATTCTTTTCCGTGAGTTGACGGCTTTTGTAGTAGCTTTCCATTGCCAGTCTGTTTTCGTTTGTGATCCATTTCTTTCTATGGCTTTCCGGTTTGCCCTTTTCATACCTGCTTGGTCTGTGTCCTTGTCGTACCTTGACATTCGAGAAGTTACTTAACTGTCGTTGGTCTGTGATATTGTTCCTCAAATTAAAGAAGCCAGCATTCTTTTTTTCTTCTTCTTATTCTTCTACTTTTGCTTCTTCCTTTTCTTATTATTATAATCATTATTATTATAATGTACTCACTAAGAGTTGTCACACAGGTCATCATCAGTTATTGCTCACTGATAATCACCCGTGGTGTTCTCTGGAAGCTGAGTGACAAAAAACTCCCCATATTTCCAGTTTCGTCCACCTCTTACGATAACCATCGCAAATAACTTTGCGTTATCACTACAGCCTATCACCATTGATTTCCCCCAGGGGTTTGGATTGCAATAAGCGTCTACAAGGTCCCGGTACTGTCCACATTCTTCCAGTGCATGTCTAGTTAGTGCTCTCCTTCTTTGGTCACCCTATCCTCTTGACTCTACACACCTATTTTGTGTGGTTTCAATCCAGGCTGGTTCCATCATTTTTGGGGAGTAGTTTATTAAATTTCTTGCAGTTTCTTCATGTTGCAACTCCCATGTGATTGGTTAGCATTTGTAGCTGATGCCGGTTGTTTTATTCATTCGAGAATTTTCCTTTAGATTTCAGCTGGTCTCAGTCTTCCCATTGATTCCAATTTCTCTCAGACTTTTTCCAGTGTTCTCGGTACAGTACCCAGTGATCCTACGATTATTGGTATTATTTTTACGTTCTGGATACTCCATATCCCTATAAATTCTCTAGCAAGTTCTGTGTATTTGTTCCGTTTTTCTGTCTCCTTGCATTTCACCCTGTTGCCTGCTGGGACGATAAAATATATGATTTGGCAGGATTTTTCCTTCTTACTGACAATTATGACATCCGGTCGCCTTTCTTATATTAGTTTATCTGTTTGCACCTTCATATTATCTCGAAGTAAAATTATTCTTTATTAGTCTCATAGAGAAGTAAAGCTTTAATATTTTATCATCTTATTATGATACGTGTTTTTGATGCGCACATCAACACGTATGTAAATCAGATGACTGCGCTTAAAAGTGAGAGTCACTCACTCTGTGAATGTTTAGAAATATTAGAGAGAAGTTTAATCACTAGAGAGTGAGCGGGGGACGAGAAATACATAGATAGTTTAAAAAATAGATGGGTGACTAGTTCAGTTAAGTATGAATTACTACTAATTAGGACAATTAAAAATATTCTGTTTTAACAACAGAATAGTTGTCAAACAAAACTCGATCCCAGAACTAAGTTATATTTTAGCATATATTTTTGTTATTAAAATACATTGAGAAATAAACTTCGATCTATGAACATTTTATATTAATAGGAACTATGTGTGTCATTATAACTTTTTTTACTAAATATTGTAACGATGCCTTACATATCTTAGTCTATATATTTTTATAACTCGTAATTGGCCAGGGGTCAACGTTTCTCGAGGCACCACCAAAAATCGAAACAACACGAACCTCACTGCGAAAGTTAGAAATGTTGGCCGGGCCTCTCAGAAAATTTAGCGTTCTATTTAAATGCAGAATAAGCAATAGAGTTTTATCCCCACATTTTAACAATAGTTCCTAAGCTTTTAAACTGGCTTTAAACTTATAATGTCCTTAACATGTTTCAAATCGTTCTTACGTTTTAAATCAATATTAAAAGTTACCTTACAGATATCTGCCTCACTGTTGGTCGTTGCGTTGTTTGCACATCCATCTCCGTTGCTGTCTCGTGATCGTAGTGGAGTACCTGTCTTGTGGGAAAACTGTCCTCATGCACGAGAGACAAAAACGCTCGAAAGCAAGACTTTTGAGAGAGATTCTATCCTTTCATTCAACACTTCAATCGGAGAGATTTCCACTCGTCGGTTCCTTCATTCACACTCTCTTTTACTTTCATACTGTTTGTGGAATGTGACGGATGCAATCGGCTATATTATTGTCACGCGGTTGGGATCTTGCTCTGCGTCTTAGCCCATATCTGGCGATGTCACCCGGACTCTACGCATTGCAGAGCTCGTTAATCGACGTGTGTCCATCTCGCGCCTCCATGGTGAACTGTTCGAAAGCTAATTTCTCATCAAGGTTCTGTGACGTCAGAGCCCTTTTGACCCTTCAACCAATGTCATAACAGAACTCAATATCACTTTTTGTTTTACTTTTTTGATCCGAGTGTTTCATCTCTGCCAACTCACATCCAGTGTGTTATGATTCTCAGAATGAATCACCGTGAGAACCTTTCTGTTTGTCCCAAATTACATATGCACCTATTTTGCACTCCATCCTATTTCTTTCACCCAGTTCATAATCCATACTAGCTAACTTTACACGTTTTCAGAATACAGGGCCCCTCATGATATAACATATGGATTAATATGACTCAAGGACCCCCAAGGATAAGCATATACAAAAAAGAACACATTTCGATTGACACCATCTTTGTTCACTTCCTGTTGAACTATTAAAAACAACAATACCTGCTTCGCACATTTGTTTTTGTTTTGAAAACATTGCAGATTCAAAAAGAAAATAAATATTTAAAATAAAAAGTTACATACTATTTTGTTTTTCGTTTTATAAATAAGAGTTAAAATTAAAAATATACTTATTACTTTGTTTTTCATCTTGTAAATTGATTTTTTTAAATAAAAATGTGCCTATAACAATGAGCAAAATGTAGGGTCTGTTCTTATATTACACTTCTTTTTTTCTGATATGTATCACTGAAGAAGAAATCGTTCTAGACTGAGACAATTTATGTTTGTTCCAATCCAAAGTTATAAACGAATAATACGTGCAGACTTGATTTCGCAGATTTAATTTTTTTTAAATTGTTTACAAAACGCTTTTGTTGTGATTTAAGTAAATATAAGAAAACGTTAACAACTTTTTATTAAGAAAATGTGCAACAAAAGAAGTAAATGTAAACAAAACATTGTTTTTATTAAATAACTTAAGTTGCTATTTCCTCCTAGATATAATTTAACGCTTCCCTTATTAATGTTGTAAGACGGGGCTAAGTTTAAGATCTCCATACTGATATGAGTGCTTATATTTTGCTTTTTGTTGCCTTATTTATGTCGACAATTTGATCATATTTTTAAAACATCATATAATAATTATACTTATTATTGGATTGATTTTCCAAAGCTGCTATGTATACTTCTCTTCATTATCAGCTTATTATTAACTGTTGCTGTGCAGTTTAAACATTTAGTCATTAATGAAGAATGTGTTCATTCTTCATGGTATTCTTAGTATCAGCATTAACATGAACACGATTGTATCATAACAATAACATATTAATTAAAATACCAAATCGCGAACTTTGATGTGACTATTGTGTATTGCAACGGTTCTAAACCATTTGAATACACCTGAATATATACAATTAATACACGTTTATCAACTATGTTAATTGTTGTGGTTGCAAGGTTGAACAATAATTAGTGAGGAATACAATGAAGACGCAAACAACAAGGAGAATGCAATAATAAGTGTATTAAAGTAAAGGTATAGTTACAGTATGTACAAATGAAGGTGTCGAGTCAGAGAGTCTTGGTGGGAGGACATGTACGCTCTTTGGCGTCACTTCCGGTGGCATTTAGGTAACACACCCTAAGGCCAACCTAGGCTTGCCATTTATAGTGTAACGTTATTCGTATATGCAAATGAGTGGTTGCCACCACAACATTAATAAAATAGAGTCGCATAATATTTCATAATATAATTTCGTGGCACATAATTGCGGCAATATATTCCTGGTTGACTATCAAAAGTGTTGTTTTGTCCCTCATTTCTCTACCTTGTAAAAGATCTGTCGTTTTAGAATATTTTTATTCATTTACTTTTAGGGTGAAATTCAAATCAATAACTATGTGTTAAATGTTTTGTCAAATAAATATTTTTAACATTTAAAATTAAAATGTTGAATCTACTATAAATATATTTGACTGATTTTGAAAGTATTTGCTTCGCAAGAGACCATTAGGTCGAAATGTTTGCATGCCGGTATAGGACACACAACTTATAATATAACATCTGTATTAATAACTATTACAATATCGAGCACTATTGCATCGTTTATCTATATAGCAACGTTATTACTTCGTTATGACCTTGAATTAAATATATAAATATATATTCATTGCAAGTAAGCTACACAGAGGCGTCTATGTTTCTTCTTCGCAAAGAACCATTAAGCTAAATGCATATATTTTTGTAAGCGATTGTGTTATAAATCTAAGTAATTTTAAAATCTAGTTAAATAACCAATCAGATTTGTAGTTATTTCACTTTCACGGGTAAATATGTTTATTGGGCAGAAATAGTTATTTGCAAGAAAAAGGTTATTAAGAATTCTAGTAACATGGGTATAATAATACTGTGATTATAAATAAGCAACAATATATGAATAATTATAATGAAAATGAAAGAAATAGAAACACCGTTTGGTAAATGCTACACTATAACTAAATATTTATAACTAAATATTTATAACTAAATATTTATAACTAAATATTTATAACTAAACTTATCAGAAACATCCTAAATCTCATCAAAAACAATTTCGCGTTACTAACGCTTTGCACTAAATATTCAATAAAACTTACTTAAAACTGTGCTTCATTTGCAGTGAAAACTTAGAAATGATAATCAAAGCACACACTCACAAATTACTAAACGAGAAAAAGTCAAAAATAAAATGCGTAAAAATGAAAATATCATTCAGAACAATAATATAACCACTAGAAATAGTAATCACTCAAACTCTAATACCAATCACCGAAATACAAATAAGAAAGCTAATAATGAATAGAAACACTCTAACAGTAGAACTTGTACACTTGTGATCCCCTCTTTCCCCGAAGCAACCAGTTTCTGTTGCTAAACTAATACAGTTTCTCTTGTATTCCAGGCTAATATCTCCCGCGTTGGTTGCGTGACGTCGTCGACTCTTCGCCGATTTCACGTGACACTAGCTGATAAATCTCCAACTCTGATAAAGACGACTGTGCTCGTAGCGTCTACGGCGACTGAACGGTACCTCCCCAGCTTTGTGTTTATTCATGAGGAAATACAGTTTTGGGTCGCTGTGGGGTGGTTCATTAATTGAGGGAGTAGAAGTATATGTAAAAAATATTCAATTAAACAGGCATTTCGAGGTATTAACAACACAAAGTAGTGTCGATATAGGTTGATTAAGGTATTTGTTCGTATTTTTTAATTTTATTTATATTCATGAGGGGTGATAGTTGGAAAATTTTCTGGAGTGGAAGATACAAAAACAAGGCAAATACGACACTCGCGACCCAGATATGGCAACTTAAAGAAGAAAATACACCCTTCATCATCAAATGGAAAGTAATTGGAAAAAACCACCCTTCTCTCCAGCCATAAATAGATGCCCTCTGTGTGACGCTGAAAAAATACCATATATCAAGAGCCATTATGGACCCAAATACAGTCTGTTTGAAAATTCGCGATGAAATCTTTAAGGGATGCACCACAGAAGACAAGAACTACTCATAAACTGGACTTACCGATACACATAAAAGCCTAGCTACTCTCCCCTCTGCCAAATACATAACCCCATAATTGCACCATTAAATACCAGCTTCCAATGTTGATAAATCTGATTTTCTGTAACGTTATTACTAAATAAATAAATACTATGCTCTTATTATTAAATAATCGAGCATTCTGTTGAAGTTCTTTTTATACCAAACAACAGGAAAAATTATATATATATATATATATAATTTCCTGCACTGAAGATTGCGTAAGCATGAAACATCGATGTCTGTAGGTAATAAATAATTAATATTTATTTTTAAATATTATTATATAGTCCCCTTTACTAAGGCTGGCCACTCTGAGTGAATTTAATAACAAGCAGTACTACTAGCTTTATTGCGAATTCAACACGATTGGTTGTTGTTGATCACTCTTGAATACCCGCCGACTTAGTATTTACAAAGTTAAATTTCTCCTAAATCCCAAGCTAATTTCTGGTGGCTAACTGGTAACTCTCTGGACTACGAATCAGTGGGAATTTGTGATCGGAGTTCGCGCCCGTCGACCGTCGGGAATTAGTTTCCTGCACTGAAGATTATGTAAGTAATGAACATCGATGTATTTAGGTAATAAATGATTAATATATTTATAGATATTATATGTATATATATATATATATATATATATAAATATATATATACATATCCAATAAAACCCTTATACTATTCTTAGAAGATGTAGAGAAATATATCTTTGTCTACAGAAGATAAGTTGGTGACATTAAATTTGTTATATCACTTGCAAACTTTTAAATTTATTAAAACATGGAGTTTACTGTATATATACTAAAACACCGAGCCTTAGTTCGAACTATAAAATATAGAGGGAAAAGCCATTTACTCGTGATTTCATGTAATAGAATTCACAGATCTTCACCGAGGGAGCTATTAATAATCAACATTGTTCCATCGTTTTGGCCATTTTTTTTCCTTTGTACATCCTATCGTCATCCATTCCCAGAACGCCTAATTTTCCTCGGGCAATTGTGTTTCTGTTTTACGAGTCTTTATTTCTAAAATATAATTAAGAAAAAAAACAATGCCCAAAGAATCTCTGTGTTTCATTCTGCACGATTCTTTTGCAATTCAGGATTTTCAGATGCGATAACAAATGTTCTCATTTGTATTGAATTTCATTTATTTTATTTCTATTCCAACGAGCATTTTGGGTTTTCCAAATCTTTGCCAAGGGTAATGCATTTTCTTCTGCAATTAATTGTAGTATTTTACTAGTAGAAGTACCCGGTGTGTGTTCGGTATCAACTTAATAGTCATATACTTTTTTCTGTTTTATTGAATACTAGCAGGAAGAGCCGACGTTGCTCGGGATTGAATAATGATCACCGCTATTTACTTTCGAACTAATCTCATAAGACAAGATTACTTTCTTTGTTTCTACTCTCCATCTCCTTCTGTCCCCTCTCCTAATAAAGTTGGGAAAAGATAACATGTTAGACGCCTCTTTGAATTAGTGTCCTATGCATACGGGTTACATTATTTTTAAATCAGAGATACGTATTTGAAGTTTTAATAGGGTTCTATTCTCATGGGCCAGTAAGAGGTAGGGGCGCGTAGATATTCGGCACATAGAGGGTAATGTGGAGATTCGGGACAACTTCCATTGTCTTACTCGGGATATTTTATACATATTTTATGAATTTCATCAAAAAATGATATATTTGAACTTTTAAAGGAGGTTCGAACCTCCCCATTGGTCACTTAGATTAGGAGAATACTTAGAAATTCGTTACGCATTCTAGTTTCTTTTCCAGAAATGTGCATGCATATGATTTAAATTTCACTAAAATAAGATACATTATATATTTTAAGGGAGTATTACCCTAATTGCCCTATTAAAAACGCAGATAAACATTCAGGAACATGTCTATTCTCTTCCAGGTAAATTTTATAGAAAGATACGCTTTTCGCTTTTATGTAGATGCTCTAACATTTCCTTCTATCGAAAACACACAAATTTCACATACACACACATAAACACAAGCATTGAGTTTTAGATATATGGATACACACTTATTGGGTTTCCGTATGCTACAAGTATAAACCTAACATAGATGGTGATTTACGATTTGATTCATAGCTGTGTAAGAAGGAATTGTGTAATCATACATTTTCCAACAGCATTTGTGTATATAATATTTCCGATATTATCTAACCCATAAACTGACCAAGGAAATGATATTCAAAGTAAAGCGTGACAGACCAACGAAATAATATTTAAAACTAAAACGTGACAGACGAACGAAACGATATTTCAAACTTAAGCGTGACAAACAAGGTTTACAGACTAATGAAATTATATTTTAAACTTAAGCGTGACAAACAAGGTTTACAGACAAATGAAATTATATTTCAAACTTAAGCGTGACAAACAAGGTTTACAGACAAATGAAATTATATTTCAAACTTAAGCGTGACAAACAAGGTTTACAGACTAATGAAATTATATTTCAAACTTAAGCGTGACAAACAAGGTTTACAGACAAATGAAATTATATTTCAAACTTAAGCGTGACAAACAAGGTTTACAGACTAATGAAATTATATTTCAAACTTAAGCGTTATAAACAAACGAAATAATATCTCAAACTTAAGCGTGACAATAAACTGAATGCTATTTTAAACTTTAGCGTGACAGACTAAGGAAATTATTTTTCAAACTTAAGCGTGATACTCTAAGGAAAAAATATTTCAAACTTAAGCCTGATACACTAACAAAATTATATTTCAAACTTAAGCCTGATACACTAACAAAATGATATTTCAAACTTAAGCGTTACAAAAAACGAAATAATATTTCAAACTTAAGCGTGACAGACTGACGAAATAATATTTCAAACTTAAGCGTGACAGACTGACGAAATAATATTTCAAACTTAAGCGTGACAGTCAACTAAATGATATTTTAAACTTTATCTTGACAGACTAAGGAAATGATTTTTCAAACTTAAGCGTGATACATTAACGAAATTACATTTCAAATTTAAGCGTGATACTCTAAGGAAATAATATTTCAAACTTAAGCGTGATACACTAACAAAATGATATTTAAAACTTGAGAGTGACAGATTGAAGAAAACGTGTTTTCGAACTGAAGTGCAATAAACGAAGAATACACTTCTTCGTAACGTACGCGTCGCAGAGCAACGAATATCCTATTTTGAACGTAAGCCGGACACACAAACTAAAATTATATTTCGAATATAAGTGTAACAGACCGACAAACGAACACATATATACTTGGACGTAATTGAAATAAAATGCGTAATTTAACGACGAAATTGCTATTTTAAACTGAAGCATGGCCGAACGACCGATGGATCGAATCTCAGTTGCTTTGTACGTATTTGTGTTTGTTTTTCATCTTGCATTAGACCATGGGCTAAACAATTCTAAGTACGAGTAAGTAAATATAAAGGATGATTATTTCATACACCGTATTCTATAACAAGTTTTATACCTAAGCAACAGTTAAGATAAATACATGTTAACTATGTAACTTTACATAATTTCATTACTAACCTTTTGTTTCATTATTGCTTTTGTTTATTATATTAACCATTGCGTTTGCCATATTGTATATTAATCGAAAGTAACAGCATCATCTCACGAAATAACTAAATTGGAATTGTATTTATTTGAAAATCTTCATTATGTTACGAATCTATTATGGTCTTATTTGACCGGATGAAGACTATGTCTAATTAGTTAATTTGCCGATTTGTTGATTCAAACAACTTAATTTGGTGATATATTGCTGTCATAAAATGCCCACTCCCACTAGGAAAGAGCTGGGGATAATGTAGTTTACGTTTATTACTTTCAAACACTCATCCCTCCAGGTTGTTTATTTATTAAACTTAGTTAATACAGAGGTGAACTGGAATTAAGTTCATTTGGAAACCCATTATAATCTAATATGTTAATCTTGATAATCTTGATACCTGCAGATGTGGAAGAGCATTCCAAACGTGTGCTTAAATAGTGTAAATAACTAAATGTTGTAACTCATAAAAATTAAAAGCATATTTCTAAAAGTGTATTCAAGTTAAAACTCAATTTAACTACGTACTTATTAATAATCAAGTCGCTTAGATTTCATTCATATGTACAATTAATAATGTAATTTTAATTTAATGAAAAAAGAAGTCAAGTCGACTCTGTTCTTACTGAGTTCACTTTGATCTACGACAAATATGGATGATGTTACGTTATGGCCTGGAGATATTAAATACTGACCTATTTTTAGGCCGTTTGCTATCTGGTGTTGAGCATACTTGTATTATACTTGTGTTTGTATTAATTGGACTTCCGAGTCAAATCTGATACATTTCAAATACGAAAAACCAGCGATGTTTCAAGAAAAGGATTTAATCATTTACAGTTATATCTAAATTTCGCATGGACGTTAACGTTTACCCTTCCTCAGAATGTTTTTAAAAATATCAGTCGTGTTTCGTCTTCCACATTGCTTGAATCTCCTAAACTGAATGATTTACAGTTGAAATAATTACTATTTTCAATAAAAACAAAAGAAGGTGCAAGAGTCGTTATCAATTGATTTTGTGAACTACTGTATTCTTGTTTTATGCTGATTCATGATTTGAATACAAGTTGGGGTCAGCATTGTAGAAAGATAGATTGAAAAGCCGACGTACATGAAGATACGTGAACGAGCGGGCGGATTTATCTGACTGCTCAGCAATCTTAGACAACAGGCTTATGGGAAGAATATCGGGATGCAGTGGAACTTTGGTGCCTGTCCAGATTATCACCAGTCGAGCGTAAAGACGAACGGAAACGTCTTATCTAATTCCACAGATAGAAGGTTCGCATCATAGTTTCCGTGTATAGCATTCGCAAATCCTTCCATGATGGAATGAAAGTGTCGTTTTCTTAAGCTGAAAATGTTTTCTCTGGGAATATTTGATTCAGACGCAAATATAGATTCAGACTTGTTTAAAATTCTAACCGTCTTTTTAAGTGCCATTGTTAGTATCTATATTGCACTTGGTTCACCGGGTATATTCGCTAGGTAGTTTTGAAATTCTTTTTCTTAAAATTTCTGGGATGATAGAGATCTTCTTAATATTCTAGTTAATTTGGTATTTCGTAATATTTTCCCTTTCAGCTCTGTTTAAGCCAGCATCATTGGAGACACTTACTTCAACTAGAGTTGATACTTTCTTCCGTTTGCCCAATATTACTATGTCAGGTTTAACAGCTCCATTTTCTAGATATGTAAGTGTAGGGATTGAATAGTCATAGTGGATTGTGTATAACTTATTTCCAACTGTTATTTCTGGTATATGCTCCCAGGACTTGCTGCTACACTGGACATTTACTTTTTTACATATAGTCCAGTGAATGTGTTTGCACACTTCGTTGTGTCGCATTGCATAGCAGCCATCACCCAGCAGAACCTTACAACTGGATGTCAGGTGGCTCACACTCTCCACTTCTGTGTGACAGAACCTGCACCTGTTATTGTTGCTGAGGCCACTCATCTTTTTAAAGACATTGGTCTTGGGAAGCAATTATCATTCTCTCCTTATAGTTGATCAATTCTTTTTTCAGTCAGTGAATAGAGCCTTCCTTATCTATATATTGCTGTATATTCCTGGGATAGTAATGTGAGCCTATGTGTCTGCGTAAGCGTGTGTATAATGAAAGCACAGCTTGCGAGTGTGCATGCGGGCTTTTTCAGCTTTAAATATTATTACTGGTGTATTGCACTGATATAAGATGGGGTCGAAGACATTTCAACAAAGCAAAAGGAAATATATAAAACCCAGACCAAAACGGCAAAATGGATTCGCTTCTGTTGATTCAGATGTGGAAAGAAACGTCGTAAATTATCGATCTTTTAAATAAATTAATCTGTTTTTGAAGCGATTGCGAATAGGATCAATAGTTTAGGTTTTGCTTTTGTGAACACAACAGAGACAATTTAAAATTGAGTAGAATAATATGAAAAGAATATGGCGGCAGAAATACAGATATGCAAGACTAAAGAAAATAAAAATAACATTTATGTATCTCGTTTCGCAATAAAAGTGAAAATGCCGAAATGATAACGAGGCTAGGAAATAAATAGACGATTAAGTAATAATCAAATACAACATACATCGGTAGATATCAAAATATAGAAGCGTTAGTGATATATCTTGTTGAAGATATAATAGTAAATAACCTGTGTGGAAGGTCTTTAACATAATAGGCTCATTTCCGGATATATATATATATATATATATATATATATATATATATATATATATATATATATATATCTTGTACATAAAAGATATGCTAACAGAATACAGAATATGTAATAGGGCAGACAGACTAGAGAATAGGTAAGACAGAATGTTAAGACTGCATGTGTCTTAACTCGAATGTCTCGTCTGCTCGCTTATAGTCCGACGAGTCCATCTATTTCGTAAATGGGGAAGTTAGGTTATCCCATCATAACAATTAGGAAACATGAATGTAGGAAATAAGAATAGAAAAGAATAACAAAGTAGTAGTAGTACTACTAGAGGAGTAGTAGTAGAAAAAAATTAGTAGCGAAACAGAAAAGGGTGACTAACAGTATGGTAGAAGAGTTGTCTCAGGACTAACTAATAGAATATATTGACGTATATTACTCGAAGTTAGACATATTTTAATTTTCCTCACTTCTCAATGCGATCAATAGTGATCGGAATATTTCTATCATTCGTCCTGAGGAAGTTTAGAAAAAGCCAAACATGGAAAATAAGGAAAATTAATAAAATAATACCTTAAACTGGAAAAAAAGTTGTATTCCTATATTTTCATTATTTATCTGTCTGTATGTCTTTCTCTCGTCATATATATATATATATATATATATATATATATATATATATATATATATATGTGTGTGTGTGCGTGTATGTATACGTCTATTTCTCTTTCTCTGTATATATAGATGTGTGAAAATATGTTTTTGCATATATTTTCTATTCTTTATATATATACCAACGTTGTCAAAGTGAGCATTGATGATTGTTTACACATAACAACAGAGCATATATTAATACACTACTTTTTACTAGATTTGATGAAGGAGATTTTATTCCCATTAACAATATTTTTTTGAAAAAAAATTGATTTCTAAGGTGAATAACATCTTGGTCATTGAAATGTAGCAAAATGGTGTTAATATATATATATATATATATATATATATATATATATATATATATATATATATAAGATTTTGATGATTCACTGAGAATATTCGGTAAAGTCCAGCACAAGACCAACAAAACAAGCTCAAGGAGCCCGATTAAAGGTAACAGAGCATATATACGTATATTTGGAGAGTTTACCAAGATATGTCCTCCTTTCTTCCAGTGAGGATTCATCACAACGAAAATATCTTATATTTTATTATTTATTTATTTTTTAAAGCTATAGTTCCCTACACGCGTTTCGCTACTTAGCAAGCACTTTGCGAGGCAGTTCATCAGGAGAGATACAAATTTAAGATATTGACCTCAACAACTGATAATACCACAGAGTTGAAATCGTTTAAGAAGAACAAAAGAGGAAAACAAGTTCAAAAGACAGCTCAAACAACTCATCAATATGTGGTTGTTGTGATGTGCCTCCACAAGAATCAAGTCCGGTGCAATCCAGAAATGGAGAAAAAAAGAAACAACAAGGGAGACCCCCACATCCGGCGGAAACTCTTCCTTTGACAAAATGCGGTAATACGCATTGACACGTTGGTTGATTGACGTAAGGCTATAATAGTGTTTATGTAATTTTATATAAATATATATATATATATATATATATATATATATATATGTATATTAAGTAATCAAGTTAAATATGTTAATAGAATGAACTTAAACCAATATTCTTTTTCAAAGGTGCTCAATAAAAAGTAGAGCTTTATAAATAAATGTAAACATTTCATCAGCCGACACAAATAGATTTGTGTTTATGTACTAAACACATTTATTCATCGGGGCTCTTTCGTGAATAACTAAAGGCATCCGAATTAAACTTCAGAGTTTTATGTGCGTCAAATATTATTATATTTGGGGTCGCTTCCACCCCACACATTGACGCATTCGGGAATTTTAGGTGTCACTAATCCATATACGTAATCAAAAAATATATACACATACATAGGAGTAATGATACATCTGCCTAATCACACACCTTATTATCGCTCATACATACACACGCAAAACCAGAATGTATACTCAAACATATAAGTGTAGATACAGTAACTAGCGAGCCTAGCGTAAATCAACATACACCCTCTTATCGTTCACATATGTTTAACAAATTACGCAATAATATCACAGTGTATTAAATATTTGCACAACCATTTTACACTGAAGGGTAACTTTCAATAGTTAATTATCTCGCACTAATACTTCGGAATTAACTTATTTCCATACATTAATCTGGATAATATAATTCGAAAAACAGAAGAAATTAATCCATCTTAGTTCAAATTGTACACTTTTCTAAAGCCTCTATTTACTCAATAAGGATTTACTATTGACTGTAGTTAGCTGATGTTTGTTGAATTTATTTATACACATACCAGTTAATTAGAAAGTTCGAACCGATAATTATTAAATCAATCAATTAAATATTTATTATAAATACAAGTTAAAAAACCGAGAAATATATATTTTTATAAAATTTTTTACAGCATTCTCTATTTTCTTTTTACTTAATTAAAGTTATTTAATCAAGGTTTAATAAATTATCCAATTAGAAAGTTTTACCGGTAATTTGATACGTATTAGGTTAATACTTTTTATAATGCCACATTTATACAGAGACATATTTGTCAAAGTCCATATCATTATTATTTTAACCGCCATAACACTGGTAACATAATGTCGAAAATCTTTTTTATTAAATTAATGTTTTGGGGGATAATGACCGTTTCTGTTTTATGTGATCACAATTTTTAATGTTATCTTGCGTACATTAACTCATATTGATAGATAAATGACGTCATAATGATACGTTTGGATTATATTTTTCGCCATCGTCATATTATTATTGTTTATTAGTTATTGCGTTTCTCTTCGGACCATTGCTCTTATCAGAAAAGGGAGGACGACTCAGAACGAGTGATTTGACTCAAGATATCTTTTATTTTATACGACGACGACGATGATGATGATGATAATGATGATGATGATGATGATAGAAACAATAACAAAAAGGAGAAGAAGAAGAAGTAAAAGAAAAAATCACATCAATTGACCCAACCTCAAAAAGCAGACACACACAAACACACATGTGGAACGACATAAAATGGTCATCAACGACGATGGAGAAAAAGAGAAAAGAGAGCATCACCATGAGCTCAACTCGAAGGATGCGGAGACTTCTGGAATATTCGGGAGGCTCATTGTTACTCAGTTCCATTGAAGATTGACGACCGGTGTCATCGAGAACTCAATGTTAAACAGCAGTTGCAATAACGCAAAATGACCTGCAACATTTATCGAAATGATAAAGAGTCCTAAGGAAACTTGTTACCCAGACTCAAAGAAAACACAACTGTTTAATGTCAGTGAGTAATTATGATTTGTGTGTAAACTCCTAGGGAAAAGTTCTAAATAATAATAATAATAATAATAATAATAATAATAATAATAATAATAATTGCTATACCGCATCGTTATCGAAAAGAGTAATGGAAATCTGGGGAGACTTGTTGTCACTCAGACTCCAGGAAATACCACTGGTTGTTGTCGGTGAGCAATCATGACGATGATCTGTGTGAGCACTCCTAGTGAGTACAAATAACTGCCTGCAACCCCATGCAATGGGGTAACTCCGCGCCTCGAAAACGGGGCTACTTGTTGGCCATGGGTGGCGCATCGTGATGTCTTAGGACGGGATCCTGATGGCTGAGCGGTCCGTGGCCTGGTTGCATAAAGTCTCACCTGATTTGCAACACTCTACTTTGCCCCTTACTTCGGCAAGACGGGAGGTCGGAGAGGCCCGATTTGATCAATCGGCATGTTTCGTCTTGCCTTAGCACTTATTCTATCAGTTTCCCCGATCGTTAACAATATTGAAATTGATTAACTTCGTAGTTATTAATACCCACTCAAGTTAATAAATAAGTGCAAGAAAGCGATGGCAAGGGTAAAAAAAACTTAAAAGATAAATGACCGCAACATGGCTGTGTGCACCGGACGTTTCGCTATAATTGGGTAGGAAAATCGATGGAACACGGGTGCTTGTGATCACGATCCATTTGAGTATACTATCCTGTAGCTTTGAATTGTCAAGGCGATTGGGTTCCCCCTATGGATTTCCCGTAGACTTTGAGTTTTCTGTTGAAAATCAAAATTTCTCACAATTAAAATATAACATCATACCCGCATCAATAGCTAAATATTTCAAAAGGAGTAATACGGAGCCAAGAGCTCTCCTTGTGTACTATAGAAGAAATGAAAAAAGAATAAAGGATTAATCTTTATTAAGAGTATACATGTATACGTATAAAACACCCCCACCCCTTCTACATGAACGGAAAGAAAGCAGCTATCCAAAAGCTCGACCGCGCATCCTGGTATCGTAGTAAAAAAATAAGTATTTCCCTGCTTGTTAGACACGTAAGACTAGTCACTTTATGTGCGTTGCGTCTCTGTCAGAACACGTAGCCATACCCGAATTCTACCTGGTAGATTCGACTTTATATAATTTTTAATCTTACGTGGATATTTATCGCTTTAATCCTATGTTTACACACCTGCCCATTAGCTTGCTACAATATTGCGGAACTAGAAAAAACTTTTCACAGCCTAGGTAGACTCTGAAATGCCATAAATTGGTGAAAATAGCACGTAGCACAAGTAGCAAGCCATACACTGATTCGTTATGCTCTATAATCCAACAAAAGTTGTACTCAATAGTTACTTACATTATTAAAATACTAATGATCACAGACACACTTCTTGTTTTTTGTAGATTAGTCAAGCAGTGATGATCGCAGAAAAAGACCCCCACACATACTTTACATTATTTTTTAATGTTTGGTCTTGAACCTCTAAGCTCTAATGTGAGAACGACTTGCTTGACGATACGCTTAACATCACTCCTTGATCTGCTGTGATTTGTCTGATTGTTAAGCAACTGTAAACTACAACAGCGAGGAGATGGTGACTAAACATACGAAATTCGGTGCCTGTCAAGATAATTTACAGTGACATACAAAGAAAATGGCGACGTAGTTTCAGGTATGTATTAGCATACACCATTCCCCAAATTCTTCTATGAGACAATAAATGCCTTGCTTGTAGAAAATATAACAGTGCCCTGAAAGCTTGATTTCCTAGGAAAGTTCTGAACAATGTTTTTAATAAGAGTATAGACGTATATCGCTATAGTACAATCGTGTGTGAGCATACACACATATATATATATATATATATATATATATATATATATATATATATATATATATGAACGCATACATTTGTGTCAGCATATGTTTAAATGACACAGAGGAAGAGAGATAAAAAATGGAGACACCCATACAATTTATATTAGAGTATGGAAATATATATTTAATTACATATATATACATATATATATATATATATATATATATATATATATATATATTCACCCAAAAATGATCCACTGTATAGTGTATGTTTTTTCAAGACACTTTAATCCAATAACTTTTTACTCTTTGTGAATTTTTCTGGTGATGTTGTAATGTTGCAAAGACGATATTAACACAAAAATGTTGTTTGGCACAAGACAAATGAAACGGGTCGTAAAAAATATATCTCACAGAAATGCTATGTTTTTTGGAAATGTGAAAAAATAAAAATAAAAATAATAAAATAAAATAAAAACATGGTTATTTGAATATAATATGAACCTGACTTATATATATATATGTATGTATATATGTGTGTATATATATGTATATATATATGTATATATATGTATGTATGTATATATATATATACATATATTGATTGAGAGAATATATGAATTATCTGTATATTTTAACTTTAGTTATAAAATTCTCACGTGTAACTATCTAAATGAATTTAATTTTCAACTTGCAAATCAGAATACGAACGCAAAATTTATATTCTGTAATATAGAGCTTAATCAGGGTGGCACAGTAGTCCCTACGACTTTTTGTAAACAGCAACAAGAAACAGTCGTGGAAGGAACCTCTGGGTCACCCTGTACGTGGTCATAGAGTAACAGTTAAGCTAAATTCAAGAATCAGTAGTTAATACCAAGTCAATTTACAACTGTTTCATAGTACATCAAGTTCAAATTCAACATTTAAAAATATAGAATTTTAAAAATTGAAAACAAATAAAACTTGTAGTTTAATTTCTAACACTTTCAGAATCAAAGTCATACAAGTAACAGAAGTTCCAGACTTGCATTGTTTCTATGAACGAAATTCATGTAAATTCCCCCTTGCTGATAGAAGGACTTCATGGGAATGACGGTCTTTTCACTATAAGTTATTTTCGCCGCATTTATGAGGAACAAAAACAATTATGTTTAACGTTAGATCCTAATAATAAAACACTGTGCAAATAGTTCTGTTCGCAGAATTAATTTTACCAATGCGCATACCGATATTATTTTCGTATTTATATATACTTAGGTGTATGTATATGTTTCTATATTTGCACTTACATGAGTCACTATAAAAGCGTACAGGTGTGCAAGGCGTAAAGGGTCAGTGATACTCATATTTCTAGTATCATGTGATTGATGTGCCCTCCAGCCTTCTTCAGCTTTCTTGTTCATTTACACTGATGCATTTCCTTATATGCCAATCTAATTATCGGTGATTAATTTTTATGTTGATATTCATTATGCACTAAATTGACCTGACTCTTTCGACTTTTTATTGTGCAAAATTAATGAACACCAATCGAATGACGTAAGATAAGCGTCTACGTGAAGAAGGACATGAATATATATTTTTTAATCTATTGTATTCAGTAAATTAAGGCTATATATATATATATATATATATATATAACATTAATAAAGAAATATTAAATGTATATAGATTCGATTAATTCTGTTTCACCGTATTGTAGATCTTCTGTGAAGCAAGACACGGTATGTGTGAAGTTGAAGTTTTAAACATGACATCTTAGTCAGCAGTTTGATTCGTACATAATTACGCGCGATACAATTTAAATGTAAATTAAATAATCTGTTACATTAGCATGTTCGATAGCATAGAGCGCTTAATTTCTATTACGAATCATATATATATATATATATATATATATATATATATATATATATTTCTATTCATATATATATATATATATATATATATATATATATATATATATATATATATATATGAATTAAAAATGGAAAAGCGGACGACCTAAGACTCAGCGTTTCCCCCAGCTGTTGCGTTGACTTTATGAAGAGCGAACAAGCTAAAAGTTCCAAAGAACGAGTAGATCTGTAATTGGGTATATATATATATATATATATATATATATATATATATATATATACAGTATCTACAATAAGTGAGTACACCCGACGAATTATTTACTTTTTACTTCATAGAATGTTAATTCTTCGTAGGATTTAAATGAAACTCGATGTGAACATAGCCATGTAGTGGTTTAATAGCTTTATAAACTATGAAGGAACAAATATCTTTTGAATGCAAAAAAATTGAACAAAAACATTTGGAACAAGTAACAAAAAGTTAGTACACATGAGCATTTTAAACAAATACTCTTATTTTTAATACTTTGTATGACCTCCATTGTTATCAATAACAGCAGACAACCTCCTAGGCATTGATTCGACTAGTTTATGACATGTGTCCGCCGGAATTGCGTTCCATTCACACTTGATGACCTCCTTCAGTTCGTTATTATTTCTCGGATTTTTCCCTTAAATTTTCTGTTTCAGATGCTCCCACAAATGCTCTATTGGGTTCAAATCAAGTGACATACTCGGCCATGGTAAGGTATTCACCCGTTTACCGTCTAAGAACGCCTTCGTTGCCCGAGGCGTGAGCTTAGGGTCGTTATCTTGCTGGAAAACTCCACGTCTGCCAACACTTGTTAGACTTGGTAACATTCTTTCCTCCAATATCTGGCAATAGAGTTTGGAATCCATTGTTCCTTCGATGAAAGCAAGTCGTCCAACTCCTTTGGCACTCATACACCCCAAATCATTAAGCTCCCACCTCCATGCTTTACAGTTGGCACGACACACTTATCCTTGTAAGCTTCCCCTTTTCGTCGCCACACACGCTTAACACCATCTGATCCGAATAGATTTATTTTTGTCTCATCAGACCAAAGGATTTTGTCCCAAAACTGCATGTCTTTGTCTTTATGTTCATTAGCAAATTTATAGCGCTTTTTTCTGTGAGAAGTTTTAAGCAGAGGCATCCCCCGGGGCATGCAGCCTTTAAACCCGTCTTCATGGAGAATTTTGCACACTGTCTGAGCACTCACAGTTACGTTTAAACTATGCGAAATTTCTTCTGCGATGCAAGCAGCACTCCGACGTCTGTTTCCCTCTATTAGTTGTTTGATGTGCCTCTTAGTTCGATCAGAAAACTTATTTGGTCGACCTGGACGGCGGCCATTTTTGACGGTTCCAGCTTTTTTGTACTGTTAAACAACTTTTGCTACCGTATTTCGGCTGATATTTACATTGTCACAAATTTCCTTATATGAATGACAACTCTTGAATAAATTAACAATAGTTTCACGAGTTTTTTCATCTAATTCATTGCCATGATGAACCATTTCCTAGAATAATATGAAAAACACTTTGGTAGCAATAGATCCAAGCAATAGCAGCGAAATGTAAGCAAAAAGCCGGTAAAATGCCTTAGGTTATCTATTAGGGTACAATAAAAAAGTGTCAACAGAAAGTTATGCTATTTATAGTTAACTAGCGGAACCCGTGTAAATTACACGAAATGATGTTTTCAATACGGGTCCTAATGTAACAAGGCACCCTCTATTTGTTAGTAAGTTACGCTTGCTTTATTATGAGCCACCACCACCCTTCTGGATAAGAGTAAACTAATTGTTTAAAATAGTAACTCGTGTACGATGGACACTGCACATATCTACTAAAAAAGGTTGATATGCCATTGGTTCAAAAAAAAAAACAACAACAAATTAATACTGGCCGATACTCTACTTTTTTAGCAGTCAACGTAATTAAATAGACAATGCCATTAAAAACGCCATAAAAACAAAAATAGTTTTAAGTTTTAAGCAACACAAAAAAGTAGTTTTTAACCAGGTGATAACATTTTTTTATTATTTCTTCCCCTTACCCTCGAAATGTAGAATAAAAATCTTAGAGGTTGGTTGGGATCGAACTATAAACCAGTCAGGCCGAAGTAAAAAATACTGCCTCGCCAACCATTGCGCCAGAGCGAAACACATGTAAATATATCTAAACGCAGGCTAGTTGAATGTTGTTCAAAATTTAGGTGCGGCACGCATGCGCAGAGCTTTTGCAGGAAGCGTGACACGCGAACACACACGCTATCATATTAATATATAGATTGAGTACATATTTATTCATCATAAGTGACTTTGATAACTGTGTACTCATTTATTTTACTGTGACTTTATTGATTTTTTTCTATTATTTGTAATAAACAACAAATTCGAACCTTAACGCTTATGCATATTGAAATTTAAATATATGGCTATGTTCATTTAAATCCTACGAAAAATTAAAATAAAGTTCTATGAAGTAAAAAGTAAAAAATTCGTTGAGTGTACTCACTCATTGTAGATACTGTATATATATATATATATATATATATATATATATATATATATATATACATATATATATAGTGTATGATGAAATTAAAATCAATTTAGAGAGAGGAGATATGCAAATATGTACATACACATACATATATATATATATATATATATATATATATAAAATATATAAATATATATATATATATATATATATATATATATATATATATATATCTTCATATGTATGTACTCGAAATATACCTAGAGGTTGTACTAGCAAAATGAAAGGAGGATAGCAAAACAGAAAACAAAAGGGGATCCAAATTACCAAATTTTAAAGAAAGGAATCATTCTTTGTCTAATGAGAATTTACGAGTACAAAAGAGCAATCAAAATGAACAACACGCTCGACTCCTTATTGGCTTATGCTATAATCATTTTTACTTTTTAAACTCTACCTCTACAAATGAGAAAATTCTGCCTAAATGCACACACCCAATATATATATATATATATATATATATATATATATATATATATATATATATATATATATATATATATATATAAGCAATCGTCATTAAAGACCACGATCTTAATTGTCAATTTCTCGACGCGGCGAGCAATTCCTCGGTGTTCGGGTGTTAATTGGTGGAGTATGGCACCTAACGTTGTGTCGTGGGCCATTGCTGTAGCTCTTTCGTTCTCTCGACGGTCTTGAGGAGGCTGTGTCTTATTGTTACTAAAATATATATATATATATATATATATATATATATATATATGTATAGATATGTAAATTAATAGATATAACTTATAATAAAACTATAAACACGGCTCTTAGTAACAGTAAGACACATCCTTCTCCTTCTCTCTATCTCTCTCTCTCTCTCTCTCTTTCTATATATATATATATATATATATATATATATATATATATATATATATATATATATCTTTATATATATATATATATATATATATATATATACAGAGAGAGAGAGAGAGAGAGAGAGAGAGAGAGAGAGAGGAATCATTAGAAAAAATAAACAAGCCTTTATAAATTATTACTTTTTCATGAGAATTCTTTCAGACCATGCATTAACTTACTTGATATAAAGAGTTAAAAAAATACTACTTCAAGATGAAAAACCGCGATAATTGTTAGATGGATAAATTCCGGCATAAAATATTACAATTCTTCCCTCATTGTCAGAAATGTATAGAGTAAAGGACAATATAAAGGAAGCGAGAGTTACAAAGCTGCTGAAAGTAAAGCCAATGTCCACTTTCTACTCCCTTTACATATATTCACTAATTCCAGACACCCCTAATTGTATGTAAAAAAAAAGAAGCCACACAATTAACACGCTTTAATAAACTCTAATGACATGACCCAGAATAATACACACACGTACACAGACACCGAACCTTTAATAATAATAGGTATTGTTGAATATAAGAGACAACTCATGTCTAGATATCTCCGACAACCAAGAAAAAAACATATACATAGGTTTGACTACAACGACTTTGTCGAGAATATTGACGGTGCATTTGTCTGATACTAGCGCCATAGCCGAACACTTAACTAACGACCACTTCTGTCCCCGATCGGAATTCAGAAAACTCTTAGTAGAAAATACCAAAATCTTAGAATTTAGTACTAACAAACAAAAACTCCATATATTAGAAGCCCTATATATAAAAACCAAAAACACCCTAATTAATTGAATTAACTTTAATATCAGTAATACTATTCTAAAATGTTTAGCTCCAAATATAGTTTCGGACTTGGTACAGAATTCCCGCCAAAAACCTTCTATAATTACTAACACATGGTCTAGACCTGATTAACTTCATTGCCCCGAAGATGAACTCAGATGTGCCCAAAAGTACTTGGGAGACAAATCCAAACTATGGCAATACATCAGCCAATGCCTCTCCGAAACTAAGTTCCTGATTTGGACTATTGAAAGGATTTACCAAAAAATATCTAGACATGAGTTGTCCCTTATATATATATATATATATATATATATATATATATATATGTATGTATGTATGCACATACGTTTGTAGTTCACGTCTGTTTGTTTGTTGACAAGCTCCTCCTATTTTTTTAGTTAGACCCCTATAACATTATATATCCTGGAATCTACAGTTTTTCAGGGTACTTTGATAAGTATGTTTGAATTTAATTAAAAAAGCCATAATATATTTGTTGAGTCTTTATTGATGCTTGACGTATAGACTATAAATGTACCGAAATATCAATCTATTATTATACTGAAGTTGAGGTCATCAACGTGTTTTCTGCGAAGGCGTTTTTCCTATGTGTTATAATCACACATAATAGATGACAAAATTATTCCTTATTTTTAAGAATTGAGTTATGTTTGATATTTTGTTATACTTTAATTGCTGTAATCAACAGTAATTTGCCATTAACTAACCAATGCCCCGCCCCCATTCTACTAATGTTGTCTCTATATTTTTTCTAGTATTACAATCAAGGTCACTTTACTTACGCATCTCTCTGCCTATCACTGCTAGATACATGCTTCAACCCCATCCTAACATTGAATATATAACATGTGAAAAATAAGAATAAAAATGTTAGTAAGATGGTATCGGTGTGGTCCATATATCATACGATTTTTTTTATTCAATCGGAGGAATCGTCCGTTATCCTACTAGTTTATTTATATAAAACAAATGTGTGTAAATTATATCTACGGGAGTTTCAATGCAAAATTAATTCAAGAGTGCTCTGTCCCTCCAAGATCTGTTTTCTCACAATCTTAGAAATAACAGTCCAAAATATCATTTGTTACTCCTTGGTTTTGTTCCGTATCATGCCACGTTTAGGGGGTGCCTAGTTTATCATGACTGTACACCGAAGTTACTGGTTAAGGGAGTATACTATTAAAAGACACGATAAAATCGATGAAGTCAAAACATCACTCATGATTCACCTCGTAGCATCTTCAAGCTGTATATTTTTTCAATGTAACGCTAATAATGAAGTTAAATGGACTCATTATGATATGACATTTTATGTAATTCCACGAAATTAAGGACGATTGTTCCAGCAGTGTAATTTACATTGTTTTAAAAGAGACAACAAAGGCTTCTTTATTTGTTTTTCATGATTTAAACATTTCTTAATAGACCTTAGCAAAGATAAAACATTTCGGAATGAATGGCTATATTTAAAATAAGCAATGTTTTTGCTTACAGCAATTATATCATGACTTATTTTCTGATATATTCTAAATTGAATCGATCTATTGTTTGTATTGTAATTATATATGACTCAACCATTTAGGTATTTACGCTTCCAAGAGTAAAACACAACAATATTGCATCGTAGTTAAATCAATACATCATATATATATATATATATATATATATGTGTGTGTGTGTGTGTGGGTGTGTGTGTGTGTATATATATAAATATATATGTATACATATGTACATATATATATATATATATGTATACATATGTACATATATATGTATGTATACATATGTACATATATATATATATATGTATACATATGTACATATATATATATGTATACATATGTACATATATATATATATATGTATACATATGTACATATATATATATACATATGCACATATATATGTATACATATGCACATATATATATGTGTGTGTGTGTATATATATATAAATATATATGTATACATATGTACATATATATATATGTATACATATGTACATATATATATGTATACATATGTACATATATATATGTATACATATGTACATGTATATATATGTACATATATATATGTATATATATGTACATATATATATGTATACATATATGTATACATATGTACATATATATGTATACATATGCACATATATATGTATACATATGCACATATATATATGTATACATATGCACATATATATATGTACACATATGTACATATATATATGTATATATATGTACATATGTATATATATATGTACATATATATGTATACATATGTACATATATATGTATGCATATGCACACATATATATATATATGTATAAATATGTACATATATCTATATATATATACATATATATATATATATGTTGTGATGTTGTCCAACAGTAAATAATAAATAAAGGAAGTCAAGTCGAGGGTTGGTTTAACAAGTGTATTAACAAAGTAAGAAATTGACTAGCACTTGGCTAGACAGTTACAAGACTGTGCTTTGTCTTCTCCGTGTCTCTGGTGACTCGCAATATTCATAGTGACAACCGGTGCAGTTCTCCTGTGTAAGAACGGCCGGTGTAACAATATATGTATACATATGTACATATATATATATATGTATACAGATGTACACACATATATATATATATATATATATATATATATATATATATATATATATATATATGTATATATATCTGTACATCTTTTGTTGTCTTTTTCTAAATTCCTTATTAGTTCTCGATATTCGTGCTAGAACTGATTGATCTATTTGCCGTACGAGGTGTGTACCCTAAGCCTCTCGGTCGTAAACTAAGTAAAAATATCAGCAATTGTCTTTATTTAATATATATATATATATATATATATATATATATATATATATATATATATATTAAAGAAAGGCAAGTGCCAATATTTATACTTGAAAACAAAATAATAACCTAACTTAAGGTGTATAAATGTTTTAAAATATGAAGCATTTAAAATCTGTATCATACCAGTAAATACTGTAGGTGAAATTTAGGTAATGATTGGGACTTAAGTCCAACAGAGCTCATATAATATACCTCAGTAAAATGCAAACTGTATGACAGAATCACTATTTATTATCATGCTTTATAAAGTTAACATTAACAAATATTTCAGTGTACATATGTTTCAAATCTACATTTACGGATGGTTATTTTTCGAGAATCATTCGATTATTGGTTATCTCCCGCAGTATTAAAATGATGTTGTGTTAGTAATTTCTGCACCCATCGGTATTTTAAAGTTGCAAATTAATTACTATTTATATTACTAATATTTTTAAAAAGAAATAAAACATCATTTATTCTAAATACAATATTCGACTGAACTTTTTTATAAAATGGAACTATATGTGTACTGTCAGGAGTTCATCCATCTTTTTTGATAGAAAAATATGTCGAACTCTTGAATCCAATTATTATATCATGCCACATAAAAGGCAACGTGTATAATAATAAGGTTTCTAGATTTAGTTGGATATTTTTGTCTTATGTGTTGGTGATCATTCTAACAATCCTAATGTGAACTTTACCTGTAACGAATTGATATAATTACACAAATTTCTATTCTTCTGAGTTATATATATGATCACGCGATTACTATTGCGTAACCTTAATGGAATATTTATATAATACATATTTATAAAGCTCTACTTAGTATTGAGCACTTCTATGCAATATTGGTTTTACGTTCATTTTATAAATCCATTTTAATTTGTTTTATCATATATATATATATATATATATATATATATATATATATATATGTTGTTGAATATAAGAGACAACTCGTGTCTAGGTATCTTTTGGTAGATCCTTTCAATAGTCCGAATTAGGATCTTAGTTTCGGATGGGAATTGGCTGATGAATTTGCCATAATTTGCATCTGTCTTCGAAGTACTTTCGGACCCATCTGGGTCCATCTTCAGGGGGATTAAGTTATTCAGGTCTAGACCATGGGTAGTATTTATAGAAGGTTTATGGTGGGAATTATGTACTAAGTACGAAAGTATATTGGAGCTATAAACATTTAAGAATATCATTACTGATATTCAAGTTAATTCTATTAATTAGGTTTTTATTTTTGTTTTTATACATAGGGCTTCTAATTCCCCCTGAAGATGCACACATATGGGTCCGAAAGTACTTGGAAGACAGATGCAAATCATGGCAAATTCAGAATGGTCCTTGGGTGTAGTGTTTAGATAGTATTATTATTATTATTATTATTATTATTGCTATTATTATTATTATTGCTATTATTACTATTGTTATAATTAATTTATTTGATATGCAAATTACCATATCACACGGTATTCTTAAGGGTAGTATATTATTATTATTATTTTATTATTATTATTATTTATTTATGTATATATTAGTGAAATTTTAAGCTGAATTATTTTGACATTTGATTATTGGAGTAATGATAGTTTGATCAGTACCATTGGAGAGCCATTAATATTATAACTGTCCTGTTTTCAAATCTCCGAAACAGTTACATGGTAAACAGCTGATGATCCCCGTGTTAATATTAGACGCTTACGTTCAGGTCTCCTGTTTTTGTTTCACTGTTAGATACTTAATCCCCTTTTTTATTTTATTTACTTACTATTATATTTTTTTAATTTATTCATGAATTTTCCAACGAATGTTAAGTCTGCAATATTTTGGATTTAGTTAGTTTCTCTGGGAATGTAAACTGCATTTTCCTTTTTTTTTCTTTTTGTTCAAAATAACTCAAAGCTACTTTAAACTCTCTCTTTCTCTCTCTCTATATGTATATATATATATATATATATATATATATATATATATATATGATCAAACAAATTAAAATGCATTTATAAAATGAACGTTTAAACCAACATTGCCTAGAAGTGCTCAATACTAAGTAGAGCTTTATAATTATGTGTTATATAAATATTCCATTTAGGTTACGCAATAGTAGTCGCGTGATCATATATATAACTCAGAAGAATAGAAATTTTTGAAATTATGCTCCAAAAATTCAACATCACAAATATTATTATGTATATACATTTCAGATTTATTATGGCAAATTCATCAGCCAATTCCCCTCCGAAACTAAGATCTTTATTCAGACTATTGAAAGAATCTACCGAAGGATATCTAGACACGAGTATATATATATATATAAGAAAGAGAGAGAGATAGTGAGAGAGAAAGAATAGAGAGGGAGCGAATTAAAAGATGAGAATAACAATTGCAAAAATACAAAATTTATTACGTATTCAGTTGTTCAAAACAAGAGATCTATTTTCCTTTCTAAAACCATGCCTTTTCAAATAATAGTATTCGTATCGTCAGATGAATACGGCATGATAAGAATTCCATTCTTTGAAAAGCTATGGTTTTAAGAAGGAAAAGTGGATATATTGATTTGAAAAAACTGAAGTCGTAATAGATTTTGTATTCTTGCAAGTTTTATTCTCATCTTTTAATTGTCTATATAATTGCTATATCTCGTATATCGAGCATCAATTCATTCATGGTAGGTTTTAATGTAAAGGTATACAATATATATTTATTTTCCTATTCTCTCTTCATATATTTATATAATTATTTATTAAATATTATTTAATACTTTACCGCATATGTATACGATTCCTCCTAGCAGAATCATCAGTGTGGAGATAACTGTTCTTCCGCTTGCACGATTCGAACCCCAATCCAAACACCCCAATCAATGTGGCAAACCTTACAGCTGTACAGAAGTAATGAGAAATAAACCATACATGCCTATTAAAGCTGACACATAGTAAGCCGTCTAAACAGTGTTTTACAAGTAACGTGGACATGAACTTGTATTATTAGCTTTAATTAAGGGTCTATTTGTCCATTTATTTTAATGGACTCAGTCGACAGGGGCTATGAATTAATATATATAAAATATTATTAAATTATTATTCACATACGTATAGATTTTATGGTGGCGGAATTATTACTGTTCTGCTGGTTGCATAGTTCGAACCCCGAACATGAGCAACAGTTTAACTCAAATGCAAACACTCCAATCAATTCGCCACGCTTAGCAGTTATTGAACTGTCAGGAAAAATACACCCAAAACATATATTCAAGCAGACACATTGTAAGCCGCCTTAATAGTGTTAAACAAATCACATTGAGAGGAACTGACATAATTAGCTTTATACACGGCATATTTCAGTATCTACTTTAACAGTGCTCAATATGTTTTAGCCTGACGATTACCTACAGGGATGAAATGCGGAAGTCTCTGTGCATCTTATATATATATATATATATATATATATATATATATATATATATATATATATATACATATATATATATATATATACATATATATATTTCCGTCCTCGACGTGGAAAATTTATTAACCGAACAGAAGATTAAAATATAAATCTTCTTAACCTTATATCTAGAATGCTCATATCAAAATTTTAATATAAATCCAATATATACTTATAAAAAATGTAAGCTTGAGGGGACTTAAGAATGACTTGAAATTCTTTGAATCTTTCTTAATTAGTGGACAAAATGCACAAGAGAATATAAAATATTTTAATATTCAAATAAGATGTTCAGTCATGATATTGCTTATCACACGCTTTTATATAACCTCATATAAACTGACATTTTATTTATTAATGTATAATATCTAGTGTTAAACTTTGATAACAATCGAAAATATCTGAATTTTCACGAAGAAATACCACTTTCTTTTTACCCCTTTGCACAAAGCTAAATTAGACAATATATAACCTATATTTTGATCCCTTACGCCTAGCCGTTTGTTCCAAAATGTATAATGATCGGTTTATCAGTTTAGGAGTGAACCTTTACATATACATATTTATAATATGCAGATACCTATCTTTATATATATATATATATATATATATATATATATATATATATATGTATATATATGAGCCACTCTGAGACTAAGACTAGGCGTTTTTAGAATTTCCAGTCGAGATAAATATATTGAGGAGTCAGAATAGTTTTATGCATGTGTAGGAGTTCGCGACATTTGGCGGCTTTGATAGATCCCGAGTGAGTTCGAAATTCAACGACTCGGCGTTAAAAAGAGAAGACACTTGATGAGTACCGACACGACGAGACAGCTATCAATCGACAATATTTTGAAGACACGTTTTCTGCGTTACGATATCGTAGCGCAGAAAAGATGTCCTCAAAATATTGTCGGTTGATAGATGTCTCGTCGTGCGACACTCACCGATTGTCCGCTTTTTCCACATTCGCATCCAGAGCTCAACTGAGTTATACTAACACTTTGTCTTGTGCAGTTTTTATCGTAGTGCGAACTCAAAAGCGATTATTGGGCTACACTATTAACTTTTTTTAATTAGTATTTTTTTTCTTGTTGTTGTTATAAAATAACTTATTAAAACAATGGGCATCTTCAAAGGGAAATCGATTTATTCGGACTTACCAAAGGATGGATCTGAGCGTGTATGTTAAGAAAGGGAAAAGCCAGATTTTAGAGGAGTTAAATTAGCAAGTCACTTTTCTCATTGCACAACGTGCTCCAAATCTGGAGAGTTTCTTTTAATATACAGGGTGTTTCAAAAGTCTTGGGAACATAACGATTTTTAATAACTCAAAAACTATTAGGAGTTGAAAAATGAAATTGGTACCGTTGGAAAGGTTAAAGTTTCAAGTTTTGTGGGGAATCTTCAAAGTTGCTCAATATGAGCAGCATTCGTCACACGGCAAACATCTAGTCGATAGTCCATTTCCTGCCAAACGCGTTCCAGCATCTTGACGTCAATGGTTCCCACAACTGCCGTTACTCGAGCCTTTAGTTCGTCAATATCTCTTGGAAGGGGCGGCACATAGACTTGTTGCTTGACAAAGCCCCAAAGGAAAAAGTCACACGGGGTAAGATCTGGAGACCTAGGAGGCCAGCGCATGAGAACGTCATCACCTCGCCCAGATCTCCCAATCCATCTACCAGGCAGCCTTGTGTTAAGAAACTGCCTTACTCTAAGACTCCAGTGTGGTGGTGCACCATCTTGTTGAAAAATGAAGTCATCAGATTCTGCTTGTTCCAACTGAGCCATTAACCAGTCTTCCAGCATGTTGAGATAGGATTCACCAGTGATAGTTGCCTCTTCAAAGAAGAACGGTCCATAGACACCTTTCTTGGAAATTGCACAAAACACGTTCACTTTTGGTGAATCTCGCTCGTGCTCAAGAAGTTCATGAGGATTCTCAGTACCCCATATGCGAGTGTTATGCTTGTTAACTTTGCCATTCAGATGGAAGGTCGCCTCATCGCTAAAAACAAGCCGGTCATCAAAGCCGTTATCTTCCAACTTCTCTTGCATTGCAATGCAAAAGTCACGGCGAAGTGGCTTATCAGTGTCCTTCAACTTTTGGACCAACTTGAGCTTGTAAGGTACCATTTGCAGTCGTTTCCTTAAGACACGCCAGACAGTTGCTGGAGCAAGCTGAAGTTCCCTGCTGGCTCTTCTCACTGATTTACGGAGGCTCCGCTGAAAGGCTGTCCGAACTTGCTCAACTGCATCTTCTGGGCAACCTGTTCGTTTACTTGGGCACAAACACCCATCTTTCACAAATTTAGCATGCCATCTGACAATGGATTTCCTTTCAGGGGCTTCTTTTTTAAATTTCCTGCGAAATGCACGCTGAACACATGTCCACGATTCAGTCTTTGCAAATTGGAGGACGCAAAATCCCTTGTCTTGTTTAGAGAACGCCATTACTGCACCTGGAAAGATAACACGAAAATCATTAGTATGACCAAAAACTTGATTAAGCAAGCTTTAAAATGGCACCAGTTTCATTTTTCTACCTGGAATAGTTCATGAGATATACGCATTTGTAATGTTCCCAAGACTTTTGAAACACCCTGTATATATATATATATATATATATATATATATATATACCCACTAACTGTTTCGTTGTATAACAGCCCTTCAGTCTGGTTACAGAAACAACAGCCTTCTGCCAGGATCGAAACTCGGCCGTCGATATACGAGCCCGCGCTGCTGCTAAGAGTAAATGAAATCACACACACACAAACCCAAAACAAACAAACACACACACACACACACCCATATATATATATATTTATATATATATATATATATACATATTATTTTAATTTTTAAATACAGATTTTATTCAGACATGGACCAGTCGTTTCTGACAAGAAAAGGGTTTAAATCCCCGATTCTGTCTTCGTCAGCATAGTCTGAAATACTAAATGATGGAATTTCTTCAAAAAACATTTATAACCGTTATAAAACGCTATGCACAAAGAATTGGAAATGAAGGGCCGATGAGACGCTTAAATAAGAAAAATAGCCGTTAAGTAAGAGATTCTATATTTAGAAGTGAGAAAGAAAGAAAGAAAGAAAGAGAAGAATAAAAGAAAGAAGGGAAAATAAAATAAAATAAAATAAAATTTATAATAATAAAAAAATTAATTAAGAGAAAATAAAATATTATTTCTTTCTTTCTCACTTCTAATTCTTTGTGCATAGCGTTTTATAACGGTTATAAATGTTTTTTGAAGAAATTCCATCATTTACTATTTCAGACTATGCTGACGAAGATGGAATCGGGGATTTAAACCCTTTTCTTGTCAGAAACGACTGGTCCATGTCTGAATAAAATCTGTATTTAAAAATAAAAAAAATATTACGCTCTTAATTTTATTTAATTGAGCACTCTGCAGGTATTTCCCTTTTATTCTTTGTTTAGTATACCTTTATACTCTCTCTCTCTCTCTCTCTCTCTCTATATATATATATATATATATATATATATATATATATATATAAATAGTATTTGTAAGAAAAAATATCTTTAATGGTGATCATTGGTGTCTTGAAAGGAATGCTTTGGTAAGCCTTCATAAAATCACATATAAATGCTCTGTACTCTGTAATCGAGTATCATCGAGCTTGTTTTTTATTGGAACAACCCCGGTCTTCACTGAATGATCTATTTTATAAGTGAAAAATCTAAATCTATATATATATATATATATATTTAAGCAACTTTGTTTAAAATAACAGAATTCTAATGATCTCTTTTTTTTACGAAATCAAACAAATAATTTAGATTCCGTATGCATCAAGAACGTTTTCGATTCTTCGCTGAATCATCTTCAGATGACAAAATCAAATGGACAAAAAGCTGGGAAAAAGAAGAGAATTTCAAAATGATATCGGACAAACATACATGTGAAGTCAGTTAAACGTTAAAGAACAGTATAATATTGTTTCAGGAAAGACGTTAACAATTTCAATTCCACGACGCCAGGATTAGCGTCACATGACAAATTTGTATTATGTTAACTATTTGAAAATGTTGTTACCGCTTTAATACGGAATGATAACAAGTGTAGTTTGTTTGATTTTAATGCAACTAGCCTTGAGAATCGAAAACGTTCGTGATACATATAGAACACGCATTATTTGTTATGTTAACACAAAAATAACATTAGAAAAGTTGCAAAAATCAAAAAAAGGATAATTAAGCGAATAATTATGTTATGTTTAACACTATTTGATTGAATTAAGAAATTCTGCCTAAATACACAATATACACATATATATATATGTATATATATATATATATGTGTGTGTAGGTGTATCTATGTATATGTGTGTGTGTTTGTTGATCGTACCAATTAAAATAATCATAATGCTATACGTGTAGCTGTGTTTACGTATATGTTTACCTCGATACAATTGTAACATGGAATTCGTAAATCTTCATGATAAGAAAATATATTTAAGAATATTCTTGAATGAAATATTGTCTTCATATTACTTGAGTTATGCCATATACAATTTTTAATTGTTATTTATGATTGAATGGATTATTATTCATACATAAATGCACATGTCAGAATAGAAATGCATATGCACCTGCTAGCCTCTGCTTTATATGAACAAGCTAAAACATTTAGATTTGTGATGGAACATCAAATAACAGCATTCCCGTAAAACATCAAATAACAGCATTCTCTTCAAGAGGAGCCATTTAGAAATCGCTGTAAGTAAATGTGCACTCATTTACCTGCAAGTTAAAATAAGCTTATATTTGTGAACTCAATAACTCTATTCCAAAATAATAATGTGTTTAGCTATGTTACTTTAATTTACGAATCACGCGACCAGTAGTGAATAGTTATATCTCAATGCTGATGAGTCCCGATTGAAAAAGACGAAACCTATACGTACATAGATAATAAACAAAAACAAATATTATATATACTGCATATTATATATATATATATATATATATATATATGTGTGTGTATTTTATATATATATATATATATGTATGTGTATTTTATATATTATATATATATATGTTATATATATTATATATATTATATATATATATATATTATATATTATATATATATCATATATATATTATATATATATATATCATATATATATATATTATATATATATTTTTTTATTATTTTATACGTACATAAAAGTACTTTGATGTACGTATAAAATAAATGAAAATATATACATTAACGAAAAATACGTCCTATGAAGTTAGGGCGACTAATAATGCAATTTTCTTCATCTTAATCACTTAGGAAGTGAGACAATCGAAATAATAGTAAGAAAAATAACAGCGAACGCTACAATCACCAATAAAAATAATTACATAAAGATATATATATATATATATACTCAAACCCCAGTATCTTACGTTCTATTTCAATTGCTGCCTAGATGGTTCTCTCCCTCCTCTACGTTTCCGTACTCCTTGATCTTGACAGCAATTTGTGTAGTACAACCCGGCGTTGATGTCATAGCTTTTTCTTGTTGTTTTAAATTTACTTTTCCCTTTGTATCATGCAATGCTCTCTTTTTAATATCGTTCTTTGTGTTAACGCAGCATAATTCAATTTAAAATATAATTGATACGTGTTACTTGGGTATGCGATTTGTTTCGATATTCAGGTATTTTTCTTAACATTTCAGCTGTTTACCTCAGTGCAGTGCTATGCATGCTGGGTACATTTCCTTTTATTCGAACTTCTATTTTTCAGCGGAAAAGTTCCTTTGGTATAACTACTGGCTTCTTCATGTTCCATATTCCATTTGTTTGCAAGCTTTGTTTATTTAATAAGTTTTCTGCTTCGTTTGTCTTGGCCTTATTAATTTCTGGGGCTGTAAGATCTAATATTTGTCACGTTTTCTTTCATATTGACTATTGCCATGCAGGGTTTTCTTTCTTGGATGAGTTTCTCTTTTTAGATTTTAAGTCTATCACGGTTCCCGTTTATACTTGTACTATTTGACTGGATTTTAAAAATGTATTCATTTAGATAGTTCCGAAAGGACCGCTGTTTAACCCAGTCTCGCTTGTTTTGTTACTAGTTTACTGCATTCACTTATGATGTGGTTTACCGTTTCGTCGCTTTGTCCACAGAGTGTAGATTTACTGTTTTTATATATCAGGACAAATAAGGATACTTCTTTTTCCTTCCTCCCTAATCGTTGTTATTGTATTTCAGAACCCATAAAATGGCTGCCAGTTAAAACTTGAAAAGAAAAGGGTTAACATTTTATCATTAATTTGATGTCAGCCACTCCGGCAGTCGGCCTGTACCCATCAACACTAGACGACCAACAACGGCCATCAACACAAGTAGGCCAGAAGAAATCCAGTTATGGGTCCAAAGTCGATAAGGACGACATCCACGATTATATAACACTAATGTTACTACTACTACTACTACACCTACTACTACTACTACTACTACTACTACTAATAATAATAATGATAATAATGATAATAATAAACATAATATCAGTAATAATAATAGTAATACTACTACAATTACAACCACAACTAATATTAAATATAATAACAACAATTAAAATTGCAATAAATACAGATTAAGATGTATCTCATGGAAAGTTGTTCTCTTTGTAAACTGAGTGATTAAAAGTTTCATAATATCCACACTTTCACTCTAATCATCACCAGACTAAACTATCAGGTTGTCTCAATAGCTCTTCTCCTTAAAAGTAAAATTAAGTTTATGTCTCCCGTTTATATTTCTTGTATTGTTACCTATGTTCTAACTGCTATGAGCATGCCTGTAACACCCTTTCAGCCATAATCTCGAGCAATGGTAGATATTCAAACTGTATCCGTTTTTTGTTCTTTATCCTGTGTTTTGTTTACACGACCTCATTTTTATTTAACTTGTAGCGCAGCTTTTCTGACTTTTCAAAATCCGGTCTTCAACTATTGAATGCTTTGATCAGCCCGGATGACAACATCGAATAATATTTCCAAGAAATATTAACATCTAAATTATTTAAACAATGTGAATACAAATAAAAATGTGGTCAGATTTGTAAACGAGTTTTGCTAAAATTAAAAACAAAACTATATTCTAAACAAACAAATAATTAAGTCATTTATTTTCATTAAAGAAAAAAAACAGATAATAAAACTCTGGAGAACACTTTACTTTTGAAATGAATAATTAAGTGTAGAACAGGCAAGATAATAATTACAAAGGAAAGGATACAGATAAGAGGTAATCATCGCTAATGAATGTACGGATCAACTGAATGTAAAGAGATTATTGCAATTAAAGGAAGATTGCATTGTTTTGTGACTTGATCATCCATAGATTAGAAATTCAATTGTGTGTACAATACAATAAGTGATTTTAAAGAAAACGTAAACATAGAAATACGATAACATTCTTGCAATAATGTGTTTCACATTACATTAATAAGATACATTTTTATTTCATAACAATATTTGAAAGAATGTTTTGTCACCGGAATTCGTTTAACTTTATTATACATTCAAAAGTGTTAAAATAGTAAGCACACTAATAGTGAGTATGTGATAAAACAGTCAGTTGTAACGAATATCGAAAAATGTGTGCCCTTTAAGCCTCCAGGCGAAACTACTTTCAAATAGTAAAAGAAGCCCAAAAATAACAAATCATACAACTACAGCACACAGCCATGCTTCCTGAAATTAATTATTCAAGAAGTAAGAAAATAATTCTCAGACGAGAAATTACACCTGTTTTCCGAGAAATAATCTTACTCTGAGTGTATGTTGTCAATCCCATTCAGATGTCAAACGGAACAAGCAAATAAAAACGTAGCCATTAAACAGTATTTAACGAATTAATAAGTACTTACAATGCTATTCAAATCAGATTATTTTGTTGTGTTGTTGACTTTCTATTTTACTTTTTTTCTCAATATTTGAAATTACGGGCCCTTAATTAACTTACTAAATACGTATATGCACTGCTGGTCCAAATCTTAATGTGAATGAAAATAAAGAAAATGCATGCCGTTTACGTTATTAGACCCAGGCACTTATTTGTGTACAGACTGGAAAATAGAAATATCGGAAAGAAAACAGATATGAATTAATTTTTTTTAGCAGGCTATAAAAAACGTTTGAATACTGGAATGTTAACTTTACTCAAATGTGTATGTCCACATCTAGATTAAGCTTTATTGGGAAAACTGTTAACGAATAAATGTCAGGTGTGTTCGCGAAGATCGCAGTTAACATCTCTCATTACTATCATATGCGTTATATTATGTAAAACATGGCAACACCTAAAACAAAGAATATTTTCCACCTTCAAAAGCTATGGTATCATTCAACGTAACATGGGCAATTTGGACAAAGTAACTCGACTGTTTGGAATTACTTAGAATAACATAATCAAGTTAAAATTCCCGGGTAAATATCGTCGTAGAGCAGAAGGATTGGACAATTTATTTAAAGTGTATAGCCCTAACAAAACCACAAGACAGCTTGGATACATTTGTGGAGTAGTTACAAATATGCCACATGAAATATGAAAGTAGATTTTTTTATTCGATGATGACTAATTCATCCTTAATCATCTAGTTAATTTCTAAAATTATCGTAACGATATGGATATCCCACCAGAAACATTATCTACATTACACAGCGGAAACAGGCTCGTTATGATAAAGGGTGCCTTTATCTTGCTGGAATAAATTTGCTTTAGATTATGCAGAAGCATCTACAGGCGGTTGATCTCATGCGATGTTGTGCATCCTTACTGATATAATATCATTGATTTACTAGAAATAATCGGATGCTGCAGTAGGACTATATTGCAATTTTTAATATCTACAGGACGAAGAATATTCGCATTGCGTATAACGTGAATAATTTAGACCATCCAAGTGTTCACCGGACCCGAACGTTATTGTAAATATTTTCTGTCTGGAAAAAAATAGAAAGGCTACTGCCATTAATTCCAACCACATCATGATCACTGTGAAACCAGCTTTACCACTTGCGATAACATTCAAGCCAACTTTCTGCAAACGCTTATATCGACCATCTTAATGCAAGTTTTAAAAGTTATGCACATATACAGTCTTGCAACTCACTGCGAATACATCTTGTTCGGTATTTATTACCTTCTTATGACCTACTTTATGCGTGAACTTCTGACCAGTCTACGTTTATGTTTTCATTTCCCCGATTAAATGCTTAAACGATTTAACTTTTCATTCTATTAGTTTACTTTTTATTTATTCTTCATGTACGCTCCATTCAAAATTGTCTATTTGTGTTTATTGACATTGTCCTTCTATTATTTTACTTTTTATTTATTCTTCATGTACGCTCCATTCAAATTCTGTCTATGTGTTTTATTGACATTGTTCTATCATTTTACTTTTTATTTATTCTTCATGTACGCTCCATTCAAATTCTGTCTATTTGTTTTATTGACATTGTACTTTTATTATTTTACTTTTTATTTATTCTCCATGTACGCTCTATTCAAATTCTGTCTATTAATTTTATTGACATTGTCCTCCTATCATTTTACTTTTTATTTATTCTCCATGTACGCTCTATTCAAATTCTGTCTATTTATTTTATTGACATTGTCCTCCTATCATTTTACTGTTGATTTATTCTTCATGTACGCTCCATTCAAATTCTGTCTGTTTGCTTTATTAACAGTGTCTTTCTATTATTTTACTTTTTATTTATTCTCCATGTACGCTCTATTCAAATTCTGTCTATTTATTTTATTGAGATTGTACTTCTATTATTTTACTTTTGATTTATTCTCCATATACGCTCTATTCAAATTCTGTCTATTTATTTTATTGACATTGTCCTCCTATCATTTTACTTTTGATTTATTCTTCATGTACTCTATTCAAATTCTGTCTGTTTGTTTTATTAACAGTGTCTTTCTATTTTTTTACTTTTTATTTATTTTTCCTGTACGCTCTATTCAAATTCTGTCTATTTGTTTTATTGACATTGCCCTTCTATTATTTTACTTTTTATTTATTCTTCCTGTACGCTCTATTCAAATTCTGTCTATGTGTTTTATTGACATTGTCCTTCTATTATTGTACTTTTTATTTATTCTTCCTGTACGCTCTATTCAAATTCTGTCTATGTGTTTTATTGACATTGTCCTTCTATTATTGTACTTTTTATTTATTCTTCCTGTACGCTCTATTCAAATTCTGTCTATTTGTTTTATTGACATTGCCCTTCTATTATTTTACTTTTTATTTATTCTTCCTGTACGCTCTATTCAAATTCTGTCTATGTGTTTTATTGACATTGTCCTTCTATTATTGTACTTTTTATTTATTCTTCCTGTACGCTCTATTCAAATTCTGTCTATGTGTTTTATTGACATTGCCCTTCTATTATTTTACTTTTTATTTATTCTTCCTGTACGCTCTATTCAAATTCTGTCTATGTGTTTTATTGACATTGCCCTTCTATTATTTTACTTTTTATTTATTCTTCCTGTACGCTCTATTCAAATTCTGTCTATGTGTTTTATTGACATTGCCCTTCTATTATTTTACTTTTTATTTATTCTTCCTGTACGCTCTATTCAAATTCTGTCTATGTGTTTTATTGACATTGCCCTTCTATTATTTTACTTTTTATTTATTCTTCCTGTACGCTCTATTCAAATTCTGTCTATGTGTTTTATTGACATTGCCCTTCTATTATTTTACTTTTTATTTATTCTTCCTGTACGCTCTATTCAAATTCTGTCTATGTGTTTTATTGATATTGCCCTTCTATTATTTTACTTTTTATTTATTCTTCCTGTACGCTCTATTCAAATTCTGTCTATGTGTTTTATTGACATTGCCCTTCTATTATTTTACTTTTTATTTATTCTTCCTGTACGCTCTATTCAAATTCTGTCTATGTGTTTTATTGACATTGCCCTTCTATTATTTTACTTTTTATTTATTCTTCCTGTACGCTCTATTCAAATTCTGTCTATGTGTTTTATTGACATTGTCCTTCTATTATTGTACTTTTTATTTATTCTCCATGTACGCTCTATTCAGATTCTGTCTATTTATTTTATTGACATTGTACTTCTATTATTTTACTTTTTATTTATTCTCCATGTACGCTCTATTCAACTTCTGTCTATTTATTTTATTGACATTGTCCTCCTATCATTTTACTTTTGATTTATTCTTCATGTACGCTCCATGCAAATTATGTCTATTTGTTTTATTGACATTGTACTTCTATTATTTTCCTTTTTATTTATTCTCCATGTACGCTCTATTCAACACCTGCCTATTTATTTTATTGACATTGTCCGCCTATCATTTTACTTTTGATTTATTCTTCATGTACGCTTCATTCAAATTCTGTCTGTTTGTTTTATTAACAGTGTCTTTCTATTATTTTACTTTTTATTTATTCTCCATGTACGCTCTATTCAAATTATGTCTATTTGTTTTATTGACATTGTCCGTAGGAGTTTAGACTGCTGTGGATATAAACATTTGCTGAGACAAACATGTCGTAAAACCATTTTCGTAGACATTTTTATTAAACAGTAAATCACACATTAATGAAACATCTGAAACTTAATAACATTGAATTGAATACTTAATTTTCAAAGGCGAATAAATAAATAAATAATGGGTAAATAAAAGAATTCTGATCATCTGTTTATTAATGAGTTTTCAAAACGTCATTGAACGGAATCTTACGTCAGATCACCAGAATCTAATCTCTCAGCTAAATGTAAAAGAAATTTAAAAGCAAGCGAAATCAGTTAAGGCTACATCGAATGCTCTTACGCGGGAACTCTTACAGATTAACATTGAATAGGGGACAGTAAATGGAGAAAAAAAGAAGTAGAAGAAGAAGAAGAAGAAAAAGGAGGAGGAGAGGAAGACGAAATGGGAGATAAGCAGTAAAGAAATATTAACCAACCTAAAATGACCAAATAAACATAAATAAATTATGAAAGCATGTTATTTCATTTTTTGGTTACAGAAACAATTCATTTTTCAAAATGTCCGTCACTTTCACCTCACAGTATTGAAATAATACGAACGTATTTGTCAGTGTCATTATATTAATAAAAAAAGCCTTTTCGATGCATTATCAGCGTACACATTATTTGAAATACATTTTCATAATAAAAGTCGTGTTCAATGTATTTTCATAAGTACAACCACTCTAGTGCATAACATATTTACAATTGTTTCTAATACATTTTAATTACAAATTTATGTTAAAATAATTGGCATAGTAAAAAGTATCGGTATTACATTTTCATTCAGATTTTTCCGGACTTCATGACAGTATTGTTTACGACATAAAAAAGCCTACAACATTTTCTTGAAAATTTAAATATTAGCCATTTGCATGAAATTTCTATTATAAGTATAAGAAAAAAATTAAGGAATATTCTAACAATTAATTAAAAAAAAACTTTATGATTTAGCTGGATGAATAAAAAGGGTAATACACTGCCAACCCTTTGACAATTTTGATATTTCTGATTTGCATGCAATTTTTCCATAGTTAGTAAACATCAATCCCCAAAACAGGTTTTCATGATTAGAATAACAGAACAATAATTTACCCAACATTTTTGTACCAAAAACAGATAACAGAATATCCTTCGTAAAAATAGAGATGTCATGCATAGGAGTCTAAAGACCTGGATATGAATCATTATCAAGGTATAGTCGTACTATCTCAAACTAGTATGAGTAAATTGGTAAGGCAAAATGCATGTAACATTGAATTAAGAATTCAGAACATAGAAAGCTATACCCAAATAATTTGATTCGACATTAAATGACTGATTCGATTTGATTTTTTTTTACGTTTTATCAACCATTGGTAGGTCTTTCAGAGCCAAGAAGGTTTTATTTACGATACTGTTTTTGGTGAACGTGTTTTTGAATGGACCCTTTTATATTATCCACAATGTGTTAGTGATTTGATAAAAAAAAAACTGATTATCAAACTGATGAAGTAATATCCCTGGTAAATAATTTAAAAACGTTGTTACTATAGTTACAGAATTAAAGCCAGTGATAGGTACACGGCTAACAAAATAAATTCTGCATTATTACGACTGTAAAAAATCTATCCAATCAAAAGTAAAACAAAATAACCAACCAAATAGACATATAATCTAAAAAAAAAATTAAGAACTAACTTATAAATTATATACAGAATAACATACTTTATAAACGAAAACAATCGACAGAATGAAGTCAACAAAAAACGCAAAGAATGTCAGACTCAGAAAAACAAACCTCACAATTAAATGACCGAAAAAGTTGATATGTAATAAAACAACCAACCAACCCACAAACAAACCAACCGTTTCTCTACTGGGTTATCGTTGAAAACAACCAGTGCTTTCTTTAAAATGTTTGTGACAATAAGCCGCCTCAGAATTCTAGCCAACCTCATAACTTTTCACTCGTGGTAGATGATATCAATCCTTTGTCTCTCCATCATTGTTGACATTTCAGAGTCAACGTATGTGGTAAAAAACGGTGTCGGTGTCATTGCTTTTTCAAAAGAGTCTCAGTATGTAGTGTGTTTCTTCTTTTTCTTCTTCTTCTTCTTCTTCTTCTTCTTCTTCTTCTTCTTCTTCTTCTTCTTCTTCTTCTTCTTACTTCTACACACGCAGTCCAATTTACATCAGATTCCTCTTAGTATTTTATTCACATCCTCTCAAGAGGTTAGACACAATTTCAGGTGTGGGTCTTAAATCACCAGTGCACTCGGATAAGCGTACTCTGGCCTATAAAATGCCTGAGCAGCCCCCTCAGTATTTCCCAGTAAGGGCGCTCAGGCGTTAGGTGATCAACTTATCCCTTCTCAAAGAAAAGATAAATCCTGGGAGGGTTGACATCCTGAGACTGAACAGAACCATACTACAGCCCGACAGAGCAAGGCCAGAAAAAACACAACGACCCACTCTCTGTGAGACTAATTATCGAGTACGTATCTTCGCACATTTAAATTTGTAGTCGTGTTTACGAAATGTTGTTTTATTTCAACTGACCTGTTGTTGTCTAGTGTCACCTGGTTATGTTTCTTTTGTTTCCGCCTTATATTATTTTCTTCATATTTCATGTTTACATCATTTCTGTTGTTTGCATAGTACCAATTTTCAATTTGATTCCAATGTCTTCTATTTTTAGGCAGTTTTGTTGGAACCTGTTTCTAGTGCTCTTGCAGTTTTTGGTATTACTTTTTGTTTAATGTTCCATATTCCCTTAAGTTCTCTGGCAAATTATATGTATTTATTTAGTTGTTATATCTCCTTATGCTGTATATTCGTCTAATCGTTAATTATCTTACGACCATTGTGACTCGACTCCAGCAATTATTTATTTAAAACAATGCTTCGGATCATGTCTCTCTGTAACGAGACCCCTGTCGACTTGTGCGTCCATATTTGCTGTTCTGCAAACTACCGACTGAGGGTGGCCTAGATAGGTGCGTCCATCCGAATTAGTTGCTAGAATGCTGAACCGTAGGAAAAGGTAGTCAGACACCCTATTGCCATAGAAATAGAAGGCAATCAATTCAGACAAAGAAAAAGTCGAGATAATTTAGTTTCATTGGACACACTCGTTAATTAATTTACAATTAATTGATTCATAGGCTGAAAAAAGTAGATATAAAAGAGAGTATTTATTTATCTACCTCCCACAGCGGTAAGATGTGACACAAGGTCGGAAAATGGGATTTGAAAAGCCAGCCCCCGAGGATTTGAGCACTGTGGCCTACAAAAATGCCTAAGCAGCCCCGTCGGCATTCCCCGGTAGGGGCGCCTCAGGCGATTAGCAATAAACTAACACTTTCTCAAAGGGTGAGAAGTCAAAGTCTGGGAGGGTGGGCCTCCTAGAACTGCACAGGGCAGACCCATAGACCGGCATAAATCAAGACCCAAAGGCCAAGACAATACCTGTCTATGGGGTGCAGTATTCATCGGAACAGATACTACACTTTGTTCTTAGCCAAAAAGCCATAATAAAATAGAGTATGTTTAGCGTAATCTTATTATATTACAATTTTGTTAGTTTATATTACGCGGCTTCAATCTTGATCCCATCTACCGAGACTACTATATTACGTTATATACACCTACCAGCATCAGATACTTCTGTTCTCACGTAACTGGGGTGCCAGCCTGCTAATCTTTTTGATCTCATGTCTGTAACGCTTCATGTATCCTCACCTAACCGCACAATATATGCAGCAGCACGTATTAGTATCAGCTAACTTACTAACTTCAAATTAGGGGTGGGCCGTAATGGGTGAAAATTTCAGATGCATGCGAGTAGTATTTTTTTGTGTTCATTTATACATAAATAACACTAAACAATCAAACATTTTGAAAATTTGCAAAATTCAGATGGTTCAGGCCAACAATAGCCGTTAGGGCTCCACGGGACTCAAAATCCATCATTTTTCGGTGAAAAAGTGGTTTCCTGCGACATTGCAGGTCTTAAAACATCCTCAAAAGCTATGAATGGATATAGATGGTTAAATCTTATATAGTACTTTAATTTAGGACCATTTTCAGGCTGTGAAAGGGTTTTCATGAATGTAAAATAGCCAACAACTAGTGGCCTGCACCTTCTGAATTTTGCAAAATTTTCAAAATGTTTGATTGTTTAGTGTTATTTATGTATAAATGAACAAAAAAAATACTACTCGCATGAATCTGAAATGTTCACCCATTACGCCCCCCCCCCCCGTTGAAATGACTAACCCCTTTGCTTCACCGTATGAACTACCGGGACGACGAAATTGAACATTTGGAAGTTCTTCTTCTTATTGACTATTAATATATCTGGTTATCTTGTTATTATGAGTTTGTCCGTTTGTATCTTATAAACTAACAACCGCATTTACTCTAAAATATTGCCAAAAATATTAACCGATAAGTATCACAGAAAATATGCGTGGGCGGGATAAGGTTCTGAGGGGATGTGAATACCCAGGAGAGATACACCAATCCAGACATAGATTGGAAGTTAAAGGAAGGTAGTTAAATTCTGAATTGGCTTATTGTAATTTCTTCCAGAGAAATCCAGTTATGAACAAAAACCCAATAGTAAACAGATAGTGCGAGAACAAAAAGAGAATTGTAATTGTGATCGAATAAAGTAGAGAATACTGAATATCTCCGGAGCCATTTTAGCAGACAGACTACAGGAGAAAGTTCGCATGATTAGTAGACATCATCGTTGAGTGTCTGGAGTCTATCTGTACAGGGGGTTGTCCGATACACCGGTCATGACGGTACTTCTCCATAAGAGCAGTGTTGCCAACAAGGATTTTCAAAATTCGTATAATAGGAGAAAAAATATACAGAAAAACGCTAACTTTTAACTTTTCGTGCCCGATATAATTATATAACAAATATAGATATTATTGCTATTCGTATGCACACTCTTTAATTTAATGTTATTTAAACTGTTTGTTGTAACATTAAAGTTATTTGCATGGTATTTCAAAAATAAAATTAAAAAAAAATGGACGTAATTCATGAACGAATTATTTTAATGTTTTTTTTATATAAATGATTAGCTCGTAGCCGAGGGAGTGTGCGATACTTAGAATGAGGGTATAGTTGCGCCTTATGCTCATCAACCACTTACAGCATCAATACATTCATTTTTACTGTTAAAATTCAGGTATTATGAGAAGTCTTAAGAAGCGTTATCAGTTTCAACACAGGCATTCGTGTATGTTGCATGTGTTACTGATAGATTCTTGTTGGTGTTGGTATACTCAAGAAACATCTCTTTTTTCGCGATACGCTATCTGAAATTTTGGCTGTGTAGGACGCAAACGAATTCTCCATGTATAGCTGTACACCGCTACATTGGAAACACTGCCTACAAGTAAATGCTGACAAAATATTATGGAAAAAAATTATATTCGAAGCTCAAATAAGATGGCTATCGAAATGGCTACACATTTGCTCATACGAGAAATGATGAATGTTTGTCTAGTAATGTTACCACAAGTAAAAACACTAAGCTGCATACTCCGCTAGAGAGTATCGATTCTGGTCTTGGGATCCGGCCAGACCAATCAATAAACACAAGAAAATAAACTATAATATAGTTAATTGGCCGAATGGCGAGGCAAATATTCTTCTTCGCTGCTTTACTAACTCGACATTTTAGAAGTAGGGAATATCCTTAAATAAATAATTGAATATCTATGAAACCTATTAAGCAATCCAGGATGTGTCAACTTAATCTCTGAGTACTACCTGAAATAAATGCAGAAAAAGTTTGTAAACACGTTTTGTATCAGTGATAGATATGTGGTAAATGTTCGTGTGAGCAATCGTAGTTGGTAAGAAATAATGATTTGAGTTCGGGGCTAGCTGAACGGATGTATGCATCCCAATGTTACATAATCGACTGCCTCGGTACTTATCGATCCCATGCGGTATCTGCGAGCACGTGCGAATTTGATTGACACACGAGGTTAGAAGTTATCTGATGTACATATTCATTCAAGTTTTGCAAGAAGGCGTTAGAATATTTTACCGACAAAACGACACCGATTGAACGTGTAGTTTCCGGGCGTGGAGCTGCACACGCTTTTCTTTTAATATAATGGTTCACCAATTACCAAGGCCAAAAGCCACTGGAGGATAAGCGTTAGTGAGATTTTCACTTGGATGATGCAACAGTACTATGAAAAGAATTCAGAAGTTTAACTGATTTACAAGGCGACTTTGCAGATATTCGATAACATTAAACTTAAAAACGACATTATTGTAGTCTGTAAGGAAACATTCGTATACGTTTTCCAAAAATAAAGTTCTCGGAAAGAAACTCCGTTCATGGAAATTCCGTTTGATTTTACGTACACAGAGGAAGAAAGGAAAGTTCTTTGCAGTGTCGGAAGCAAGACGAAATTTTTCTTAGAAGCTCTTCCAAGAGGGGTGAATGGCGTGCAGAGCATGGAGGTACACCGGAAATTACGTCATTGTGATTGACTAGCCGGGATACGACCATCGCCGTTGTTATTTTATTCCGGTTTATTGTTAATGAGAATTTATTTTTCTATATTGCAATTTTAAATTAAAGCACTCACCGAAAATTTTGATTATTATATTTTCACTTTTTAACAGATTCAATTTTCTTTTGACACGCGCTTACATTTGGGTCACGTGATCCTTGTAATATGTAAACATCTCGACGTTGGCGTTTCACGTGTACGCTAAAACTTGAGACAACTTACTGTTTTTTTTTTACTAAACAGGGGTAAAATAAAAAATAAGTTTAAGATATTTAACTCGAATGAAGTTACGTGACTGGAAAAGGATTTACGCGAATGAGATGTGCATTTATTATCAGAACGCGTAAGATGAATAACAATAATACGACTTTAAACATTCATTAAAAAACAACAAATCCGTCACAGTTTGTTTTCTAATAGGAAGGTTTTTTTAAACCTGAAAAGTATTTTTGTTTTAGTAAGCAGCTAAAAAAAAAAAATTAATATATATTTCTGGCTTTAACTATGTATTGGCGTTTGAAATTATTTGAAAAAGGATTTATGAGTTTTCACTTTTCTTTATAAATATAACGTTTCACCGTCTCGAATAATCTCCGTTCGCTGCCCGTATCCGAGATCAAAACAGATGAAGGGTCTAGTATCAAAACATAAAACGAATACTACACTTTGCTCCTAACGAAAAGGCCAATTATGGTAAGAAGTAGGAAGTTTCGATTCTTTATAAAGATGACGACTATATTTTTCGCCATTTATTTTACTTATTTCTTCGTTAAAAAAATAAATATTTTATTCATTCAATTTGACGAAATGTATTTGATGTTTTTCCTTTATTTTAGAGATTTAAAGATTTGTTCACTTTCCTTTATACATTTACGTGTTACGTATGCTTACTTTCGTTCATAAAGATGGCTACTATAATTTTCGGTCGACAAAACTTTCAATCTTTTAACATGAGGATTTGCTGAGAATCAACATTCTTAGCAAATCTCCATGCCAGTTTAAAGTTCGTTCTCTTTGACAGTTTCAATGCTTTTTTCGTTTCATTTGTTTATAAAGATGGCAACTTTCGGCCTACAAAACATTCAAAACTTTCAATCTTTTATTCAAAATAAACATCGATTAGTCATCTTATTGACCCCCAAATATAATATTTTTCATTTTTGTTTAATTTTATTTTGTTACATTTAAAACTACAAGTAACGTTTACTGTTTACTTTACTCTAAATGTAAAAAAATAACGTTAATTCGCTAGATAGAAATAATATCAATAAAGAATTAACATTTGATTTTAATTTCGTACCCGATATAAAAAGTTCAACTAGAATGTTTCCAAAGTTGTAAACATAAAAATTAAACTGAAGTCGATCGGATTCTATATCGGCCGAAACGTTGTAAATACAACAACCACGATGAGAATAGTAGTCCGAATTATCCAAATTATCAATCCTCATCAAAAAAGTTTCAGAATAACTTTCTAACATTGAATGCAATAACGTAGAGAGTTTCGACAACCTCTTCCATTGCAGATTTAAAAAAAGACAATTTATGTTTAACATTGCCATATTAAAGTGCTCAGTAAAAATTAACATTTTTAAAGATTTCATTTTTTAAGGAATGCACATTTTTATTAATACGCGCATAATTTTGAGTCACTTGACAATCTGAGCATGTAAACATCTACGAGAAATTAGCTTTTCATTAGATAATTATTGGTTATTTAAGTATAATCCCAGTTGGCCTTTTGAATAATATAAAAGTGTAGTATCTGTTCCGACGGATGCTCACTCTGCAGACCGATAATGTATTGGCCTTCAAGTCTTGCTTCCGCCTGTCTGAGGTACTGTCCTGTGCAGTTCTAGGAGGTGCACCCTCCCAGGCTTTGCCTCCCCTTTTTGGGGAGGAGTAAGTTTATTGCTTACTGTCTGAGGCGCCCCTACCGGGGAATGCCGACGAGGCTGCCCAGGCAATTTTTAAATGGTCAGATTGCTCACCTCTCGAGCTCTGGCTTATCTAATCCCACTTTCCCGACCACCTTGTGTCACATTTTACTTTGTGGGAGGTAGATAAATAGTAGTTCTAGGAGGTCCACGCTCCGAGGCTTTGCCATCTTACTCTTTGAGAAGGGATTAGTTTATTGCTAATCGGCTGAGGTGCCCCTACCGGGGAATGCTGACGGGACTGATCAGGCATTTTTTGATGGCAAGAGCACTCTTCTTTCTCAAGGGCGCTGGCTTTTCAAATCACACTTACCCGACCTTTTGTCACATCTTACCGCTTTGGGAGGTAGATAAATACCAAGATAAATAATCCTTCGCCTTTTGGCTAAAATCAGAGTGTAGTATCTGTTCCGATCGATGCTGTGCTCTGGAGACCGGTACCGCATTGACTTTCGGGCCTTGATTCCGATGGTCTGAGGTGCTGTCCTGTGCAGTTCTAGGAAGTCCATTTTTTCCGGTACTTTGTAAATACTGCTTTCATTTAAAACCTACATCATAAAAAATAACGCACCCTTTCTACTACTAAAAGTACAACAAACATTTCACTCTAAATAATTTACGTGACTGAGATAGGAATTAACTTATACACATTGCCCCGGTCGAGAATGATTTGTCCTCTTTTGCCCAAGGGTTGGTTTTTAATGAAATGAAAATCTATCTCCCCCCTTAAATGGCACACTAGAATTGGGAACAAACATTAAAAATCATTAATTCCTATTTTAGTCACGTGAGATATTACATAAATTTCAGTAAAAGTCAATTTGGTTCTGTTGAAATAGGTCAACCATTTTCGTAAATCACAAACATTCAGGCCGCTATGGATCCCCTATTTTTTTCGCAATGAGAGTTTAAATTCATCAAATTCACTTACAGTTTGAATTTATTAATGATATTATCTAATTCTAGCAGACACTCATGCCAGTTTAAAGTTATTTCTTTTCGACAGTTTAAATGTTTATAAATTCCTATCAAATTTCTAAGGGTCACGAAGTAATCCATCCAATGTTTTTGTACGCAGCTAAATATATTTAATTAAAATATGTTAAAAACAACATTTTATTTATTTCTTCGTTAAAAAAATAAAAAAATAATTTCATTCAATTTGAGGGAATCTATTAGCTTTTTTCTCTTTATTTTATTTTATTTACAAGTATTGGCGTTTGAAGTACTTTGAAAAAAAAATTTAAGATTGACAAAACTTTTGTATTTTATTTTTAAAGATTTTTCCGATACTTTGTAAATACAGCATTTATTTAAAGATTACACCATAAAAAACACGCACCAGTTCTACTACTAAATCTAGATCCGGGTGGCAAAACGCAAAATACATTTCAAAATTGAAAGATAAAACAACAATTCTTTCTGAATGCAAATTGTGGGATCAGTTTTGCATATAATCTTAACATCAAACGATCCACCATTTCCGGATCATTCTAACTTTTTAGGTCAGTTAACCAGTTTATTATTTTTGCGATGAGAACTTAATTCGATGCATTGTTTTTTTCCGGTAGGTTGGGTTGGTTTATCATTTGAAAGCGATTACGTGTGGTTTTACGACTTTGCCAGTCGGACTTACGATTAGTTAACTGCCCCAAAAAACGGGGATCATTTTACGTTAAATTTATATGCGAAACCAATCACTTACTCTACATTAAAATATTAATTGTTTGTTTTTTCTATCTTGAAAAATAACAAAATAAAGCAATGGCTTACAAAATTTGCCTATCAGCCCCGTTGGCATTCCCCGGTAAGGGCGCCTCGGGCGATTAGCAATAAATTAACCCCTTCTCAAAGGCAACATTTAGGACGGTGGACCTTCTAGAACTGTACAGGACAATACGTCAGACGGGCGGAATCAAGTCCCAATGCCCAACACGGTACAGGTCCATCCACTTAAATCGTATATTCCTATTTTAGTCACGTGAAATACTACAGAAAATTTAGCAAAAGTCAGTTTGGATTGCTTCGAAAACCTCAACGATTTCCGTAAATCACGCACTATTTCTACTACTAAACCTAAGTCCGAGTGCTCAAGACGGTACAGGTCTACTCACTTATAATATAACCGCGACTATGTCTGTCTACTTAAAAAAAACACAATCAAAGTATGATCCAGTAGAAGGAAGTTGGAATCCAAATGGAGAATCTGAAGCCTGCTGTCTGAGCTAACTGACTGAACTTATAAACTTCTTTCAAATTAACTCACTTAAACAATTCACCGAACCCGCTCGGTTGAGTGTGGAACTCTTCAGTCACGGGATGTTGAGACGCGACAGCCTAGCTAAAATATGCTACCGTAGGGAGGATGTTTTCGCTAGTCTCTATAATGATACGCTAAAGCAATTATATGTGAGTGCGTACGTTATCACTATCCACTCTTTTTAAGATACGATCGACCGATCACCGAAGATACAATAACATGTATTTTCCATTTCATCTTAGAATTCAAGATGGCGGACATGTGAGCGTCGCACATAATATCAAAGTTTCTTCTTCTGAACGTGTGTTTTCCATATAAATATACGTTGATTTTTTTTTTCATTTGCGAACTTTTTATGTACTTTTTCAGATGAACTTGAGGTGAACAGATCCACTATTTACATACTAATCTTGTTTGGTTTACTTTAAGCGAAACTATTCGTAAAAATAATTCACACTGAAAGATCTTTGTTTTAGAATGTGCTTTGTTTAAAAAAACACAAAAAATCCCCGAGATTTGAATGCAATGCAGAGTGCCGGATTGATGAGAAGCTGGAAAAAACGAAAATAAACAATCGAAGGTTAGATATGACAATTATCTATTTATTTTCATCTTCAATCTTACATATAAAATGTGTCCCGATGATTGAAAATTATTTGATATTTCGGGAGACTTCCCCCTTGTACAAAATAAACAGAAACGTTCGACTGTAGGGAATTCGGCAAGATTTAATGCTAAGTTCCGTCCTAACCGGTCGTTTAACACTGTTTATAATAGCATTCCAGATATGCCCACTTGCATAGATATAAATAGATGTTAATTCTGTTCACTTTGCCGTATTTGTTATGTTAGCCGCAGGGTCCTAGATGTTTAGACAAATACTATAATGTTTACTTGGGTCTAAGAGTTTCGAATTTCTAAGGATTCTCGGAAAAGGATGAAAAACAAAGTGCATGTTGATAAGAATTAAACAAAATATTTATCATACTATTATTTATAGTCTCTTCAATTCTGATATATGTTTTTTTTTTATTATAATAAGGCGGTTTTATTTAATGCGTAATGCTGTTCTGTACCAACGGGTTCTTAAACACTGTTGGTAACGTCGGTCTAGATATGTCCGCTTGCTTTGACATCAATACAGCGTTATTCGCTTTTTTCACAGTGGTGGTTGTGTTGACTTCAGGGTCCTTGGTGTTTAGACAAAAGTTACAATGTTAAATTAGGTCTCAGGGTGTCGAATCGTGTGGCCGGCAGAACAATTATCCTCCAAACTGATGTTTCCGAAAAGGATGAAACACATGTGTATGTGGATAAGAATTTAAACCTCATAATATATATATTTATATATATATATATATATATATATATATATATATATATATACTGTAAAATGTATTTATACAAACATTTTTGGTTGCATATAAGCTTTTTATAAAGTTATACTTGATGATAAGATAGGCGAATGCTTCTTTTTATTTCATGCGCTCCTATATTAATAGTGTAGTATAGTTTACATGTAAGAGTCGGTTGAAGTTTTATATGTGTATAAGGTTATAATTAATTAGATGATTTCTTGAAATTTTCATTCTATGCCATTAAATATTGGCCTAAGTTCTTGAGAGGAGCTGCGTCTGGAGACAAGTACCGACCTACGTCAATCAGGTTCCAAAATTAAATGGGAGTATTTAAATCACCCATAAAATCGACTAAACTATACGGTATAATGGGGGGGGGGTGAGCCAGACACGTGAGGAGATAGATGGGCAGTGCCATAATTAAGGAGGTAGACAAATGATATCAACACTCTGCTTAATTTTAAGTAGGGGGAAACGGAATTGTGATACTGGTATCTCAATAAGATCATGGGAAACAGCTAGTGTAAAGTGCAATCTTCATCTGTACACGCACATACAGATACACAAATACCCATACATATATATATATATATATATATATATATATATATATATATATATATGGTAAACAGCTGATAATCCCAGTGTTAATATTAGACGCTTAAGGTCTCCTGTTTTTGTTTCACTCTTAGATAATTAACCCCCCCCCCACCTTTTTTTAATTTTTTTTTTTACTTATATTTTTTCATTTATTAATTTTCCAACGAATGTTAAGTCTGCAATATCTTGGATTTAGTTAGTTTGTCTGGGAATTTAAACTGCATTTTACATTTTCTTTTTTCTTTTTTTTTTAATGACTCAAAGCTTTTTTAGACTATATATATATATATATATATATATATATATATATATATATATGTGTGTGTGTGTGTGTATACATATACCTATATATGCATACATATATCCACACATATATATATATATATATATATCCATATATATATATTCATATATAAATATTTACAGATACTCACAGATATATACACAGACACAAATATGTTTCTGAGAGAGACTATTGGACCCTAAATTTGTTGTTTTGAACGGATTTTTATGTAAAGATTTGATAATATTTCTTATTTTTTATTTAATAGAAGACCCTTATACTTTATGATTATGAAGGCCCCTTGTCTACATAGGGAACAAAGTCTGTCTAATGGTTTATAAGACCTCATCTTTCTAATCATTTGCCATTTCAGTTCGAATCCAATATTTCTATATTTGAGATCCCATATATGCGTAGCAAGAGAAGTGTATCTATCTAGGGCTCTGTTCTTGAAAGTATACATATGTCTGGTGATTATGTACTTTTGCGGGCCCGCATTCGATAGTATGTAAACAGTATCACTAATAGGGGAGTTATTAGTAGTAATTCCGTTATTGTTGCTTATTTCGCTGGTGTCCGAGATGATACTAGCATTATTTATATTGACCTCGTTAGTTTTAGGTTGTGCATCATTGTTGTTGTTTCAACTACCTTCCTGTATCACCATATACTTATAAAACACACTCTCATGTTTAAAAGAGCCATTTAAGAAGTATTGATTTCTATTATTGTAGTTACAAAGAAAGTTTGAGTAGATCATGCTATTGTTCTTTGGGCTTGATCTATGTTCGCAGAGTTAGATCCTGTTGTTCGTTGTTCTAGGTTTGGAACAGTTATGAATCAAACTCTTATAGTGTTTCTATTCAAAAGTTTACTCTATTTGCGTGGAGCCTTAAAATTGTCTACCACAATTTTGAAAAACATTTTTGAGATGTTAGTTTGTACATTCTTACTGAAAGGTGGTGTAAACCATAGGCAGGAGTGCTTTCTGTTTTTAAGAGTATTCTTCCTTTCTCGAGATGGTCCTCCTAAATTCATGTTGCAATTTTGATTAGTTTTAGTTCGGTCCATTAGACTATTTATCTTATTGGGCTATGGGTTAGGTTCCGACTTTATATATATATATATATATATATATATATATATATATATATATATATATATATATATATATATATATATATAAATGGGATGTTGTAATAGTCACTGATGAAAACACGTATAATACAAAATATATTTTCCAAATGTTCGTTTAAACGATCGTACGCCGAATAATCGTTATGTTCTGATACTAGTTACTGATATAAATCATTTTCTAATTTAGTTCATCTCAACTAACTTCATAATCGCTATGTTTAATCTTAATACTCAACCATAGTAAGTAATGAAAATATTAGTATGACAATTAAGTTACGCAGAGGCTCCGGTGTTTCATCTCCGGAGGTAATCTTCAGGATAAAAGTGGCTCTGTGTAGCCTAATTGCCATAACCATATATTCATAACTTACTACCTTGCTCTACTTACATATTGAGCACCGTTGACGTAAATACTGAACATTGATACATAAAAAAATTATATCTCCTTATAAAATTCATGCGGATACATTAAATATATATATATATATATATATATATATATATATATATATATATATATATATATATAGTGTGTAGATTTCAATTTTGTGTTGGGAATCTGAATAACAGAGCTCAATGTAATTTAAACAGAGCAAAACAGAATTATAAAAAAGAAAAAAATATACACACATTAAGGTTGTATACATTATAACTTATTTCGACCCCTTTATAAGGTCTCCTCAGATGCATAAACAACCACGTCAAAAAAACAAATAATGAGAGAAATTGATCATCGTCTTAAAAAGATAAATTCACTATTTTGATTGGTCGATGTAAAAAAGGAGGTAAATGTTAACATAATCGAGGAGGGGTAACATAAGTAAAAGATTAATTTGACTATTTTTTTTTACACATGCAGAAATATAAAAATATATATAAGAGAATTCGTTTTTACTTTTTAAATAAATAAATTATCTCATTTAACATTTCGAATGTGAGCTTTATGGGTAAAAATATATGATGAAATATTCGAGCGTTCACGATTAAAAACTACATTTAATTATTTACGATTAAAAATTAAAAGACGAAAATGTAGGACGAAGATTTCGGTTTAGATGAGAACATATTAAAAACTTAATTGGTATAACGTCAAGATTCGAGATGATTTACACTACGGAATTAAAGTTTAGCGACATTTAAAAACGGTTTATTTACAAATTGGTAAAGATTCGAGCGTTCACGATTAATTATTTACGATTAGAAATGAAAAGACGAAAATTCAGGACGAATATTTCGATTTATATAGGAAATTATAAGAAACTTAATTGGTTAAAACGTCAATACGGAATTAAAATTTGTCGACATTTAAGCATGATTTATTTACAAACTAGTGTTTTACTAAATTGGTTAAGAGAAAAAAAAACCTTACTAATTTGTTAACATTTATTTATACAGTTATAACTCTTATTGTAACTATACTATAAAAGAATTGTTATTTACAAAGAACTTTATAACGTGCTGTTGATTTTAAACCTGTGCCTATGTCTACATTTAGCCATCAGTTCATCTCGTCTATTTAAAATGTTATTGTCTTCGTATTTTTGTATTCTAATTTTTTACCACAGGCACAAATTGCATCTATGTCTGAATCCTTTCGGAGTGTTCGAATGACATAGTATGGACCACGAAACAGTTGGTGTCAAATTGTGGTTTTTTAAAAGCCACCAGTGTTTGGTTAATTCCGTTTTATTGGTGACGTTCGGGTTTAAAAATGAGTGTTTGTGTACGTAGAATCGTTGTTTCCACTTCCCGGCGGATATTCCTATGTATACTTTCTTATTATTGGTATTTTCTTTAAGATAAATCGTAGCCTTATATACAACGCTTTCAACGTTACAGTTTCCTTTAAGTGGGCAGTTATTCTTAATCTGACAATTACATTTTTTTCCTCCGTTTTGGTTTTCTTACTCGGTGTGCTCAATATTTATTTATTATGTGTATTAATAATGCTCTCCATATTTTTGGTGCAAGAATAACTAATTTTCACAGTTTTCCTATTGAACATTTTACTTAAAGGATTAGTCGTTTTAAAATTTTTATCTATTAGATTTAAAAATATTCTTCCGATATTAAGACTAGAAAGCTGGCAATATCGCGGATGGAACCAGATAATTTTGCGTCCCCTGTTTTTGGGTTTATTTTGCTTTATATTATCAGTATATATTAATTTTTCGTTGTACCCACTATTTCTTAATGCGTTATCATATATATGTTTGCTAGTCTCAAATATATTTTATTTGATGAGAGTTTGTTAATTCTGGTGTTAATATATATATATATATATATATATATATATATATATATATATATATAAATTACTTCTCCATGTGGTGTTGTAATAGTCACTGATAAAGACACGGTTTGGAGCCATCAAAAAATGAAAATATATGTATGGCAATTAAGCTACGCAGAGGCTCCCGTGTTTCATCCCCAGGGGTAATCTTCAGGCTAAAAGTGCCCATGTGTAGCCTAATTGCCATAAACATATTTCTATAACGTACTACCTTTCCCTACTTACATATATATGGTAATTTAAGTATAAGAATATACTGGATATCGAATATAAAATAACATGATTCTTTCCATCATTTTTTCAGTTGAAAACTTTTTTTTCTATTTCCATTCTAATTTTCTTATTTCTTTCGGATGTTGACGTTTCGTCTTCATAGGCAGATCTATATTTCAGCGTTTTTTCCGTTATTACTTTTTTCGTGATGTTAACATTGTTGTCTGCCAAACATCTGAGGTCATTTTTTCTATTCTATTTTCTTCTTTTCTGCTTTTACTATTTATGTTCTATTTTTTATTTCATCATTTTTACTTTCATTCTGTAACTTTTTTCTCCTTTGTTCGTTTCCTTTCATAATCTTTCCTCTCTTTTTTTGTATTCTTAATTTTTCTATTTTATTTGAACCTTTTCCTTTTACTCCTCTTTTTTATGTTCATCATTCTTTTATTTTTTTCTAAAAAACATTTCTTTTTATTCTTTCTTTGTGTTCTTACTTCTATTTTTCCATTTCTCTTCTATGCATTTTTTTTCTTTTTTTTTTTTCTTTTTCTTTCATAATTTTCTATTATCCTTCTATTTTTATTTTCTTTAATTTTTAACTTCATATGTCATTATTTTATTTATATACATTTTTTACTTTTGTCTCCTATTAAGATTAAATCGGTTTCTTTGATTTTTCTTTAATTATTTTTTAGTTTTTTCATTGTAATTGCTTCTTTTTTATGTTATTGTTTTACTTTTCGTTTTTCTGTTTCTTTTTTCAAGTTTTTTATTATATTAATTTTCTGTCTTTTATCTTTTTATACTTTTTATTTTGTCTTCTAGTATTTTCCGTTTTTATCATTTTATTCTTGATATTTGTTATCTTTCTTATGTCATGTATTTTTTTATATCTTTTTTTTTTCTTCATTTTATTTCATTATCGTTTCATACTTTATTTTAATTTTAATTTTTGCTCATCTTTTCTTATTATTTATTTTGTTTTTCTTTATCTTCCTTCTTCACTTCTACACTTGTCCTTTCTTTTTTTGTTTGGTTATGTGTTGTCTTCTCGCGTTAATCTTAAAAAAATTAACTCAATTTCAGTTTATTTAAAACTATTTTTATTTCATTTGGTGTTTTCGTCTTTCATTGATTTATCTGCCAAAAGCTTAACTCAGTTTCTTTTTTCTCGTTTTCGTTATTTTTCTAACGTATTCTTTCGTATGATTTCTTATATTAAAGCATGAAAGTTATTTGTTTCTATCATCTTTCTTTACTTTTCTTGGCATATCCGTTCAGTGCATTTTAGTTTATACTGAGCTAATACTTAAATCAATATTGAATTCGTTTGCTTATCTTAATTTCCTGTCTATATTATCTTTGCTAATTATATCGAATTATCTATTTAGCTTTCATTTATCCACATTTACACATTCGTTGAGGGAGCGTTATATGAACTTGATGAAAGAATGATTCATATATATATATATATATATATATATATATATATATATATATATATATATATATATATATATCTAGTTGAATGCAAATTTTAAAATACGTTGTTGTGTACATCAATAGTGTATAATACATGTTTATTGAAGGATATATTAATGTTCATATGAAAATATTTGACAGCACACACACACACACACATATATATATATATATATATATATATAGATATATGTATACACACACACCCACACACACATATATATACACATGGAAAACCCACATATATATTTAATGTATATGAACATCTCTATAAATAAGTATATATGCATATATATATATATATATATATATATATATATATATATATATACACATACATTCACACACAACTATATATATATATATATGCGCACATACAATTCCTGGTAAACGTTCACATGCAATCCCACACCCACACATATCTATCTATATATATATATATATATATATATATATATATATTCATGTATGTTAATAGTGTATATAGTTATCTTAGGTTTTACATTTTACCCCAGACATGAAAAGATGCCAATACATTCAGTGTATTCTTTGAAGCCCGATGCAACGTTATTCTCTCTGAAGTCAATTATCGCCATTTTTCAAAAATATTCTTCAAAGTAAAAGACCGTAATTAGCAGGAATCAGTGATAATATCCATTTAAAGTCTGCCAGTTCTTGGGCACTTGATTGAATTATAATGTGATTTTAACACGACATCTACAACTACCACGTAGTTTAATTGAAGGAAGAAATGATGATATCAATTTAAACTTTGTCTTCTTAAGCACCAACTATTTCATGAAATCATACATTTTGATTAGTTACGGAAGACCCCGATAAGCTGTAATATTATCCTTTGATAAGAGAGTCCACGCCATACATTTATATATGAAATAAAATCATGCGTCCTTTAATGTCCATTTTAAAAGTTTATCTGTAAACAATGATTTCAATATCCATAAACGTTATAACAAGTAACCTATGGCAGTAACGATTTTGTTAAAGGCGAATTGAAGTATAAACCCTAACCCCACATTTATTTATATATAAATGTCAGCTATTTTTGTAAGTAAAAAATCCACTCATATGTTTATATAAAGTTAGTACTGTGTAAAACATTAACTCATAAACTAATTAACCGATCATTATTTATTTTGGAACACAACTGCTAGGTGTAATCTGTACTGTTCAGTGTAAGTTCATTTTACGTAGAGCGATTTAACAGGGGGTTGAACACCTTCGTGAAAATTAAAACCCTTCCAACGGTTGTGAATCAATCACAATTTCACATCAGTTAATAAATATTCTAGTTTCTATTTATTAAAAAAATATTTTAGGACCCAGAATTTGGTCTTATGCTCAGATTAAAAATGTAAATATTCCAGATTTTCAGTAAGTTTGATCCATATCAGTATACACCAATTAAGCAAGATTTTCTGAATTTAAATTTCTTTTTCAAGCCCTCTTGATGTCTTAAATTTCAAAAGCAATTCATTGTACACATCATATACTGGATCTTGATTAAAGTTTTAATATGCATTCTAGACATAAGGTTTGCTATCATTATAAGTTCATTTTAATCTTTGTAACGGGATATAAATGTGGTACAAATCTGTTTTGTTGAGGGAATTAATTGTACCTGTCATGGGACGGGTATTCTCATCGTCTTTTATATGAAGTTAAAATAATTTCTGCCTCTTCAATCATAGAAATAACTTTTATAACAAAAGATAGATTATAAAAGGCCTTGTGTCAGCATTTTTGCTACGTGCTTTTAGAAAATGAGTATCTTCAATCGATTTGCTCGATTCGAATAATCATTATCAATATTTTACCTTTTTACTAGTCATTAATCTAGGAAGAAGATAAGTGCTTACCCTCATACGCACATCTACTTAGCCTGTCATTCATGACATCTGGACTAATTATTCCTATATTTGACTCTAAAAAGAGAGAGAGAGAGAGAGAGAGAGAGAGACAGAGACAGAGACAGAGAGGGAGAAAGGTTTAAAAAAAAGAAAACACCACGTTTAGTTTATGTATTTAACAACCTCAGAATTTCGTACGTGATGTTATACATGCAGTCGTGAATAAAGGATTTAGCAGGGTGTGAGTAGGAATAGATGTTGCCAGTTCGAAAATCAACTTGGCCATATTTATTTTTACTCTGATTCTATTCTGAAATTAACTTAGACATTGGAAATTACAATATTTAGCATAATATTAATTCTAACGTTTTTTCTTTGATCTAGATTATTGACGAAAATTAAGATCCCGTACAACGCCGGTTAGTCCTGCTGGTAACTTATATTATTGCATTTTGCTAGAATTCTGAAAGACAACCTCATCATACTAAATCAGCTGTTACTACGGCATGTATGCGTATTTTCAGTTCCTATTTTTGTCTTTTTCGCGAGGTCCATTTCGAATTACTTTTATTTTTGTGCATTCTTCTGTTGCTTATACTGAAACAGTTTGTTTGCTTTTTCTATCTAATACATTCAATCCCACCTGCCTTTGCGTCATCTTATTTATATATATTTTATATTCTACACCTTGATATATATTTTATATTCTAAACCTAGATCAACATTGTCACTGCAATATTATTATTAGTAGTAATAAGACACCGATATCATTCTTGTGAATAGAAATGAGCCCCGGTATGTTATCTTTGCACACACCTTCTAAGGAGTAACACTTAGTAGTGAACTGGGATTATATTCAGTTGTCATAGATCGAGCAGATCACGTGTTATAGTAAGAGAGAAACATTTATTAAATTGTCGGGAAAAGAAACGAAACATAAATATAACGATTAGGAAGTCCTTTCTCATTGCCATAATGATTGGAAATTATAATTAAAAGTCATAAGAATATATGAAACAAGTATCTAGCCGGTGAAAGCTATTGAGCTGAAATAATGCATTCATGTTTAATATATTCTAGTCCGCAGTCATTAAGTAATCCCCAATACAGATTCCAACTAATTAAGAAGAATATATTAATATGACAGGCCACAACATTGTACACACCTGGAGTTCACATAAAGCAACCAACACAATCACCAACGAATGCTAAAAAAATGGCTCATCAGTTTAGATTAAACTGTCGCAGTAGAATACCTTATTTAGTAAGTTAATTCATTAGAACCCTTGTGTAATTCTCAGCATTTGATTCATCATCATACACCATTAAAAGCGTACCAGATAATATGTTACATTGCCCTAATATAATTTTATCGTAAGTCTTCATGTCTAGGCAATTTGTATTTGGATGTTAATATTATACGTTGTTTTGTATCTCTGTAGACGTTATTCTCTTTTGAATAAATCGCTCACAATGAAGTGATGAACTTTGTCGACTAGATGTATTCCTCTACTTTTTCTGAAATACCATGTTAACTAGCATTGCTCTAGTCCGTCAGTCGTCATGAGAATTAATATTATGTCCCTTTCAGTCTAAAATGTTTCAACTGACTATTCACAACCTTCTATATATTTCACTTCCTTAACTTGATCTCTCTGATTTCCTTTTGTGTGTGTTATGTTGACTACGTCAAGGCTTAATAACATAAACACATACACACCAGAAAACAATTACACACGATTGCACATTAGACATTGTTAGAATATCCGGTGTAGCAGGGATAAAGGGTTATAACAATACTAGCCTTAAACTGATATATTATGACGCAAGCGCTAAGCCACGTCACACTCAGAAGGTAATCCAACTGTCCCAGTGGCGGTCACCAATAAATGTTGCAGCAATCAATAGTGTAGTTCTTACGCTTGGTCGCTTCTATACATGTCACGGGCTAATATCTCTGGTGTGTGTAAGTGTGACATCGCGAACTTTGACCGCATTCTGGGAAAGGCAGCGTTGACCAAGTTTGCGCTCTCTAGAAAAAGACTGGAGGGGTCGTATCGTCTTCGTCGACCCGGTCGTACTTCCTCCACGTTGTGTTAATTGGTCAAAAGTCCGGACCGGGGTCAATCGGAGAACTGGAAGTCAATTGAGAGATCAGATTAGTTAACTCCTGACCCTCCTATCGTCTCGTTGGACCCTACGTGGTTTTCTAAATATTTACAAGCTAACCAATCTATCGAAATCGTCCACGAGAGCCCGACAATTTTTTTTACAACATGACCTACCTTAAAACTAGCATTCTTTAAAATATCACAAATGAGATCGTATTATGAAAATATATATGACTGAAAAAAGTGGCACGTGTCACAAATAAAAAAATATATGTATAAACGCTGCTCGCATAGATTTTACGCCGAATACATGATTTACTCCAGTATATAAATGAGAATGTTCTCTATCGCTCTAAGACCATCGAACGTATCCAGGATGCTTCATCGGTGATTACTATACAGCTGTCAAATATACCTCAAGTAGTGAACATACTAATAAATTAAATTAATTTATTCATCAGTCACTAGATTACTCTATAAATCCATTTAAACAAACTATATCCACATAAATTCGAAGAGCAAAAACTTCGACTTTCACAAAAATACAAAAATGCAAAAATATTTAATTTATTTATCAGCCACTAGATTAATCTACATTTCCATTTTAACAAACTCAAACATTTCATATTTCCAACTAAGTTACCTCCCTTAGATCCGAATTTCTTCATTAAAATCACTCCAATCTGGCTAAAAGATTTTTAACACGTTAACGGTTTTTCCTTTTAGAACGCATACCTTCAAAAATATAACGGCTAATGATACAAATTCATAATTTGGCTCACGGGAATTTCAGAGAAACCCTTTCATTATTTTTGTTTTTAATTTTTAATTTTTAATTTTTAATTTATTTTTTATTATTATTATTTTTTTAATCTTTAAATTCATTTTTAATTTATTTTTATTCATTATGTTTTTATTCATTATGTTTTTATTCTTTCTTTTTTTATTCTTTTTTTATTCTTTTTTTATTCTTTCTTTCTCTCTCTCTCTTTTTATTCTCTATATTTTTTTATATTAATTTCTTCTTCTTTTTTATTCTCTCTCTCTCTTTTTATTCTTTTATTCTTAGTATTGAAATGTTTTTATATATATGTTTTTATATATATTTTTTTATATATATTTTCATATATTTTTGATTTTTTATTCCCTTTAATCTTGAATTCCCTCGTGTTTTAAATCTCAACGGTCTTATTACACTAAA
>OY744517.1:69349493-69376993 GCA_963556195.1 Sepiola atlantica
TTCATTTTTGGTAATATAAGCACCATCATTGGATATACATTTTCTGAGATTCTTTTTCAACTTAACGGTTAACACTTTCCGCACTTATACATTATTCCGGTGAGGCCCACTCTTGAATATGCATTAAAAGCAATAACTCATTAAAAAGATATACACCTGAAGCGTATTCAACGGTTGGCAACCAGGATGGTGACCAGAGGGGATTTTGAAAGTTAAATTATAGCAGTTTCCTACAAACCGCCATGTTGTTTAAATATCTATGACTTCTTAGTTGCCAGCTGATTGGTTCAAGCCATCTACTTCCGCTTTGGCTTGACCGATCAGTGGCCTTCTCTTAGACAAATCTCGTATGGCTAGCATAACTATATAAACATTTGTGTGCCATCCCCTCTCTCTCTCTCTCTCTCTCTTTCTATTCTGTGGCATGAGACAACACTTCTCTCTCTTTTTCCCTCTTTAGCACTGCCAAACACACGCCCACCTCTCTGGGGACGCAACATAATTTAGCCCTGGGTTCGACTTCGACAAAAAGCCAATTACCAAAATGACTACTGCCGCATACTCGGTTCTCGCTTGAGCAGTGGAGGATGCGGAGGGATTTTAAACTGGCGTAAACGATCATCAAAAGGAATTTAAATCTACCTTTCGCAGAACTTTTCACACAGAGCGAAGAAGCAGTTTTCTCGCAAAAGATATACCATTGAAACTTTCGTCTGAATAGAAGAAAGGCAGCATCCGTGTTTCTTCTCTGTAGAACAGTCTTCCAGAGGAGGTCGTGACAAAAGCTATCATATCCAGGTTTAAAACCGTCTCGGACAAACATTCAGATTCTATGTAGACGTAAATACTTTCTACCGGACTCTGTACATGACTGATTGCAATTGGCTATTTTCTAAATCAAAATACAATGATTTGATATGTCAATGTTTTAAATAATAGCTATTATTCCTGTATTGATTCTAACATAAAACACTTGCACTCGAGAGATGCATATGTTTACTGAAAGTAAAACAGTTAATTAGTCGACTATAGTCGAGGACAACGCGAATGCTCTATTTTCATTAGTTGCTACACCATAATGTAGGGGAGGGCGTCACTCGTTTCCCAGGAGTACTCCACTTATACTTGATCCTCACCATATAATGCTAAGTGTTAAGAAAAGGTGGATTAAATATTATTTTCTGAGTTATTGGTATGACTCAACATGAGCGGACACTCAAATCATTGTGCTTTCTAGTATATATATATATATATATATATATATATATATATATATATATATAATATTTGATGTGTAGTAACGTGTGGTTTATATATTGTTTGAGAATGTATCTCTATTGCACCAGTACTCCACTTATACTTGATTCTCACAATATAATGCTAAGTGTTAAAAAATGGGGCATTAAATATTATTTTCTAAGTTATTCATATGACACGACATGAGCGGACACTCAAATCATTGTGCTTTCTAGTATATATATATATATATATATATATATATATATATATATATATATATATATATATAATATTTGATGTGTGGTAACGCGTGTTTTATATATTGTTTGAAAATGTATCTATGTGCGTAAGTACTTTTGAGTAAATAATAAGCCATTACGTTCCGCTCGCGAATACTACGACACGAATTTCCTGTAAAAGGTCAACAGAGTACACCTAATTATTTTCCACTCCAGGAACTTTCTATTTTACTTTACTCCATAACTCAATCATGGAGGAAACCCGTCCGCAAAAGACAGACGTGACTTTTAAGCCTGTCTTAAAGAAACGAAATGGGCTGGAAATCGGAACGCACTCCTGTCTTTCGTAATAAATTGACAACACCTACATATAAATACATAATTAGATAGCACTCTTATCTATACAACATTCTAGCTTAGTTTAATATTACAGGGCAGTGAGGGTATTAGTTACCTATTAAGAAAATTAAACGCACATAAAAATCTTTTTAATGTCCTCTCCCGGAAAATTATCGCGATATTCTTAATGCACAAAAGGAATGAACGCGTGTTTTACGATTTATGAGCTTGTATGCGTTTATTTTACATGAAAAATAGCGGACATATCTGAACAAGGAGATATCATATCATATATATATATATATATATATATATATATATATATATATATATATATTTATATATTACATGTTATTCGTTATGTTTGTCTTGGCTATGTATATACAGTATAATCACGTTGGCAACACTGGTTCTTAATAGTTCACTGAAGCAATGTTGAAACTGAACAGCACAAGAGGTGTGCCGATTTGGGAATAGCAGGCTGTATGTTGAAGGATGAGTATATACATGTGACTGGGGAGCGGTTGCCAATTAATAGTGGTTATAAATCTATTTCCCTGAAATTAGGACACAGACTCAATCTACTCAGGGTGAATGCACCACTGGTAGAAGAAAGGCGGCCGTTTATTGAGTTATAAATTACAATCATTAAGTGAATATTAATCGAAACCAGTGACACATGTTAACGAGGGTAAGAGTAAAAAGCTGTTATTTCTCAAATAAAATCACAAGTTAAATAGATGCGGAGTTCAATTGTCAGTAACTCAAGACGATAGAAACATTACACTTCGGCATGGTCATGCTAGACACTCTCATGATGGCTAAAATAGATAAATATATGAAAAATAATGTATCAGGAAACGTAGGTAGCATCCAACAACTCGTTCGGTTAAAACTGGATTTACTTGTCACCCATAACAGCAAGAAATATGTATCCCGATATCAAAATGTTGGAAAATTCAGCCCACCTCACAAAGCGATTTTGATTGGGTAAAACACGGATCCGTCGGCATTCCTCGTTGAAGCCTCCCAAGTGATCGGCAATACTTCCGAAGTAGGTCGTAATGTTAAACATCCAGGACAGGTGTACCGAAAAGGTTACCAGGCAGGAGTAGGCGCACTTGACACATATAACATGATTGCTTTTTGAAAATAAAATAAACGTTGACTGAAGTCAAGCCACCTTGTTTGGAGAAACAAACACGGTGAAGTGTAAGACATTCAAAATAGTTGTTTGAAAGCGCCTGCAATAGTTAGCAACAGAAGGAAATACCCCTCACAAAATAAACGCCATCGGAACGTGGATGCATTGACAGCGAAGTTCTAGCAAGTCATTTTTTTACCAAAATCATACCAAGGGGATATTTCCGGTGTTTATGGAAACAACCGGCCAACCAGGCAACTAAATACTGGTGGTGGTTAGTAGAGTAAATAAATTAAACTTTTAATTATTCTCCGTCGTTCATAGTAATCTATTCATCTATTCGTCCTGAGGCAGATTTAAATAATGATAAAGGTGAACGAAAATTCAATATGTAGGGATTGGTATACTAGAACTGAAATAGATATGTTTTATTTATTACATAAATAGAATATTTCTTGGAAGAAGACGTGTATAAACAATGAAGGCATTTCGTAGTTACATTCATACATCGAACGGAATTCTAATTGCTAATTACTACAAATAAAAAGTAAACATTAGTTCATGAATAAAATAGTAAATATTATTTTTCTTACATAAATTTAAATTATGTGTTCTAGTATATCAATACATTCTACACAATGAAGTAATGCCCGGGAAGATTACATAATGAACGCAGAACAAATGCTACAGTACCCCCTCCCGAGAAAAAAGGAAGAGCTTATGCCTGAGTGTATTGTATCATGAGTAACAAACATATATCACCCTACCTCCGAAGGAGAAGATAATGCCTGGGAGTATAGTTTAATGATAACAGAAAATATATTTCATTACACCTTTAATAAAAAGTACAAGGTGATTATTGGAAAGATCGTACGATGACAACAGAGCATATCCTACACTACTCCCTTCAATTTAGCATGGAATGTAGTACATTTCTTTAGAATTGATCATTAAGTAATAATAATACACAATCACAATTAATAGAATGAATACTAAATATACTTTTGACTTCAGAAAAACAGATACCACATCTTTATTAGTAATATATACATTTTCTACCGTAATCCATATGTTATCGCGAGTTTCGTATACTTTCTGAAATATCTACCCTGACTAGTAAGATAGAGTTAACTTTGTCAAATATTAAAAGTAATTCGATGGCTTAATGTCAATAGACAATTACATTTTCATGTGTTTCTCTTAATCTTTTTTAAAAATAAATAATAGGATTTTAGACGAACATTTATGAGTTTTAATGGCCACTAGTTTAATGACGAGCAATGTTCGGAACAATATGAATAAAAATGGTCGCCATTAAAAAACTAGGAATATTTCAAGTTGAAGATTACGTCGTAAGGCTTCATGAAAAAAAGGGAGGTCATTTTTTCAATGGCGCTGAGAGTTATGGGATTCTAATTCAGGGCTTATTAATTCCATTTAGTAAATGTGGTCCATTTGAATGAAATAAAAAAAAGAAAAATAAAGCTTTGTTGTGAGAACGAACGTGTAAAAGATCGCCTCGAGTCCTCATTCGTAATTGCACGTACAATTAGTGATTCTGATGAGTTTGTCATGACAAATTGTTTTCTTGCCATTTAATATAAAATGGGATGCATCCGAGGTGCCCTGCAGTATAAAGATAATAGCTTTCAAATATGTTAAATTACATTGAAATTACGAGTATCGTCGTCATCATGATGAATAACGTTATCAAGCACCTGAGGTGTACGTTAGAAGAGGAAAACATCTTTATTTGCTTCGAAAGTAACACACCATGTTTTAACAAGCCGCGCGTGCGTGGTCCCCCTCCGTATGTGACTCGATGTGGCGAGTGTAAAATGCAATAAATTTGGGCAATTTAGGGAATTTTTTACCCCACTTTGACCCCCTGGGGGCGCGAACCAGAATGTTTCTGATGTCAATGGTGCTCATTCCATATCCAGAACAATTGCCTCTACATTTTGGCCAAGTTTCAGAAACATTGAATCGATGGATCAAACGTTATGGGATAAAAGGGTCATTTTTTGCCATTTTGGGGGCTTTTGACCCCCTGGGGGCGCGAACCAGATTTTTTGCAAGATCAGAGATACTTATTTTCTTTTAGGAACAATGGCCTCCACATTTTGGCCAAGTTTCAGAGAAATTGAATGGATGGATGAAATGTTATAGGGGAAAACATTTCATTTCGGAGCCTTTTGACCCCTGGAAGGACTAACCAGATTGTTTTTCAAAAAAAGAAGAATGTCACTTGATAACCTGACCAAAGTTACAACTTTATGCAAAATTTCAGAGAAATTCAATGGATGGTTGCGGAGAAAAATCCGGACGGACGGACGGACGTGCCTCAAAACATAAGTTCCCCGATTTATAAAATCGGGGGACCAACTATAAAAGAACGTAATATTACTGCGAATTCTATTTTTTTTCATGAAGCTCTTTACGAATATGATTCAGTAAAGTAAAAAGTGAAGTGGTCGAGCATAGTCGAGGACGACCCGGAGGCTTCATTTGCATGGCTACTACACCGAAGCGTAGAGATTGGTACCACTCATTTCTTAGGATTACTCCACTTAACATTGCTTATCATATTATAATGTATTGTAAGGGCTATCAAGTACAGTTTTCCGTTGTCTTTGGGGTTACTCTGTCAAATATTAAACCCTGGTCTCCCAACGAACACTTTAACCATCAGGCCGAATGGGCCGGTTCAAAACTTGTATTTATTGAATTAAAATTTTAAATGAGCAAACGGTGATGTTCTTGAAGTATAGTAAGTAAATAAGTATGTAGGTATTTTGTATATAAGTCTATTTGCAATGCGGTTGAGGCCGGAGCGATGGAAGAGGAGAAGAAGCAAAATAGATAATGATACATTAATAAAATCGAAAGAATTATGAGAATCAATGCTGACCACGCGAGGCAAAATAAAATAAAATTAATAAATAAATTAAATATGGACATATAAAAAAATCACATTATCTGCAGATAAACATTTTACTGCGACATACACATTCACATCTAACGACAGAATGTAAACGTGTGTCAGAAGTAAACGGAATAATCCATCATCCTTGAAAAGGGGTGTTACTGCTGAAATATCAATATATATATATGTTTTTATCTTTCCAGATTTTATATAACAGTAAGTCAAAGATATATTAGACAATTGAAAAATAAATAAGTTTAACTGTACAAAAATATAATTTTCATTCTCTCCATTTATATATTTTCCCTGCCACACTACAACCAGCTCTATATATAACATACCTACACACGCACAAACATACACACACAGTCACACACAGATACACACACACACACACACACACATACACATATATATATATATATATATATATATATATATATATGTAGAGTCTAAAGAAGCTTTGAGTCATTCAAAAAAAATTTAAAATGCAGTTTAAATTCCAAGAGAAACTAACTAAATCCAAGATATCGCAAACTTAGCGCTTGCATCAGTCGACCCACCGTTGGAAAATTCATTAATAAAAAAGGGGATTCAAGTATCTAACAGTGAAACAAGAACAGGGGACCTTAACTTGAGTGTGGAATATTAAAACGGGGATCATCAGCTGTTTACCATTTAACTGTTTCGGAGATTTAAAAACAGGAGAGTTATAATATTCATAGCTGTCCAATGGTACTAATCAAACGACCATTTCCCCCAATAATCAAATGTAGAAATAAATCAGCTTTAATTTCACTAATATATACATACATAAATGATAATTATAATTATAATAATTATAATTATAATATATTACCCTTAAGACTACAGTGTAATGAGGTAATTTGCATATCAAATAATATTTTAATTCTCTGTAAGTTTGTAGGAAGTGTGAATACTTAATGGTTTTAGATCATATTTATAATGTATTAGATATATGTATTGTGATAGATTTACACTGAATGGCATACTATCAGTCTAGGAAAAATAACTCAAACGAAGATGTTTTAAAGTAGCGTCTCAATTTCATCTTGACGTGGGTTTGTTAGATATGATTTAGATCGCAAGGAATGTAAGTTAATTTGTTATATTATCAGCATTTTACTATTTATTGCTAAATCCAACATGGCATGCCAAGGTTAAATCCATTTTTACTAAATGACGTTTGATAAAGACATACACATTAAATTGCTGTCGTAAGGAACACATACAATAACTGTCGCATTTATTGGAGTAAAGTAATAGTATACACTGTGTATATACCGGCCCATTTAGAAATAGCCGGTTCATTTGGCATAATAGTGAAACTGCCATCGAATGGGTCGGAAGACCGGGGTTCAATCCATGGTTCCGTCTTACCCGCAACTAAAAAAATTGAACTTGATGCTTCTTTGCTAAACGCACAAATTATAAGGTGAAGAACAAAGGTAAAGATGTTGCGATCTTCCCTTTATCTCAGTGAAATTAAAAGGAATACTTTCGCTCTCCCTCGACTATGATTGATTATTTTACTTACTATGGTTTCGTTTAAAAGTAATTGAGTAATCAAGGCTTACTAAACAATTATTCCCGACGTTGTTCTTGTAACCTGCAGGTTCATTGTCATCTACCGATTCCTCTAGGAGAAATATATTATAAGTGTTCCATTCTTCAAGTTAACACCAACTACAGACAGTAAATTTTAGTCATTATATTCTGCATGATTTAGCATGCTGAATACAATACAACATTTCTCGGAAGAAATCACTTCCGTGGAGCCGTTTTTTCGAAGAGTGATTTTATGAATCAGGATTTGTGTCATGGAAATCGCCCTGACAATGCACGAAACCACTTGATGTACGAAGCTAAAATAAATATTACTTCAAGGCCCCAAACTAGCAAACGATTTCGGCTGCTGTAGCCTCCGGCTTTCTTCAGGTGTACTCTTCGAACTCCATAATATTTCTGTCGAACTCGGGAATCTGGGCGGAATTTCGAACTGAACCCTTTATTTAATCCACGGGGGTAGCATGCCATTGTTCAGTCAGTCATGACTGTGAAAAGTCATTAGTAATTTGCAATTCTTCGTATCGCCCACACCGAGGATTGAACCTTTAGCTGCAGATGACTATCACTAAGAACTGAATTTAACTTAGTACTATATCCACTACAACTCCCGTTGATTAAATAAATGGTCCCGTTCGAAATTCCATCCAGATTCACGAGTTCGAGAAAAAATATTCCTGAGTTCGAAGAAATACAGCTGAAGAATGCCGGAGGTTACAGCGGCCGAAACGTTGTGATGATAGCAGTTAAGGTGAGAAGTGTAGTCCGAATAACCAAAATTATACGAATTATCAATCCTCATCTAAAAAATTCAGAAATACAAAATAAATATGTTAATGAGTTCGTCGCTGACCTTAGTATCGAAAGAATAGATCTACTTAAATATTTTGATATATCTCATAGATTTTACTATGAGATATATCAAAATAAGTAGATCTATTTTTTTATGTTTAAGTGACTCAATTTAAATAAACAATAGCGCAACTGAATGGCAAATGAAGTTTTCTATTAAAATCATGTGCACCATCACTAGTATGCCTTGGTTATTCTAGATGAGCGCGCTCACCAGTCACAAGATTGGCCGCCATTTGAAAATTTGATGATGAATCTCATTTAGTTAATAGTCTTCAGGTATGTGCATATATAATTAATAGCGCTACTGTTAGAAAAAAACACACACTTGTTGTAACTTATTACGTTTTAACCTTGTGTTATACATGAACATTCATAATCCTACTTTGTTAGCTCGTGCCTTCTGTACGCGCCTTTTCTGTGATTTTGATAAACTGAAGAAAACGCTACTTGCAAATAAGTTGTTACATACCTCGGAAAAGCACTAAGTCAAGACAAAACTGTTTGAAGACAGAGACTGTATATTCGACTTGATCTTCGTGCTAAATAACTGCCTAGTGGGGTGGGGGAGATAGGGAGAAATAATCACTGTTTAATCATATCTCATTAGTACATTTTTCAAACGACATGTTCACACTTCTAGTGCTTCCCACGAGCTCTTTACTGCTCTCACTCAGTCTCTCTTTTATCATTTGACGTCACATTCGTTTTAATTTTAATCCATTCTTACGGCCAAGTAAAAATCATCTCGAGTTCACTAAGTTTATTTCAACTGAATGTTCATTACCTGTTACTTTCAACTAACCAATTCATATACTAGTGGGTTTACTTGGCTAATATCTAACATTATAAGAGTAAAGTGCATTTAACATGTTGCATTAATTACACAAATGATCTCGAAATTTATTTTCATTAAAGAAGAACAGGATCAGATAATTAATACTGCTACTAGAAATGTTTCCGGAAATGAATATATTAATAAAAATAACTACGGTATGTATAATTCTACAACACATTCTCATAGAGCTTTCCTTTTGCGTTCAGCATAAAATCAACTCCCCACAAAATAAAACTACAGTATTATTCAGCTCTTTACGCGTGAAACATGTGTATTCACCTCCAATACAACTTTGAACTTCTTTAGGGCTTCTAAGTTGCTAGTAATAAACACCCCTTGCACTTAACGTACTTCCAAAACCAAAAGCCAACCGGTGTGAGTTGATGTGTTCCATTCTTTCAGGATTATATTCTCTTCTTCAAATGATGCTTCTTAAAAAAGTGAATAAAACTACTACTTAATTTCAACTTTTTGTACTTTAGTTATCTGTCATGAAAATCAATTCACTATTTTCTACATATTACAAATAACAAAACATTCCCTTCGTTTGGGAACAGGTTGTATATATCACATTTTCCGGTCAAATAAACCAAGCATTAGAAAATAGGTATATTGCTGTTTAATCGTTAGAATTTTGTTAGTTTTGTAGTAAAACTGTGTTCCTAATAACGTGCCTCCCCAGAAGGGTAGTTGACACATGTTTTTTTTTAAAGGGGACCTCTGGATTGGAACAAAAATAAAAATCGGCTCGAACTAATATTGTTTCTACTTTACTGACTGATGACAAAAATGTGTTGTATCAGAACAGATACTACACTTTGCTCCTATCACAAAAATAGGTGTTGCTTGCTTATTTTTATATGAAACTTAATTATAACTATGTATATGTTTAAGCAATAGAGTAAGGAAACTACGAACGAAAGAAGAAGATATTCCCTTTAAGAACAATATGGTACACTACATTAAAACTATCCACCCGATTCACCAATAGACAGAAACTCCGGCGCCTAACTCTTAGTTTCTAGACGACTATAATCATATTGACAGACTGATTCCCGTATGATCACCGACGTTAAGTGACCTTGATCCTGGCCAGTACTAAATGGGCGACACTGTGGGTAGATTGGGTGATATATGTAACAAAAGTTGACGCATAAGACATGGATTTACAAATCAGTCGTATACAAGACGTAGTCAAAATAATCCAACAATTTTTGACATGCTGATACCTCATTGTAATGCAGTTTCATATTTATGTAGTTTTTTTCGAAGAACTGCAGGCTTGTGGAACTCCTTTCCTGGTGACTGTTTCCTCCTACATAAATCTTTGTTTTTCTTGAGACTAAGTCCAATATGGATCTTTTGTGTTTGCGCTAATCATCTTTGGTTATTGTTAGTTCCTTAAATCAAATGACTCCATACCTTGTTTGGAGCGATTTCCATGAAATAAAATCAAATGTTGGTTCTTTGATCTGATCAGAAAAAGAAAACTATTTATTACAGTTTGTATTTCTGTCTAGCACTATCAACGGAAATATCTGATTTGACTATGTAAATCTTCTAGAATGTATTCTAATTTTCTACAGAAAGCTGGATACTATGAGTAAAAGCAGATATATCGATAGTTATTCCTTAAGATACGAGTGTCTTTCAAATTTTAAATTCAATACATGATGTATACTGGCAAAACCGATCTCTTAGTTTTCGGTATACTGTGAAAATCTTTAGTGGAAACATGCACTCAGTTTAATCTATTATTTGATGTAACATCTTTTGGTAAGTGGTCTTTATAACTAACACGCATATTTATAAATGATATAAATTAATGCTTTAACTACCATATGAAGTGAGATAAATCTTTGAAAGCAATTTAAATATAAATCAGTGATATTTAAAAAGAATTTGACTGCTAATGAGTAAGAATCAAAAAAATCATCGAATTAAAACCTATAATAAATGATAGTTAATTAAAAAAGACATTTTTCAAATCTAATATGATAATTAGTTTACCTTGCAACTGATATCGCATATACATACTCAGTATATAATAATGTAAAATTGACATAACTTGATATAGGGCGTTTGGACTTCATGTTTACTGTGAGAAATGGGCCCAACTTTCGCATTTATTAATTTATATCTGGTTTTATAAGGCGTATTCTTTGCATTTGCAGACCCGCATGAACCAACACGTTCCATCTAAAATTTAACAGGGAAAGGCAGTATCCTTTTGTCAGCATTTTACTGCAACTGTGGATTTTGCGATTGACAAGAAATTGGTTAAACAATTCTTGCTGTGCTAATAACTATCACATAGAGTATCTTGGGGTCCTGCATGTATCGTTCTTTTAAGAATATATATATATATATATATATATATATATATATATATATATATTCCATGATAAATGCCAGTATACTGAAATCATGTGCCCTTAATAAGGTTAAGATGAAAATTCATATACACTAAATGTACACAAGCATGGAAATTCCCAATTGTTTACACTGTTATTGTCATTAAGGGTATGCGAGCACAACAGGGCTATGTATTTTACTGGTAGGAATTTCTCTTAAGCGCACCTCACACACTTCATCCACTTATGCATAGAGATATATACTGTAGTGATGTGATAATGAAATGGTTTGGTTGATATGTAGTCATACCCTTAATGACAATAAAAGTGTAAAAAATTTGGAATTTCCTTGCTTTTGTACATTTTGTGTATATGAATTTTGATCTTAACCCTATTAAGGGCACATGATTTCAGTATAATGGCATTTATCATGGAATGTCACTACTTTTGTAAAGGCTATGCCTCAAGACAATGGTAATTTTTAAGTTTTGTTTTTTTTAATTTCTGGAAAACTAAGGTATATGGTAAACTGAAATTAAAAATGCCATCAACTAGACCCTAGAACCTCTATCTCTGCCAAAAATCAGCGCGATGAGATACAAGGTGGCACACACGTACGTACGTACACACGGATAACACAAAATCACTCCTGACCTTTCTGGATCTCTGTGGTGCTTTGACTAATGATGCTGAAATTCTACACACTTCTAGAACCTATCAAATGAAAATTTTGTGCAAAGTTTTAAATAATTTGGTTTATTGGTTTTTGAGTTATGACTTATCAAAGAAATGAGATTTCTAGCATAGGTCGTTTTGAAGTCTATTAAGAGATAGAGCGCTATCGCGCCTCCCTTGATGTGTAACACTATTTAAGGGAAGTAGAAATAGGCTGTCAAATTAATACTTACATGCTTTGTTTCCTCTAATTGGATTACTGAAAACTGTGCTCAGCACTAACTAGTAATACCAGCTTGTAATGACAACAATTGCATTTAATTCTCTTCTTTTCCCATAACTTCTAGGTAGGTCGACTCGATTAGGAGGGTCAAACTTGAAAGTTTAAAGATGACTCGGGTTTTGGGTTCGAATCGTGCGACAGAGATAACAGTTATTTTCTACATTAATTATTCCCTGAAAAGGAAACAACATACGTGGATAAGAATTGAAAATATTTATTATAATGTTATATATATATATATATATATATATATATATATATATATATATATATATATATATTTCATGTATCCACATAAAATGTTATAAAGAGAGATCATTTTTTATGTATCAATATTTAGTATTTACTTCAACAGTGATCGGTACGTAAGTAGATCTAGGTAGTAAGTTATGAAAATATATTTATTGCAATTAAGCTACACAGAGTTGCCTGCGTTTCATTTCCGGGTTAGTCTATAGACTAAAATTCATTCTAACCTGAGGATTCCGTCCGGAGATAAACGCAAGAGCCTCTGTTTAGCTTAATTGCCATAAATATATTTTCATAATTTACTATATATATACATATATATATATATATATATATATATATATATATACTAATGATAATAGAATTAGCGATAAGTCAAATATCGTAGAGCGATCTATCTCGATAAAATAAAGCTCAATACGTTGAGTAGAGCAATCAATTTTAAAGAAAGAAAGATGAATATAAAAAGTTGTACAAAATTACATAAAGTTACATAAATTAATACAAATTAAATATATATATATATATATATATATATATATATATATATATATGTATATATATATAGTCTCGGAAGTTTCTCAACCATTAAAACTATATAAAAAAAACAAAAAACAAAAAACTTATAGTCTCAAGTCTTCCAGTGGAAAATCACTCATGTAAGTCAATTTATTTTTTACAGTTATTATATTAGTTAGTTTCTAACACCATTTTAAGGGATCATCAGTTGTTTACCATGAAAAACTGTTTCGGGAATTTAAAAACAAGACAGTATTTAATTTCATGGCTTCCCAGCAGAGTTGATCAGACCCCACTTCCCTTAAAAGACAAAAACATAAACGTTCCTTATACTAAATCTACGTTTTGTTCCATATAAATGTTTTGCTAACTTATATTAGTTATTTAAGACACACACAAAAAAAAAAATTACCTGTGCTGTTCGTCTGTCTAATAAAATTTATTCGTTACTCACAAAAATGTTGTTGCATTTTAAAGTGTTTGGACGAATCCATATATATATATATGAGCACATTTTTTCTTTTTTATCTTTCAGAAGACCAAATGTTTTTCTGTTAAAATATGTTATCATTGTTTTATAGTTTAATCTGTCTTTCAAACATATATCCGCTATTCCAAATGATATTCGCTTCATAGGACTACTCGCTCCTTACAAATATTTCTTTTAATCATCGGGGGCGTAAAAATACCCTAACCATAACACTTACCCTACCCCTAACCCTGGTATAGTACACAGGCACAATGCTACCGCACTCGGTGAGATAGACGCGTAGATATTATTAGATGATCCATCTAGGAGACGCGAACTCTTATATAAAACCTGCGCAGTACATCGTCTTTCAGTTATCATGCCTCAGTTTGTCACTAAAACCATACTTTGTCGAAGGCGAGCGTACTGTGCGTGTCGTACAATCTCAAAACATGTCCATCTACATGTTCATATATTCGTACATGAGAGTAAATGGTAGGAGCCAACTAAACAAGTATCAAACAGTATATATGGCTATGTGAACCATAAACCAGTAGCTTTGTATGCCATATCTGTAGCAATCCTTGTAGAAATACGTCGGACCTGCTAAGTCGCCCGCGTGCCGACAATCGGACATTGTAATCTTGTAGGGATAGCTTTCTTCTATGAAGAAGTGCTAATCACTATGCATACCAGAGAAAGTGTGTTTGTCTGTTATAGAAATCGATATGTTAGTAGAAAATTGAAATACGTTTAAATAAGGATTACTGTTTAGAAGAATATCATGAGGCAATTATAATTTCAATCCGATTGTATCTGGTATAAGTAGAAAGCAATATACTCGTTACTATCCAACCCTGGAATATGCTTGTTAATTTCATATGCTCTTCATATGATTTACATGTCTTCATTATTGAAAAAAAACTTATTTAAACCCTCTATTTTGAAATTATTTAATTAGCGAACTGGTGATGAATATATCAAATTGATTTTATTGTAATTGTAATTAATAAAGTTTATATATTCATGATTAAAAATTAATTTTAAAATTTTACTCTGATGTACTAATGAAAATGAAATTGTTTTTTGTAAACATGTGTACATATGGATACACATTTTTGAGTCTTTATTCTTGTTGCTTAATAATAATATTTACACTTTTAATTAATTATGTCATGAATTTAATAATCTTCAGAATAATAATATAAAGGCTTTGTTTGGCATAATCTGTTAACAAATTAGCTTATTTTTTATTTGCAGTATTTAAATGTATAAGTCCATTTTATCAGATCTAAGTTGATAAATATAAATATTGTATTGCTTGATACCTTGTGGACATCTTGAATTGTTTTATGTTTTTAACTAATCTCATTTTTAATATATATATGTATATATATATGTATATATATATATATATATATATATAGTGTGTGTGTGTGTGGAAATATATGTATAATTAGAAATATATGTATAATTCAAACGAAGAAACGTTTACTCTAAAAATATACTGTCAGATGTAAAATCTATTCATTACTTACGAATGGTCTTCTCATATCTCTCTCTAAATATCAGTCTTTCTGTATAGCTTTCTGTTCAGTTCCACGCACGGATATATATATATATATATATATATATATATATATATATATATATATATATATCTTTAACTAAAATTAAAGTGACGAGCTTCAGACTCTGGGGTACCGTTTTCGAATCTCACTAGGTAAAGCCACACTGCTGCGTAGTTAACGACGAACAACGTGTCCGTGAATGATTATATTTTAGAAATATATTGGGGCATGACATTGGTTAAGAGACAATTATTCCCAACTAGCATTGAGGTAGAGTGCTTTTCGCTCAAAAGTATAGCAAACAAAAATTTTAAAAAATAAATGATATATATATATATATATATATATATATATATAGAGAGAGAGAGAGAGAGAGATAGAAGAAAAAAGAGTGATAAATATGCGACGATTGTGCAAGGTGTATTCAGTAATAAACTAATGTTTATTATTCTTTCCTTAAGGTGTGTCAACGTGATTGTGCCGTATATATATATATATATATATATATATACACCCCCCCCACACACACACCCACGGCACACTCACGTTGACACACCGGTTCCCGTTAGATCACCGAAGTTAAGCGGCGTCGAGCCTGGCCAGTACCAAATGGGTGACCATTTATGGATTACCAGGTGCTGTATGTGCTCTCTGCTTATCTCGGCATTGTCGTCTTGTACTACTACTTGCCACTGGAATCAGGCAATGCCGACTCAGGAGAGCGGTTGTTGGAGATTGCGCAGCCCTTGCAATTACAAATTCACGCGAGGGGCACTCATACGTCGAAAGCGACGGGGAGAGTCCATTGAAAAAAAAAAAAATATATATATATATATATAAATACAGAGAAAAAATTAGGGAAAAGTGGAGAGAAAACAAACGTCTCTATCACTATCACCGTTTAAGTAGAAAGCCCCGAGAGTTTCCTGACGCACAGTTAACCCGGCTCAAACGATCTTGGGGCACTTGAGAGTATTGAAATCCCAGTTCAAGAGGCACCTGCCATGTATGCTAGTAAACAGTCGAAGGGAAAGTAAAGAGAGCATTAATTCTAGAAGTGCCCCACCTGCCATCCCGCGCAGCTAAACTCAAGTACCTTGAAACGCGACTGTTTACTCTTCAATCGAGTTAAGCGAGCACCCGACCAAGCTGCTACGCAAGACAGAAATACCAGACACTTAGGAAAGCGGTATCATTTGTTTGTTTTTTTAGAGAAATAAAATGACATACCATAGGGAACATTGGCGGCTGTCGACTATGGAATTTGATAGTAAGCAAGTGTAATGAGATGATGTGTGTCTAAGGACCAATTATTTATGTATATTTATTCACACACGCATATTTAGTCTCTATTTTTATTCATATCAATATGTTAGCCATATATGAGCATATATGTTCCAGCTACAGAACAATTAGACAAAGCTTGCTCAAGCTGATTTGTAAAATACATATTGTATTATAACTTGAAATGATGAACGTTGCCCGAATAAGATAGTTGCTGAACCAGGTATGCATATATGTATAAAAAATGCCAGTATGAATAGAATTGTATGCTACATGAATATATCGCTCCCCTTTAATGCAGCACAATAATGTTAACACATTTCGGATTCACAGCATCGCATATCTAAATCCCATGGGTAAAACTTCGCCGGTAGTACTATATATAAGCAATAAATATTCGCGCACCGAATTTCTTTTAAATGTATTACTTAGTATAACTCAATGTTTAATGTAGAGCATTTTTTTCTCTTTTTGTATCGAGCTTTTTTTTACACTATAGGAGTGCGAGTTGGGGGCTCACCCTCTAAATGAAAAACTTTAATAAAACATAATGTGCTGATGTTAGTCACCGCTATGCCGGGTATATATATATATATATATATATATATATATATATATATATATATATTGTCAAATATATAATGATCGGTTCATTAGTCATTCTGTGCAAGAAACATCTCTGACTATTGAGTAAAATATGACTTTCGTATTGAGGTTCGAACCGTGTAACCGGCAGGTATTGTGTCATTCCATACTGATGATTGCAGGTTTGTATAACAGTGGCGCGTCTCTAAACTTTTGATTGTTTTGTACAAGATAGGCACGTCTCTAACTTTGTTATTCTTTTCACAACAAAATCGTGTCTCTAAACTTTGGATTCTTTTGTACAACAGAGGCGTGTCTCTTATCTGTGGATTCTTTTTGTACAACATAGGCGCGTCTCTTAAATTTTAATTATTTTGTACAACAGAAGCGCGTATCTAACTTTATGATTCTTTTGTACAACAGAGGGAGTCTTTAAACTGTGGATTCGTTTGTACAACATAGGCGCAGTTGTAATCTTGCGAAGTGTTGGTCACCTTCAGAAATACACTTTTCAGGGGTTTGTGTTATTTACATCACCTATGTAAAACGCTTTACTGGAAGCTTGTGTAGGTTATCCACCCGTAGAAAACGCTTTTCGGGTGCTTGTACAGTTTACCGCCCCAATGGAAAACGTTTTTGGAGAGCTTGTGCAGGTTCTGTTACCGATGGACAACGTTTTCGGATGCTTTTGCAGTTTAGGTCAACTATAAAAACCCTTTTCGGATGCTTCTGCAGTTTACGTCATCTATGAAAAACGCTTTTAGGTGCTTCTTTAGATTAGGTTACTTATGAAAAACGCTTTTAAGACAATTGACTTCATCAACATGACGTAGTTTCTTAATATGTAACAATGATGTGGGGTAAAACATTAGGTATTGACGGGCCCATTTGATCGACTTGGTATTGTCCAGGATCAAACATTGTCAGATTACAGTATTACTTTCGGTAACTGTTATATATTACATTTCTTCGGACTATTTTCTTCATCAAAACAATTTATCTTCATTATATTCTGAAATAGGTTGGCAAATTATAAGGTATAGACCGTGAGTATTGGGTCTATTAAGCATTGTTCTGACTTTATAATCATTATTAACATTATTTTTCTTCATACATTGATTTTAACAGTTCTTTCGCAGTTAAGTGATGGGGTCCTTACTTGCATTACATTATTAAAAGATAAAGGAAAAAATATAAAAGAGACGGTTAGAGAGAGAGAGAGAGAGAGAGAGAGAGAGAGAGGGGTGGAGAGAGAAGTTTTTACATAAAAATGTTAAACATGCTATTTAACTTCTTTTTTTTTTCTCGGAGCAATAAATGCAAGATTACACTATTACATTTAAGACAGATAGTTCAAGGAGAATGGATTACATTATTATTAGTTTAATACATTAAAATAAGAGCGAAATCACATGGAAATACGGGGAGGGAAGTAATTAATAGGGACATACAAGACAGACGGCTATAGACAAGTAGAGAGATCGAAGCTTGTATATAAAGATATTACACATTACATTTCTAAACCTACTTTATTTTTTTTATCGCAAATTACCTCATATATATGCACTCCCGTAATTTTAAATTTAACAAAATAATAATGTGCACATATTACTCATCGTGTTGTTTATTGCAAAATGTATAACGATCTATTGATTTGTTTTAGAGATATTATGTACATGAAAGTGCATATATATATATATATATATATATATATATATATATATATATATATATATATATATATATATATCATGTAATTGTGTGTTATTAGTGAATGTAGCGTTTGTTGGTTTACGCTTACTAATCTTTTTATTATTTTAAGTTTCTTAAGTGATAAAGGTGCAGAAGATATTTAGGTGGTAAAAATCGTACACATTTTCAGATAAGGCGTCATGGATCAAAAGTAACATGCCAGGCTATTGCCATCAATATCGAGGGTTCGGTGGTTGTCCAAGTTGATGATTTCCCTTAGCAAAAAATATGTGCCCATGAATTAAGTATATATATATATATATATATATATATATATATATATATATATATATATATATATATATATATATATATAAGTTCAGTTTGAATGCTATCGCAATGCAGTTGGGTAGAAAAATATATGTATATGAGACAAGTGAAACATAATAAATTACAATGTTAGAAAATTTTCAATAATCCTCTATTATTAAGTGTGTATTTACCAATGGAATGTGCGAACTAGGATGGTATCAGTAGTGTTATGTTTTTTAAATTTTCGAGGTAAAGCATCTTCAGAAAGAAAATAATACGTATAACTTGATGTGTTTTTTTCATAATTTTCAAACACAACTTCTTACACACTACACACAATGTTTCAAGCAGACTACAGCATCCTTCTCTTATATATATATATATATATATATATATATATATTAATTAATTAACTTTTACGTACATTAAAGAAATCGATGGGCACGTGTTTCTGGCTAGTAGCAGTCATCAGCATGGGTAACCGGGGGAAGGATCGAACCTACCGTATTACTGTCTGCTGTCTGGCGTTTTACTACCATAACACAAACACCTTGCCGAAATATGTACGATGTTTACCGCTATAATGTTACGTAGTTTTGTTTATATTGTTTTACTGGCTATAACAACATAGCTGTTTTCTTAGTATTTTTTCACATTCTAAGCGGTTAAGATGATTGCATTAAGTCGCTTTCTTTAATAAGACGTGTCATTATTTGTTTTTTTATATGTACACATAATGTTTTTACATGCATAAATGTAAATCATGGACAATCTGGGCAAGGATCGAACCTACCATGTTACTGTTTTCAGTAATAATATAATATATATATATATATATATATATACATATAGGTAATCTTATTAACTACTGAACGGATAATTATTAAATTTGGAATATATATTCTAGGCAGCATTGTGAGTAATATGGGCCCATTATTTATTGTAACCCTTACGATTTGTTTGGCGGTCTGACTCAAACTCGCAAAATATGTGTTTAAGAAATAATTGCTCTATATTGCATTTTGAGTATATATAAAATAATTTTTAATTAAGTTTTTAAAAAGAATAGTGCGCACACATGAGCGCTAATAAAATGTATGGGCTCGGTAAAAATCCTTAATTATTGAGCTTATTATAATGAAATATATACTCTAAAAAACAGGGTGAGCAACGTGGATCCATTATTATTTTTTTTCTTTTGTAAACTTTACTATTTAGGTTAGTGCCACCGAAACCGAATCATAACTCCTAAAGAAATAAAAATCATTAAAATTTAAAACTAGTGCTATATTTATTTATCATAGCCAACTTTGGACGAGTATTCTACTTGTTTATATACATATATATATATATATATATATATATATATATATATTTAGGCATACGTTATTATATAGCACGGAGAGTTTGGTTTAATTAATCCTTTTTAGATCTTCTTGATCTTTCGAATAATAGTTTTGTATTCCTGTATAATTGTCGTAGGTATTCTGTTCCATTTTTCACGAGTACTTTCGACTAACTTTCTCAACTGCTTTCAGGCGGAGGGTTGGACTTATGACTTATGAGTTCGAGCTGTATGGTAAATTTATAACATTTTACAAGTACTACGTATTTGGAATGTCATAGGCGCGTGGCTAATTAAAATTTACAATATTAAAATGTAATATATATAAGATGCAATTATTTCTTATTAAAAATCATTCATTATTATCTTGAATTTATCTACTTGTACGACTTATACAACTAATAGCATGAGCATCAGCTTATTAAATGGGAACCCAGTCGCATCCATATTTCAGACCTTGCAAAGACAAGGAACTAAGTATCGTTTCATCTAGAGATGTACAATCTTATAGTTGTATAAATAATTCAGTGATATTTTTAATGTAATTCCAAGGTTGAAAGCACAATGAGACTGCAATAAATTATTCAAATAACTCACACAAAGACCGACATATACATATCCACCTTAATACGAGCGTATATACTTACCATCAACCAGGCGATGTTCAAGACTTCTAACATTAACCCCCTTATAAAACTCAATTACACACACATACTACAAGGTGGCTCAAAACTTGATTCATCTCCCCTGGTTATGACGCCTGGGGGCGTCCTGATCTGCCTTATAAAAGAGATACGCAGGCTAGATCTCTCTTTTTCTCTTTCACAACCTGCCCCCCCCCCTTCAGGCTGACAGGTGCTATCACCATGCGCTGACACATCCCAATATGTAGGAACTTTTCTCCACTCACACGCATACTTACAAAATAATCAGATGTTCTACTGTATACATTCCCAATGAACAATTTTTTTATCTGCGTACACATGGTACGTACACACACACACACACTCATGAATCATTCCACCCACACTTACTTTGTATACATTTTAATAAACACTATTTTATAGTCGGTTCAGCATACAATAAATGTTTGATTGAATTATATTTACTTCGACTGGTTAATTTGCTTTAATTGGTACATGTTTGTATTGTGAACACAACCATATATATATATATATATATATATATATATATATATATATATATATATATATATACGGTGTACTCGGTGTTGTGCTAGCGCTAATTTGGAATCACGTAATATTGGAAACCGACTACTAAAATGGTTTTAACACCTTTGAATCGATATTTCATAATAGATTAACTATTTTTAATTTGTACCAAAATCATCACGTGCCTGGTGATGAGTGATACGATTCCAAAGTACTTGCAATCATGGCGAGTTCTTGGACACAGTGCCACATCGTATAAGATCGCTGGTCTGCAAGTGGGAACAAATTGATCAGAAAAGGAATTAAACACAAACGTGTATTAAAAGATCTGACATAATCCGCGTTTGTTTTACTATGGCTTTCTTTGTATCACATAAAATACACTAAATGTTATGATTTGAAAAACAAACCGTTTTAATATTTACTAAATAGTTTTACTTTTACTACCTGTCTATCTGTGTATCTGTCTCTGTCTTTCTTTTTCTCTCGTTCTGTTTACCTCTCTATTTCTCGTTCTCTCCTTAGCTTTTAAACATACACATATCACACTCTCTTTGTCTTTTTGAGTGTTTAATAACGGTCGGATGTAATAAAGAAAAGAATAAAATGAGTGTAGAAGTCCACAATAAACGAAAGTGAATAACAACAGAAACATTCAAAATATTTAATCCGTAGCGGAAAGGAATATTGAGAGAGAGAGAGACAGAGAGATACAGAGAGAGATAGAGAGAGAGAGAGAAAAAAATAAGAGAAGGGGAAAGAGAGGATGTTTAGCTAGGAGAAGGCTTTACATTTGTGATTTTGTCTTATTTTTTATATTTACAGAGCTCAGTGTAATCACTTTAATATGATTAAAGCAACATGAGCTTAATAAATGACCAAAGTGTTTATATTTGTTTCTTTCTAATATATATATATATATATATATATATATATATATATATATATATATATATATATATATATGAGAGAGAGAGAGAGAGAAAGAGAGAGAGAGGGACAGAAATAGAGAAAGCGAGTATTAGAAGGCTATCACAATGCAAGAAATGGAAATATTTCGGCGTTGAGAAGTAAGACAAAAACAAGTGATTTTAATTATATATTTTTTCAAAAACTGTTTTAATATTTTTTTTTATATATAGCAACTCTTACTTGATTAGGCAAGACTTCAACACTGATGTAATCTGTGTGACCGTGTTCCATAATATATTTCGAGGAAGACCTCTTTGTCAAATAGTAGGTGTTTCAAATCTCAAATATCGAAGCAAGCGTGGTTGAACGTCACGGATCTTTTGCCTTTGTAAATCTTCTTCGTGAGGTTCTCAAACAATCCTTCTGGTTTCAGGTGGCAGTCTGTAGAGTATTTCGCCGATCGTTCTTAATTCAGTCATTTTCTTCAACCGCTTTCGACCTTCTTAGTCGTCTTCAGGAGTAGGATTTCTCTTTTAAATAAGATACTTGAGTAAATGTTTGATATGTGTCATTAAGTGTGAATGAAATAAAAGAGAGGGTGTGTGGTTGAGTAGATAATTATTATATTATATTTCATTATATCTGTTTAATTATTTATTTATTTATTTATTTTATTAATTTTTATTATTACTATAATTTATTCATTTATTCTTATATATTCTCATCATTATTATCACTATTATTTATGTATGACTTGCTGCCTAAGTATAGGCTTTATTCGGTTGGGTCATGGTTTCGAATATCGCTATTTTCAGCAATGGTGATTGGTCGTAAACAACGAAACACTTGCCTATGGATAATATAATTAAAAAAATCACTTCATATATAATATTTACTTTAGCGCCATTTGTATATTCCATCCAATTTTAGTAACAAACAAATAAACATTTTGTGTCTATTTCATCACGTTATCATAAATCTGAGGTCAGTTCCGGTAATACATTTTTGGTTGTATGGAAGCCCAAGATGACTTTCTCTTGGATAAATACTTCATGTACTTACCTGAGTTAATGTGTTTCTTTTAGAGTCGTCTATTGTTTAACGAATATGAAATAAAAATACAAAAAATAATTGATGAATAAAAACATTCAAATATAATGACGAAAACAAACGGGCAATTACTTTTGAGAACATATTAAGTAGAAAGAAACCGATGAATTATTTTTGTTGTGAGAAATCTGATATCGTAAGGGTTATCGTCGAAACAAAACAAACTTGAAGATCGGATTACATTTCTTTCTTTTTTGGCAGCGTTTCAGTAGCAAACACATTCAGTAACCAGTGTTAACAACGTCAATGGAGGTCGGGGTTCAGAAATATAGACAACACTGTAAATATTTTGTGCTATAAACAAACCCAGGGAGAGACCGATTTATTGGGTTTATTAGTTTGGGTCTGTTGAGCAGACGGTAAGTCGTGACGAAATGGCAAACACGCAGCCAATTTCAATGCTTTATATATTATGCGAGTTGAAGATTACGTGTATGCTGGGTTTCTCAATTGTTTCTTTTCTGCGCGTTAACTAAACAAGAAACAAATATGATTTTACCTAACGTCGCAATAATAACAATAAAAACATACTCGTTTCAATTGATACACCTTTAATTAAAATTAACACAACCATTTTAAAAATACTATCTATCACTAATGAAATAAAAATTATCGATAAGTGAATTAAAAAAAAAATTACAAACATATATTTCATCTAACACTACAGAACTGAAACTTACTTTATATCATCATCACCCTCGTTGCGGAGAAGCAACCAGGGTTTTTTACCCCGCCAAATAAACCGGTATAGTCTGGGCTTTCGGGTCTGGATTTACGCCGGTCTATTGGTTGTCGGTCCACTGCAGTTCTAGGAGGTGCACCCTCACAGGCTTTGCCTCCCCTCTTTGGGGAGGAGTGAGTTTATTGCTTAATGCCTGTGGCGCCCCTACCGGGGAATGCCGACGGGGCTGCCCAGCCAATTTTTAAACAACCGGAGTACTCGAATTCTCGAACGCTGGTTTTTTCCCACTTTCCCGACCTTGTGTCACATCTTACCTTGTGGGAGGAAGATGAATAGAATCATCATCACCATCATCATGTTAATACTGGATCCATCATTGGGAATTACGTGTACAGTCCATAAAATCTTGGTCATTACAAGTTGGTCCATCACTACAGTTACTGAAGATGTGAACCATTGTGTGTTGCTGCTGGTTCTCACACGTGGATATTGCTGGAAGTCATTCCAGCTTCGATTCAGGGTCACGCACTTTATCTTTCAGAGAGTTGTTCAATGTGGGAGATGTTCTTTAAGTTCTTTCAGTTTTTTCATAGCTTTGTTCAACTTCTTCTAAATTTCAATCTGCCTCCTGGTTGTCTATGGCCAGATAGACGTCTGCTAGTTTCTTATGTCTTCAGTGTCTTCTGGTGAGAAGTAATAAAGCATCACATGCTGCCACTGACGGTTTATTGGAACCAAATGGAAATTGATTGCTACACTACGTCCATTACTGGTGGTAAAAAGAAGGATTACTTCATAGTTACTCACCTAATATGATCTCGGGGTACGGACATTCATACTTAATCAGGATTTAACGTCTGCATTGGATGTGGAAAGCATCTCCGACTGACATCAATCGACAACATTTCCGATGATCGGTGATACCGTGAAAACGTAGTAAAGTGTTAACGCTGAGTACATTTTATGATCTTTTATTATATGTAAACATGTATAGTTATTCATCGCCACACCCTAATGCTTTAGCTGAAGCATATATGTATGTAGATATTAAAATGATCTACTACAAAAAAACTTAAAACTTATATATATATATATATATATGTGTGTGTGTGTGTGTGTGTGTAGCTCCTAGAAAAAACATCTAGTAGAGCACTGTAAGTGTAGTATTTACACAGCATGACGTCGCTAGCTTTAAATGCATCGTTTCTTTCATTAAAGTCGAACGCGCTATAACGTTAAGTCGCCGTATAAAGTGTTAAAATTATCACCGTTTATTCGCTGTTCTACATGGCCGAGTGTTTTTTCCTTGGATTTGAGTTGCAAAATACTCGTAGTCAGGGGTTTCAAATCGCATGACCGTAGTGAATAGTCGTATCTTTATGCTGATGAGTCTCGATTATTAAGAACGAAACATATACGTACATAGATAATAAATACTAACAAATACTTATTATATATATATATATATATATATATATGCCCCCCAGTAACATATTTGTTTAGCCTGAGAAAGGGGTGGCACGGTGAACAAACATATACTTGAAGAAGCCATAGACTGAGCGGATGGTATCATGGCGAACGAAGACTACCCCCCGAAAACAAACGACCCAATGCTAAAGAAGATGATCTCATGACAAAAAACAGATACTACAAATCTCACCCCAAATAAAGAAAAGGTAATCCTTAGAGAATGGTATCATAAGGAACGAACATTTACTATACTGCCTCCTCCAAAGAATGTTAATTGATAAGAGGTATGTGTCATGACGAATGAAGATATACTACACTACACTAGGAGGTAGGTCGTTAAGGGAAATGAGGTAGTAATATCTGGGAGAATAGTTTAATGATGAACAAACGACATATAGTACACTGCCACTCAAGTGACGAAGTAATGCCTGGTAGTATTGTATCATGATGAACCGAACAGATACTTTACTACACCTGAATATAACGAGAGAATACCAGTAAGATTACCCTATAAAAGAACTGATTTCTTCGAGTATTGCATCATAATAATAGAACAGATATTACACTACGCTTAAGAAGTTAAGCAATCGAAATAGTAGTAAGCAAAAAACAACAACGAACGCAAAATCACCAATAAAAAATAATTACATAAAAATACCTTAAATTCTTAGGTGATGAAAATCGTACACATTTCTCGACAGGGGGTATTGGTCCATTGGTAAGACGCTGGACTATAGACATCAGTATCGAAGGTTCGATCCTTGTCTGTGAGCTGGAAACACATGCCCATGGTTTACATTTATGTACGTATAAAATAAATAAATTATATTTTATATTAACGTCATTTAAAGTTGAGAACGGCTACTAATGCAATTTTCTGTTTCGTAATCACTTAGAAAGCAAAAAGACAACGAACTCTGCAATCACCAATAAAAATTACATAAAAATAAATATACAATATTTATATCAAGCCCGAATACTGTGTCTAACGTCGTAAGTAAATCGAAAGCTATACAATCCTTATTTCATCGTAAACCTTAGACTCGGATCTTATTCATTAATCAAAAATCTGGCAAAAACAGCACTTACATTATGCAATATATTACGACACTAAGATCCCGATTGAAGTCATTTTTCATTTCTACTACAGTTCATCCATATTTTCCATCTCATTTCCTTTTTTTATCTTTTGTTCTCACCTCTTTTAAAAAATTTCAACGTCTCTTTACGCACGTTTTCCTATTTTTTTACATTTTTAAACATTTTTTTCCCGTATTTAATTTTTTTTTATTTTCGTTTGTCTTTTTTAAATATATTTACTGCTACGGCATTTCATTTCATGATAGATCGTGCATTGCATATCATACCTTTGGAATTGCGTACATTTTCTTTCGTATTTCCCATAATTGTTTAGTCTTGCGAAAGTTCTTTAATAAATTATATTTTATAGTACCCGCAGGCTCTTCAGAATCAATAAATTAATTTTAGTAAAAAAAACGTTTAGTAAATTATCACTTACAAAGAGCTTCAATTTCGTTCTGATAACAAAATACGTCCGGATACGTCTCCATAATTTTGCTTATATATATATATATATATATATATATATATATATATATATATATATATATATATATATATATATATATATA